>OZ026620.1:72305599-72420599 GCA_964020975.1 Hermodice carunculata | reverse complement strand
GGAAGAGCACTAAAGAGGAGGGAAGCTACATGAATACTGACTTGAATAGAGGTGGAATGTAAAGCAACACAAACACCAGAGAGAATGTACACATATACTTTATTGCAATGTAGGACTCTCCCCCCCCCCCTCCTTGATGTTGAGAAGGAAATCGTAAACCAATTTTACTTATTTTTGCTATTTTTACCATTAGTTACCATGTTTTTATTTTACTTCCACCTCCCCCGGTTTGTTTGTTTGTTTGTTTGTTTGTTTGTTTGTTTGTTTGGGGTTTTTTTTTTTTTTTTGTTTTTTTTTTGTTTTTGTTTTTTTTTGTTTTTTTTTTTTTGTTTTTTGTTTTTTTTTAATTTGTAAACCACGTAATAAAATAGTGCTGGCCTAAGAGAAGTTATTCAATCATTTTCAAAACATACTGGACGCTTGACATACAGAAATTATCAATTTTTCACAGAAAACATTTTTCCGTTGTGGTTCGGTAACATTCCTCCTTCATGTGCCCTCATCATGGTAAAGGCATAGTTGTGTGTCTAACAACCTGGGCAGGCACAGCAGGTGTGCAATTAACAGTGGTTCATATGAACACGGTTTATTAACATTGCCAATAAGCTGCTTCTGTGTAGTTTACGTTTGTCTCACCCGGGAAATATAAAACGCCTCTCTGAAAGAACAGATGCCACTGAGCTCAATCGGAATGACCAGACGTATCTAAAGAACGATCCTTTTACTTTCAATCCCAACTGCGTCCAAAGTTGAACTACTTAAAATGAACTGCTCTGAATGATAATAAGGGTTCTACAGTCATTATGAAAATATCCTTCATTCAAGCACCAGCGTGACTAGAGTTCCAGGGTATATCATGGTCAGAGTTTACAGGTTTTTTCGAGCGCTTTGGGCGCAATACGCGCAAAGAGCTATTGACCCAGGCCAAAACTTGCAGTGAAAGGGTTAATCCCGTTTTACACGGTGCAACTTCTACCCATCACAGCCGCGTCGGGTGATATCGTAGGTAATGGTAGGGTTCTACGTGTAACATGTTCATACCCCACCCCACGCCGTTTAAACAACCCAACCAAGCTGTGTCTTGGCCTAGACACGGTGAGTAGATTCCCTGAATGCTTTGATCATTACATTTAACATGCTCATTTTTCCAAATACTAGGCAGCAAAAATTTTACAACGGTTTCAAAAACGACGAAAATTTTACAATGTAACAAATTCACTATATTTCTTTCAAAGAGATAAATCCAGTAAAAGTTGCTATTGTTTTGTTTTAAATCAGCCAAATCTCTTCACCATTTAAAAGAAAGTCAATATTCGAGGTTGCGTGCATGACATTGGTGACGATTCTACACAGGGTGCAAAATAAGAAGTCATTCCCATGGGTTCCTATTCATTTATCACCATAGGTATTAACCCCCACCCCAACCCTTGCGAGATACCGACAATGTCCAACAACGCACCTACCATACGATGTGGTATGTGGAAATATCACCGCAAGCGACGGGCTTAAATCGAATTCATATTGTTGTCCATGACGTGAACCCATCTCAAAAGCTCCGTGTTGCCAAAGCACATTGGAATACTCGAAGCTGCCTAGTGTTCTTAGTCAAGATCATAAGTATAAGGTAGCACTTAAGAATTAGTACGTCAAGTCTTAGGTAAGAGTCAATTTAAAGTAAGCATATATTCAACAAGCTACTGTGGACGTAATCTAATTGAAAGTCCAGCATTCTGTATTTTGTTGAGAGCCAGAGGGATTTGTCTATCATAAGCATAAGGACTGTGGACTGGTTCTTGAAGTATGCATTATGTATTCATACGCAATATATTGTAGATCCCGATTTGTGACGTCAGAATACGTTGCTTGTCTGTGGTCGGATATAGTATTTAGAGTGCAATAAAAAAAGTTCTGCCGAAAATTTTAAATTGCATTTGAATCAGAACAGGATTTTTCAGGTCCGTGTTTTGTAAAACAACTCATGTATTTCACACAAATGTAGCTAAAAATTGTATTATTACCCCCCTGAACAGGGGAAATTTAAGAAGGAAATGTATAGGCTTTTTAAATATCAAATGCATCCTTAAGGGTGAGGGAAAATGACCTTCACTTCGCAGAAGCTGTGTACAAAAAGTAAAAATTGTTTGATAAAACTCCCAAATTGCACATGCATATTTGGCGCAGATAAAATAGAAAGAAATTTTGTTTCGTCAATTCATGACCTGCACACATGTGACTTACTGTCGTTAAAAACACTAGGAGGTGAATACGCCACAGTTGTATTGTAAACTGTGGTGGATATGATAAGAACAGCACCAGTTGATCGTGACAGGAGGTACTTTTGATCCAGATAGCATCAAAGGGCTCATATTTAGAAGATGAATATGCAGATTATCTGTTTCATTAAAAAAACACAAACCAATACATGCGTTTCGCAGAGACTGATGGAAAGACTCAGGTTATTTCTATTTAGCAACTCAGTTCTATTTGAATGAATTGTCCAACTGGGAAGAAAGACCCATGTGGGTCTGTACTTTGTTACCATGTTACTGTAACTGTGGGTACAGACGCATGCTTCATGATGATACCTGGCTCAGACTAAGATTTAAGCCAATATTATTCGATATTTTTTTTATATACGCAAAATACAATGTTGATAGAAAAGAAGTGACGGATACATTTAACAAAATAAACATGAAATTACCAAGAAAAGAAGAGTGAGGTCAGGACGATTCCTGCTAAGCCAATAAAACCCATGGTCATAGGGGATACAAGTGTTCATTTCCAGTTGTTAAACGAACTCGGTGTTATTTTATAAAAACTAAGTAAGTGGGAACAATGATGTTTCAAGTTGTTTTCCTCATGATCAGTAACTTAAAACGTTACATTTGTCAACAGTACAAATTTCGGAATATTCTCTGACGTATAGTGTGTGATATATTTAGAGAAAGCAGAGTATCAATGAGTATAACTTTTTCCATTATAGTACAGATCATTGTGTTGAGTATCTTCGGTATGTGTAAAAGAAAGCAACCTTGCCATGAGGCCCTGGTTCCCGGGCCGCGTAGGTATGACTGAGAGACAAGGGTGTAGAAGATCCAACCATTTCTGATGACACACAGAGCAGGGTCAGTGAGCTCAAGGCCAAGGAAAACTACTGTCTATGACCCTGTCTCACGGGTTCCACCCAACTTCAAAATATGCCAAACGTCGGAGTATTGATCAATCACTTCTGTGCCAATAAACTTGTCATAAACACCATTTGAAAGAATGGAGAGGAACATACCAATGAATACACCTGCATCCGTCCCGTTGATTGTGGAGAGTGGAATGCCGGCTTGTTCCAAAGCCTTGTAAACGCAGTCGAGCACCCAGCGTTGCTGGGGATCCATATGGGCAGCTTCTGCGTCACTGATTTTGTAAAACTTGTTGTCCCATTCGTCAAATCTGAAAATGATTTACAATTATTAGAGATATTAAGATGATCTCTAAAACTGGATATACACTAGCCTTCTATATATGAACTTAGAGGAAGACTAAAACTTGACGACAACTGCGCATTGTAGCACATCCTTATCACAGTATTCCGGTAACAGACCCGATCTTTCAGTTACAACCCTCCAGTTCAGCGCCACCTTCCGCCCGCCTCGTAAAAAAGGCATAAAATGCAGAGAACCGTATTATAAATGTTCATTATATGATGTGAATTCTTCTAACCTGTGTCACAATGTCGGGGGGGGAGGGTAAATTGTACATACTCTGCCATAACTTCGCACAAAAATGTCAATAAATGCGCGAACAAAATCTTGTGCTGTCATAAAACATCCTGGAAGACAAATGCTCTTTGCAATGTAAATATAGCCACTAATCCACCATGGCTACGTGCAAGTTTTAATAACATGGCTGTGCTACTTTTCCTCAAACGCTGGACTCATGTCAAATTATATAGCAAAGCAAACGTATGATGTTAAGATTACCACAGTATGCTCGGATCAAAGCTTTCGAGGCAAGTTAATTCGTTTCAAAGAGCTGGTGTGCAAAATTGCATCAACCACCTAACTTTGCCATTAAAGTTCAAAGATAACGATACAAGTAGGCAAATGTTCAACTTGCTTTTTGGCAAATACATCCCAGTTTAGCATGAAACCCAATAACCAGCTTGTAGAGAGTATGATAAAATGATATCTCTAGTACCAAATGTTCGTGATTGCAAAAGCAGCCAGAGGGCGTTCGCTAATTCTGTGTGCTTGACTTCATACGTTGATCCTCAACATGATATGAGGACTTTATAGACATGTTGCTCAAGGAAACTCATTAATAAAAACGGGTTGCCAACACTATAAAAGCATAGGAAAAATACTTGTCTCTCTTGTCGATAATTTTATTCTTATCGGACGATATGAACTTATTGTAAATGACTAATTTTTCCCTGACAAAGACCAGAACTATGGAGCAACGTACTTTTGCATCATTGCTAAATAGATTTCAGTTGTTTTAAGAGGGTGACGTGCTAAGTTAGAATTTGTTCCGTTTAGCATTAAAAAATTAGAATTCAATAGTCTTTCCACATTATTTTTATTCTTGAATTCCACATCCGTTTTCTGTGAATCTGAGCAAAAAATTACAATATCTGGTTTGGATAAAATATATACAGAGGCATTTTCACGATGGAAATACTCTTTGATTATGGATTTTTTGTGGGGGGGGGGGGCAAAACATGAATTGTTTATACATCATATTAGGTGACAATTTTTCAATGCTGCAAATAGATTCCAAACATTTGCCAAGTATAAAATAGTCTGTTAATGTGATGAACCAGTCTTTTCACCACGCCAACCACTCTGATTCTTACAGATATGTAGTTGTATGCCGATTTTTTGTCACACAATGGGGACACAGATTGAAAACAAGTTTTACTCGTTGCTTCATCATCAATTGATTTGTGCGTTTGTGTTCATCTGAACATTCTTTTTGTGAGCAAGTGCAATTGTATCCCTTCCAGTTGTTGTATTAACCAGGTGCATAACATCTTATGAGCAGAATATTATATGGAGTCATGTTGTCATACATGTAGCAATTGGTAAAAGGTACATTGGATCCACCCATGAAAGAACCCAGCAAGTGTACCTTGCATGTAACTGTATGTACTCTTTTTGGTGCTTGACGCGTCTGCTCCATGTGATTCACATTAACAGGCAGGGGTCACATGGCCTTACCTTGGCAACTCTAAAGTCAGAATATGCACTGTTTTGTTTTGTTTTTGTGATTTTAGCTGCTACGTGAGTACGTAAATCATTGAACAGGATAAAATAACATCAAAGTGTTGGAGATTACTTTTTGTAATCAATAACTGAGACAAAACAGGTACAAACATGAGCTAGTGTTGCAATTGATGTGGAGGAGGCAAAATCAGCTCATGAACTGGCCATGAACAGACTGAAACAACAAAGCTACACCATGTGAATCTCACATCTGGATTCACTGACACTGACCACAAAAATTCCATGGAGACACGCCGCACTTGTTAAGAGTACTGAAAAGATGACCAATGTAGAGGAGTCCAAATTTGAATTTCTGCTTGCAAGAGGGGGCATGATACGCTGAGGCCATGGATACATATGGTAATGCTTTGTTGATCAGTTACATGTTCAGGTCATCGTTCTAATTAGCTATGTATTGATATTAAACAAAAAATACTTTTACCACAAAGAGACAAAGATCTTTGCCTCATACGCCTTCTACAGTTTTTAATGACACTTTTTACTATATGGATGCTGATTGGCTGTCTCATTATGAATGCAATTGCAGACTGAGGCAGCTGTTTGTAAGTCCAGACCAATTACTGGGTTGTGCCCTAGAGTGGCCCTGCACGATGGTGACTATCGTAATTTGATCATGTTGAGGGACATTTTTAGGACATCAGTGATTTTTCGAAGACATAACAAAATGTGAAATGAAACAGGTGCAGTTCGAATCAGTTGGTAGATGAACAGGCTTCATACCAGTCGACTGTTACCACGACATGAACGCATGGGTTCCGTATTATTTCCTCACTTATCTTGGGCATGAAAGTGTTCGACTGGTCGCTAAACTGCCCAAATACATGTATGATTTTAGCATATTCACCATTGTGCCAGTGGACACCATATTCATGCACCTTGGCACATGCTATGCTCACTCGCTTATCGCCCACCTCACGTTTTCATACCCCTGTGGCTCGCAATTTTGAATGTGTCAGTGCAGTTGGGTCTGGCTGACCCAATCTACCCTGTCACCTGGAACATGCTTGCAAAATGTAGAACCAGGTCGTGAGAAACAGCACAAAGGGCTGCGTATCAACCGGCGATCGGACCTAACAGAACAATAGATTTGTCGGCCATAATAAACAGCTTACCCTGCAAAAGTAAATACCCAAGCTCATATGTGTAATAGTATTACATTTTGCGGCGACTTCCTCCCCCCCCCCTCCCATTTTTCATCCCACCTTGGAAAAAATTGACTACATGCACAGCCACATCAAGGCAACTCAAAAAAGTCCGAATACTTCCGAATTTCTTGAACAATGTGCAGAGGAACAGTAGCAAAGTAGGATCGTACAAACATTGAAGGCGTGTTTTTCTAGACCTTTCACAAATGTCATTTCGCCGTCTTTGAACCAGACGATTATCAAATGGATATTACGGTACTAATTTTAAACGCGCCATTACTGAGTCTATGATCAGCGACTTCCACAACTGAGTGGTGATCGCTGCATTTTGTGACAGTTCCTATTCATTGTGGACTGTCAAAGGCGCATATGTGCTATGACAGTACCAACCGTACCGCTTTTGTGCAGAGGCCAACTAGACCGTATTGTTTGTCTTTTGTGTTCCAAACCTGTACCGAGTGACTCTTTGTTGTCACCCTGTCCCCAAAATACCTTGATGTGCCAGGTCGATGGATAGTCCATGTTCCCTCAACAAAAAAAACACAAATCTATGGAAAAAAAAGTCGGAGAAATATATCCTTGTGCAAAGGTTGCAAGGATGTTAGGTGTCCAATTCCCAACGATAATGAACATACTGGTCCAAAGACCCCTGATGAAAAGGGGAGATGCATCGCACAGATTCACATTAAGGTTCAAATAACTTTATTTGACATAATAATACATTCCATGCTAAATATGGTCACAAATAATTAATGTGTTCAACTGTTTAAATACAGGTTTGGTGTGGGCAAAATATTTAGTTGAGAAAATAAGACGGATGGCTTGTTTTTGAAGCATAAAAATACGATCCGATCAAAATCTGCAAGCTAATATACATAAGTTATTATGGGACGGAAATTTCTAGTTATATAGAAGTAAAAATTGCTGACGTAGGAGGAATTATGTAATTTTAAACCCTTATAATTTTAAAGCGCTTTATAGAAATTTAACAAGCATTATTATTCCAATTAAGGTTTTAAACAGTTAATCCCAGGAAATTGAAAACGTTCGTCCTTTTGATAAGTGTATCTGCTGAGATTTGAAGATTTTGGTCAAAATCAATTGCCTTTCGGGCAAAAGGAAAAATCATAAATTTTGTTTTAGAAACGCTGAAGGATAACCTTTTTGCCATAAACCAGTAGTGTACTTTTCGTCAGTTCTTGAAATATGGCAACAGAATTATTTCCATGACTACCAGTGTTATTCGTTATAAAAAACACACAAAGAATTTATCAAAGTCATCTGCATACAATATTGTGTATAGTTTAGAAGATGCTGTAACAAAGTCATTTACATGAATAATGAATAAGAGTGATCCGATGATCTACATTGAGGTACTCCAGTATGTATGGGTAAAGTTGTAGAACAGATATCCCCCAACTGATTATATTGAGATCGATCATTTAAAAACGTTTGAACCAAATAAATTCACTGTCATGTACTCCATGGTAACTAAGTTTATGGAATAAGACATCATGGTCTAGCTTATTCAAAGGTTTTGATAGATCTACATATACTGTCAGCGGTAAAGTGCCAGAGTCTAGTATTTTGAAAATGGATAATTATTAAAAAGTGATTCATCATCTAATTTGAAAATCAGCAATACCTTTGCTATCATTACTCTATCCGGGAAAATCCAAATGTTGAGAGGCTGGCTAACAGATGATTATTTTAATGCTCTTATGTAATTTAATAGACGTACCGTCATTCCCGATACTTAATTACGGTTTGAAATTATTTATAATTACTGAAATATAGTGGGGACACACCGGAGAAAATATGAAGATATGTTCCAACTTCCCATTGGGGTAAGTGAAAAATGTGGATTTTTAAGAGTATTAATTTTACTGCCACATGAGGACCGATATTTGTAAACATAATATTGAAATGCTCGGCAATTTCTGCTTTGAGTGTTACTTTTATGTTGTGAATCCTAAAAAATAATAATGTAATTTTGATTTTTAGTTTTCGTAAGATTGAAATTGGGCGTAAAGCTTCCCAAGTTTCCTTACTATTAATTTTTCATTTCGGTCAAACTGATTATGATAATAATTTACCTTCAATTCTTTGAGATATTTATCCATAGTTGTATTGTATGTTTTGAAGTTTACTAAAAGGGTTGAATATTCAAAACTGTCTTGGTCTGCACATTTCAATTGTTTATAAAGATTTTCAGGATAGTTCGTCAGTGTCAATATGCCATTTTTAATCTATAAAAAAATATATGTTTGCATAATTTAAATTTCATGCTTTTAATGGGCAAAAGGGTGGCTTTGCATGACCTAAACTATTTATGAATCGATCAAAAGTCGAATTAGGATAAACATTTACACCAGAATCAAGAACACCTAATATATTTGTATAGCGCAATTCCTGAAAAAAGTTTGCATGAATACATAACCTTTATTCTGAACTCTTATGGATTAACGTGAATCATTTTTAGTTTCTATTTTTTATATAAACATGTGAAATAAGGCAAATGATCTGAAATATTTGTGAATACTATACCTTAATAGATTTCAATTGTATGTTTTGAAGTTAATTAAGCAGATACAGGAATAATAGGTAACTCGTTAACAAAAATTGGATATTATTTTTGTCACAGAGTGATCTGTACATATTACAGAAGGTGATGTGTTTTTGAAGTTATTTCCAAATATATCAATAAACTGCCCTGCCAGTTAACCTTCGTAGAGTATAATTGGCTCTGAATATAATGAAATTTCTCGTATAAATAAATTTATAACTCCCATGTGAGCTACATGTAGCCTTTATCGGGATTAATATGTAATTGTCAAGCTGAAATAAAGACACGTCCGGGATCCTACCCTCTATCCCAGTATCTTAAATACATATAGCTCTTAATACAACTTTAAAAACAGCTAATTCGTCAATAAAAGTTCTGAACTTACCAAATTTTGCGTTGAGACATTTTATCTTGAGAAACAGCAGAGAGAAATGTACTTCATTAATGCAAGGTAATATGGAATTTTAATAGGTTCAATGTATGGGTAATCTGATGCTGTTGAAATTGCATTGTCCAAAACTTGAGGATTTTTCAGTCATTCATTAAGATTGTTTCTGCTCAGGCCACCAAAATTTTGTAGCATACCACTGATGGATAGGTTCAAAGCCATAATATTACAACAATAAAATTAAATTACCATGTTGAAAATTTCAACAACAACAAAAAGAAGAAAAATTCATATGATGGTCTTCAGTTGAAGCCTGTAAATATAATGGCATTAAATTTCCTAGTATTATATGTATCAGAAAATAGGAAGGCATGTGACCCAAAATACACGTAAATACGAAAAGCAAATAATGTGTGATTGGTGCCACGCAATTTATTGCTGCAATCGTGTGCTCAATTTTGCAGTGGGATTACTCAGATAGATAAGTGTAGCTGACAATGACAAAATAAAACCAACAAAAATATTTCATAAACATAGAAGAAAGGAAATAAGATGATTGAGGTAGGAAATTTTCAACAACCGAGAACTCATTAGGAAAACTCACACGAATAAATATATCACTAATACCCAAGGGATATTCAATGGCCACCATTGGGTGTTTCATGAAATTTAAAGTAAGCAACATAATGACACAGACTAAGACTGTCGCGTACTATTGCAACGGGAATCTTTTTATTTGGAAATAAGCACCTTTGGTATGGAAAATTGAATAAGAAATGTAAAGTACTATGTTTAGCTCTTCGGCAGAGAGCGTAAATGTTGACGGCTCCGGTGGACAGATTCCATGTACATCCTCCACGATCCCCGAGCCTCGCATATGTGACGCCTGCACTCCGTGCAATGCACAGGCACCGAGCCCCAAATGTAGGCTAGAACGTTCTGGGAGCCTCACATGTGTAACAACCATACCATATCATGCATCTAGCTTTCCAAAACACAATATTGAGATGTATATTCCACAGTTTGACAATTTTGTTTGCATTTTATGCACTATTGGGCTCATATAAAACAGATAACATATAAATGAAATGTGTTAAAAGTGTAACCAACACATACCTGTACATGATCTTACAAAGACCTGTTGTCCTATGGTTGGGTCTCCCCCGGCGGGCTGGGCTGACCCGAGAGTTCCACAGAGAATAATGTATTGAGCTTCCGAGTCACCCCCTCCCAACTAATGGGACGCCCATGGTATTTAAATGCACACCAATTTTAAAAGAAAACTAATTACTAAAATTAGCAGTGTCCGATATACATACAGACTTATTCTTTGTCTGTTTAAAGCAATCAAAGACAAAACAATCGCTTTCCCTAGCAATTCAGTTTGACTTCATTCGGGAGGGCTAAAACGTTAGGAACAAGATTGGCCAAACAATCAAAGAATTTAAATCTCAATTGGTAATAAGGTGAGCAATGGAAAATAAAATGTATCTCAGATTCCACTGAAGTTGGATGACAATATTGACATGTTCTTTCATCCCTTTTTTCGTTGGAGTATCTACCAGTTTCGATTCGAAGACAGTAATTACTTTTCTTAATTTTCCTAAAAAAATTACGGTGTTGAGAATGATTTATGTGTTTCAGATAGGGTTCGAGATTGTAAACAGATTTAAATTTACGATAAACGCAAAGTTTATTAGAAGTCCCGCTGACGACATCATCATCCCCAATTTTAGCATGAAACAACTGTTTGTATTGATCATTTAGAACTGTACTGAAATTATTAAGTAACCGATCGATACTGATTCTGTTGGGGGAAGTCCGGTTTAACCATATATGATTGAATTCACTATTTTGTAAAATTGAACGGCCAGTCGAGGCCCTAGAACAAGATCCGTTATCATCAAAATCAACGGCTGTTTTGTAGGATTTATACAACATATATTATCTTCCGGCAAAGATATAATGCGGTACCAAACTTTAATAATTTTTATTTTAATTTCAATATCCAATAAATACCGCGCTAATTCTGCCAAAATTGCGATAATTGATGCTTTTTTACCTAAGCTCAAAATGAATTTGCAATAATCAATTTGTACCTCCTCGATAGGAGCTACATTTGTAATGTTTTGCGTGTGAAGATCATTCAAAGTATTAGCACGATTACGACAATTAGCAGAAGACCAGACTTCACTTCCATGTTATAATATAAGTTTAACATATATATCAAACATGGACAGCTGAGTAGGAGCTAGCAAATTTACATCATTGTCACCAGTTATTTTATGATTAAACATGAAACAGACCTTTCTTGCTTTTTCGCCTAGAGATTGTGAAGCTGTGGCAAATGTGCCATTACAGGTAAAAATAACATCAAGATAGCAATAAGAGTTTAACACGTTTAAGAGCTAACTATTTAACTTAAAATGAGGAACACTTGTATCTCTAGGGTCATCATAGGCTTTTTTTTTGTAGCCATACTTGTAAAATGTTAATACTTAAGTTTTCTCTCTGTTTACCTGCAGACCCCAACAATTACTGTATGTGGCTTCTTTGGTTAGACAGTTTTGTAACTCGGTTTCAGATTTGGCCAATAGTACTAGATCGTCAGCGAATATGAGCCACGATGTCTTAAAATTACCTATTGAAACACCGTTATCGGTGTTAGATACATCGAGATATTATCCCAAAGTCGTTTGTGAAAACACTGAACAGCAAAAGACTCAGGGGGCAGCCCTCTTTTAGTCCGACTTTTCCTTTAAATTTTGGGGCACAACCTTCGGTTAATTTCACAGAAATTTTGTGTGTTTGTATACATGTCCTTAATCAGTTTCAAAATAGGAAAATTTACTCCAGCATCTCCTAGATTAAACAATACAGAGTCAATATTTATTGAATTAAAAGCGCGACAAAAGTCGATGAATACTGTAAACATTTTTTTCGGAAGCAAAATTTGTGATCAATATTATTATCCGATGTTTGCCTTCCTTGGATGAATCCATTTTGCCCTGAAAAGAAAAACTGTTCGTCTGACAAAAACCTGTAGAGACTTTTTTGCAGTATACCAGCAAACATTTTACTAAGAGCGTTCTGTAAGGATATACCTCTATAGTTTTCTTGGATATCACGTTACCTTTGTTTATACCTGGGAATAATTAAAGAAGTTTTTGAAGAATTAGGATATTGTTGAGAATTCAAAATTATATTCAAAATTTTAACAACAATATTAGTGATGACTGGTTTGCTAGTTTTAAGCATCGCGTTCAGATTTCATCAGGACCAGGTTGTTTACGCTGTTTTAATCTATCCAAAGCATTAAGTATATCTTGAGGCGCCAAATCTTTGCTTAAACTACATGCGTATTATCCATCGAAGTGGAAATTTTCAAAATCGCTAATAAGTTTTGAAATATCACTGCGTAACTCAGAAGACTGGACAAGCACAGTCATAGGTTTGTCATTCAATGTTTTAAAATAGTCGAACCAAGTATCCGGTTCTATGCATTCAGAAAAATCTGCATTCTTATTGAAAAACGTCTTAAGATTATTTTAAAATTCATTTTGGTCACCACCCTTTCCTTTATTAGTTTCGATCGATCTTAGTGATCAGGTTCCATTTAAAGAGACGTCGTTTCTGTCTGACGCATTTTTTGAACTTTTTTTGTGATTGAAAAGTATTGACCTCGGATATCTGGATCAGTAGGATACTTATTGAATACAAAGTTCAAATATTTTACTTGCGCTTTTAGGGCATGACAGTCATTATCAGATTTAAAACCCGTTTCTTTTTAGAAGCTTTTTCCTCTTTGTCTTTGAATGTTTCAGGCTCTTTTTTGTAGCGTGGTTTCAAATTTCATCAAGCTTCTCGACAGCTGTGTTAATTGTCAATGTATCCATATTAGTCTACTAATAATGGAGTCGGTCTTTAATATCAACAGTATTAAGAGTATTTAAAAAGAGTGATGGAGAACTTTCATCACATATAATATGTATAGGCCCATCGTTGAGGACAAGTTTATGGTCACTTACATTCTGTTTGATAGATAAGTTAGTGAGGCTTAAGGCCAGAGGACAGTGATCGCTGATCAAGTGATTAGAATCAGCAACATTTAAATTTTACTTTAAGAACGTGTATAATCGTCACAAAGTAAACATTCAACAACACTAGACCCTTGGGGTCTATAGCAATTAAAGTTCGCTTGCTCATCACCCTTGGCTCTACCGTTAATGATTCTAAGACCTGTCGATTTACAAAGATTGAGTAAATGTTTACCATACATGTTTACAGAACCGTCTCGAAAGCATCCGGGCACTCGAAGTCACTTACATATGCATTTGGTAATGGCACGTGATCTGCTTGATCGTGTACAGCATAATCGGGACAAGTTGCGATACATGCATTGAGATCTCTGACAATAACAATTTTACCTTTGTTATAGTATTTCATCAAATGAAAATTGAGGATGGAACGATGGTCCGTTTTACTGGATGCAATGTTATGTGAACATAATGGAGGGATATAGACTACACCCAAATAATATCATATTGTGATCGATAGGAGTCCCTAATATTCATAACCACAAAATGCCTTCTACCGACATGTCAATTAATGTCAAGACATGGGTCAACTTTTTCCGTAAAGTATCACGATGTCACCTGAGCCACGAGTTGCTTTGCTATGTAAATGTTTTCCATTATGCACAATGAAATTGTAATCTTTAAGAAAATGGGGTGCTTTTGTCTTCTGTGACAGAGAGCTGGAATTAAATGATCTTAAAGTACAAAGTGTCAATATAAACGGTCTAGCATCCAAATTGAATGGTGATAATACGGACAGCTTTAACTGCTCTAATAATTGTATCGTTTGGCTATAGAAATTTGATGTTCTGTGTTTACAGGAAACGTGACTTACCGACAAGGATAATGTTATGCTATATCAACAATTCTAAGCTTGACAACAGTTACCAAAAATAAACTAATCTATCAGTAGCTAAGCATTTTGTAGCCGACCAGCCCGTCAAGGTCAGTCCCGTTGGCGGAGTGCTTGGACGAGAAAAGGACGCACAAATAGAGAATCAAATACATGCTAACAAATATTTTAGAATGATACTCTGGATACTTTGAAACCAATTAAATAGATGACATATCGGGCAAGTGTGCTACGACTCAATAGTAGCATACTTTCATTATCATGTCAGAAATGTAACAACACAGTTGTTATGCCACTACAATGATATAAAACTCATAAAAATAATAATACATATCATACTCTTTATTATATGGATAAAATTTAAAAATTCAAACTTACTTGGTGACTGAGGCTTGACTTTTATTCGATGTTTGCCAAAATATGAACATGTTTCCCTTGTACCATATTAATTATAATATTCGGTTGAGAATGTAGGTGCAGTAACTAAGGCATACCAAGTACTTCTTCCGAGTTTATGTGAATTATTGGGATAAATTAGTGATAGCTTACATGATCATCAGGCAGAATAAATTATTAATTTCAATCTGTAATAAATGTAGTACGTCTATAAAAAGCCGGAAATATATTTGCGTAATTACAGTCGAGATTAAAAACCGTAAGAAAAAAAATCAAGGTCAACTCTTAAGTAAATTAATCACGGGTATAGTCATACAACAGTATGTACTTCACAAACATTTATTACCATAGACACGTTTTTTTTAAATATTATCATTACATTTATTATGTGCAAGAGTATACGTTCAGTATCAACAATCAATTAGTAGACAACATGGTCAATATTGTAACTAATATATAACAGAAGTAGGAATAACAGCTGTGTTCAAGTTAGATGTAAAGCATGAAACAAAAATAAGTCAGTGACATCACAGAAACATAATTTAGTATAATAATTTTCTTTACTCACGAAACATTATTGGTTTACGTGACACTTTCTACATGTAACCTCACCTTACTGCGGAGCCTGTTGTATATATGGAGACAGTTTCATCATAATATTGCTGGTTTAGAGCAATTAATGGAAGTTTACACTTTAGAGCACATTTCTAAGAAGCATTTTGACAGGTATTCCTCTATTAATTTCGGGCATACAGGGTCGCGTCAGGGGACGTATGGATGCAGGCATGGGCAGGACTTTCAGCATTTTAATGTGCGCTATTCAGCCATCTGTTCCTGTCGTCCAAGTCTCACTCTGTTGATTAAGCCTGTGACAAGCGGCCAACTACACATTTTCAGCATCCGGGACAAATAATTGTGTTTCTTTTCAAATCTTATACACGCCTGCTTAGTATAAGCTACTCTTTGCTTCGACTGTACAAGATGATATAATTTCCACGGTTAAGTGAAACATAGCTTCACACAACAAAGCTCCAAAATTATTATACAACCCGTGCTTTCATATATGTTGTTTAGACTTCAGAAGGGCACAGCGGAAAATGTGACAAATGTACCTCTAAGTAACAATACAGCCAAGCAGATTGCAGAAGCCAGAGGCATCTTATGCAACTTTCTGATTTATCTGTCATCCCGGAAAAAAATGCCAAAATGAACCACCACTACCTGAAGTAGCAGGAGGTTATGCAGCGAAGCAAATGTTCAAGACATTTTTCAATGCCCTTAATCAATAACCCAAACCAAACCAAATGCCAACTGTCGTTATTGGTGCGGTTTGGGGTTTGTTCTTCGATCGTACCCTGGGGAGTTCTACTATATTTCTCTCATTGATATGCTCAATAGACTGGAAACGCTTATAACAAAAACACAGCATAGGTAAAAAAGCAAGTGGGACTCCACCCTTCGCTGTCTTTAAAGTGCTTTTATGTCCCGTCCTGCCCTTTAACCGACTTTTAAAATCTACCTGTGACGTCAATCTAAAGTTTGAAGTCGTGATTAGTTTCTATGAATGACAAGTTAGACGTCACAGATGGATTTTGAAGTCGGTCATTCAAACCGGAGAAGCGTCGTTCATACAAAATGATAATCATTATTTTCTATGAATGACGCGTTCCGCGGTTTATTAGCCAGCACTGAACGCAAAACCGGTTGACCAAGTAATGTACCGACAACTTCATGTAACACGTCCGCCCCCCCCCTCCCCCCAAAAAAAAGAAAAAAAGAAAAAAACTTTTACACTTTGACAATGAGTAGCTAAAATCAACAATTCGTTCATATGAGTGACCAGTTGATGGCTCCCTTGACAAGTGGGCTAAGTATATTCATATCCATTAAATACCATGGTAGTTTGCAGCTATGTGACTTTAAAACTACTCTTCCTAGAAACACCACATACTTGTGGTTAATGCTTGTATACTGTTAAAATATTCCTGTAAATTTGATAACTTTCGGTGCAGAACTATTTAACCGATTGAATGTTACTTTACCAAATCATCTCATGGGGATACACACCTCTAGCCCACAAGAATTTTGTGTTATTGGTTTGTGCATTGAGCCAGATACACATACAATGGCTAGCTGTGACCTATCCTATTGAGGACGTACTTCTTAAGCTGTGAAGATCATGTCAAAGCCATGCTACCTTTTGACGAGAGATAATAATAAGATCGTTTTTGTAACTAACTTGGGGGCATTATGCAAGACTTTTCTCGCTTGGAGTGGGGTGTTCTCTTGACGTCTGATCAGTCTAATTAACACCAGATTAGATGAAAGGACGTGGAGGATGTGCGGTTTTGAAAATCAACACAGGTTTCTGTTTTTTCAACCTGTTCATCTTGCTATATTTATCATTTGTCACAGACTGCGAGCATCAAAACTTTCAAAATGTTCGAACATGGCAATTTGGAAAATAGAATCTACATTTTTTTAAATCATTTACCCATTGAAATAGAAACTAACCAGATATATACCCAATATAGAAATAAAACAGTTAAATATCGATTATAAGTAAGTTTCAGACAGGGTTTATTATTGGGAACATTTTTAGCGATGCAGGTACAACTGAGGTGCCGGCAAACGGCTTCGGTTTCTGTCTGCTATAATGCAAAGGTGCCAAATGTATCAATCAGGTTAAAAAACAACAGTTTATTGGGGTTTCTGAAAAATGGGCATCAGATGTGGCTGAAACACTTTGCAGATTCACTACTGATCGGTCAAATTGCCATGCACCACCAACAGGGGAGTTCTGTGACACATTGACACACTAGCCCAACCAAGACTTTGGCGCTGCCCCACTGCTTGGCTTCACGTACGCAGCGTTGGGCAATCCTAGGTCCTTTCCACGCCATCTGCTTACTCTGTCTATAAGTATTGAAAGGTAGGCAGTGCTCGGGGCATGAGCGGATGACATACCCTAGCCACGAACCAAGTGAAGTGGAATTCATCACACAGGTGTGCTTATATATGTTTGCATTTGTTTTCCAAGTGACAAACATGCTCTGGCGAGGTCAATAGTTTTGTATGGAACTTCTGTGATATGAATTAAAGGGTGCCTTAAATTGCGAGAAATGTGCTTGAATAGTGTCATTACTGTCCTTCATTGGTCTTGTTTGCAGTGTTACTGAACGGTATGTAGCTAACATGTGCGTCTGTTGCTCCCAACATCTTGCTGGGTTTGTAGGCCACACGTATGATATGTTTAGAAAGTAAATTTATCCAGTACTTTGAGGGGTCAGGCCTATTGTACAATACATTGAATGCAAAAAAAATTGATACATAACTGACAGAGTGAACAGATACAAAATAACTTAAATTTCAAAAACAGTAGAACTTAATAATTCGCCTCTTTCCTCAAATGCATGAGCTAAGAACCCGACAATTTGACACAATATTGATGTTGAATTTTCAAGACATTTCAAGACATAAGAGCAAATAATTTCTGTCATTTGGATATGTTACATAATAACTCGGTAAATAATTAATCTGTAAATTATGATAACTTGGGCACAGAATAAAAATGAAATCGTTCTTCAATACAACTTGTATTACAAAGGACACATCAACAATTGTTAGTATCAGAACCATGAAGTCTGTCAGTTTCTATTTTCAAACTTTGATTGCAGACTCTAAGTTTTGCCAATGGTATGAGATGCTTCCTGATGGAGATGGACATTAAATATTGTTCAGGCTCCAAGAGACTTTAAATTTACTATAGTTTTTTATCTTTGGGCTGTCGTTTACGCTGCTTGTCCAATCCTGTTGAAAACAATCTTTAAACCTCTGCACATACATTTAAAAAAATATCTTCAGAACCTAATTCTTGACATTTCCAAACATAACTAAAACCAAATTTATCAAGTTATTGTTTTATTTGTGTTGCGAAGTTTTCGTTCCATTTTCATCCAATCTTTTCCACATAAGACAGCAGGCCTTTGGCATTCTACCATCAGGCATTTTCAATCATTTCAACCCAAATTGAGCACACATTTTTAATAGAAAGTACTGAGTGATGGCCACATTATTCTAAAGCTGTCATTTTACTGGAATTTCGTATAATTCTACGAATATATATTTAAAATTTCGTGTATATTATCTTCAATATGTTTTGAGTACTGGTGTCCTCAAACCTCTGCCCCATATGTAAAAGTCGGGAAACCATCTTGTCAAATACCTCCATAGCTACTGAAAAAGGCAAACCATTACACTTTTGAAAAGCTTGTTTAATTATAGATACAGGTTTCTGAGACTGTGATGCCAAGGTGCTGAAAGCAGGTGTCCATGCCAACTTGCAGAAAATAAATTACCTAAATATTTATATTATGGGAAAGGCATATCGACTCTATTGTTTAAAGCGTCTTAACAACAGATTTCAACTTTCTGCACACGCGGCATGACTGCTCAGTGGTTACATGACAGACAAACGTGCTTACATTTAGCGTTTTCTTCGTTGTGCATTGGTACTTGTCTTAACGTGCTTGATGCAGAGCCGAGCCTAGATGGCTTGGCAAGTGCCTTCAATCGCCCCATCTCTACCATGTCTGCGCCACACATTCTGCCATCCGTCAGTCCTTGCTAGGGAAAAATTGGGATTCACCAGAGAATAGGACTCCTCTCCATTGGGCCTGGTTCCAGTGGATATGTTGGCGGGAGCATACCAAGCGACTCTGACGGCGAGCAGGTGTCAATTGTTTTCCCATAAAAGGTCTTATGGCACTCAGAAGTTTCTCCTACAAATTTTGCCTTTCTGTCGAAATGCTAATGTGGGAGTTGCGTGTTCTAGGGGTTTCTCTGGCCTTACGGCCTACAGTCCAAATTTGTCACGCAGATGGAAAATGTTATAATTAACTGCCTATCTTGTACACTGTGGTAACTTTTTCACACCCTGAATATCGCCGTTGGCTTAAGACCCTGTGTCCTGAAGCCGAGCATCCATTTTCCTAATGGCGGAATAAGCGCAACACATTTGACTTACAACCTCTGAATAGGAAGCCCCAGCCCGTATCATTCCGAAGGAGCGGTAGTGATCAGCTTTTGTCACGTGTGGCGTCGCGCCGTATGGAAGATCAATCTTAGGATATTAAAATTAAACTGAAAGGTGCAAATTTGAGACAATTTGTCACATTCGATCAAATATGTATCCCTCTATGCTGTCTTGTACTTGTACAAGCCTTAATTAATGGATTGACAAAAATACATGATTTCTTTCAAACATGTGGTATTTATCTATGTTTATCTGCAATAGATGCATTATACTTTAATTTTTGGTGGATTATCTGGAGGTAGGCTTAAATCAGCGAACCGTTTGGATGGTCTTCAAATATGACCCCGCTCATCTCCAAAACGGTACATTTTGCAGTGGAGGAAGTATGCACGCATACGGGAACGGCATGATAATGGGTGAAAATAGGCCAGTTATTCCATTTTTGCTTCATATTTTTTTTTGGGGGGGGGGGGTAATTTGAAACCATATTACGATAGGACTTAAGTATGGCGTGGCATTCATTGTCGTCAACATATCACTCAGGAAGCGGGGAGACTCCGTTGGCAACAATGAATGCCACGCCACACTTAATTCCTTAAACATTTTTTTTTTCATAGGCAAAACCTGGTACTGTTAGTGATAAAGCACTTGTAACTTACTTGGCCACAAAAGATCCTTTTTGCACATAGCTCTTCCCCTTTGACCTTGGGTCCGCATCGTAAAAGACATCCTTGTCCCACCTTTCAGGAGGAATGTCTACTATGTGGTTCTCTCCATTTTCCAGCAATCTCCAGTATTCATCCAACGTTTCTGCGCCAGGAAACTTGCAAGAGGAACCAATGATTGCAATTGCATGCTTCCCTTCTAACGTCCCTTTATCCATTTAACAAGTGTAAGCTGCAAAAAGAATTAACATTATTATTTGCAGAATAAAGTCCGTATATACTTACATGAACGCCTGAAAAGTATACTGCTATGCTGTTTCAATAAGAAACACTTCAATAAAAACGCTTTTTGCACAACATTCTAACAGCTCTGTGCAATAAATGCTAACATTTAGGAAACAGATGATTTATTTTCATTTCCACGGGATGAACGTGCGTACGTTTGCACTTATCCATGCGCTTGAACTTTGAATTGATGGAATCCTTGTATACTTGTGTTAAACTGGATACGGTAATTCAGATACAACTTTGCATTTCAGTATGTGTTTTCTATTTATGCACTGTATGTCGAAGAATATATCTTGCATTTCCGTGAGTGCTCTGCTGTATCAATCTTCTGATACAGCAAATAGACACATAGACAGACGGGCAGACAGACAGACAGCTAGATAGATAGATAGATAGATAGATAGATAGATAGGGAGATTAGAGAGACATATAGACAGCCGGCAGACAGACAGACTGACATAGATAGACAGACAGACAGACAGACAGACAGACAGACGGACGGACGGACGGACGGACGGACAGACAGACAGACAGACAGACAGACAGACAGATAGATATATAGATAGATCGATAGATAGATAGATAGATAGATAGATAGATAGATAGATAGATAGATAGATCTTGGGCCGGATGCAATAAGAAGCAGGGCATGGGAAGCATGTGCATGACTTAGGAAGAGTAGCATGCGTTAGTACTTGGATCTGCAAGTTGTTCATCAGCCGAAGAAAAACGTATTAAAATACATGAAAATCTAGATAAGGCTCAAAGGTCATTCTTGAGAGTACAGACACTTTCCCATTTAAGATAATATCAAGCTTTTTCCTCACGTGAATACCTTGCTGCACCAGTTTCATACAAAAGGGTAGAACAACCTGTTGAAAATGACACCACAGACCAAGTTTTTGGAAAGCAAGATTTATATCCGCAACGGTGCATCTTGTAATGAACTTCTGACAATCGTTAGCTTTTAAGCTTAAAGATAAAAAGTTGCATCCAAGGACATGTGAAATACATACAAAATAAAGTCAACAGGGAAACAGTTGTGTACACATAAACCACCTCTGAACATTCAACTATTATGGTAGTTTCGTTATTCACTTCTGCGTGTTGGACAAGAACAAGATAATAGAGTCCTTCAAGATGAATGCCTGAACAGCCTCATGTTAATACCTTGCGGCACCAGTTTCATACAAAAAGACAGAACAACCTGTTGATAATAACACCACAGACCAAGTTCTTGGAAAGCAAGATTTATATCCGCAACGTTGCGTTTTGTAGAGTACGTCTGACAATCGTTAGCTTTTCAGTTAAATGATAAAAAAATGCATCCAGGGACCTGTGACACTAAATACAGATAAAAAAAGTCAACAGGGAAAATGTTATATACACATGGACCGCCTCTAAATATTCAACTATTTTGGTAGTGTCGTTATTATCTGATGCGTGTTGGAGAAGATCAACATGATACCGTCCAACAAGATGAATGCCTGAGCAGCCTTGCCTAGGCTGACCCAGAATAAGTCCTACTGGGGCATGCGGTAAACGAAAGTGATTGTAATTGCAAACCATTTAGCCGTCACTGGTGTCAGAGAATAAATATTTTGAATTGGTATCCTTGAAGCTGCACGTACTCTGATTATTCAGTATGTACTTTTATAATTCAAAATCAGCAAACCACAGTACTTCCACCTGGGGCACAAAGGTAGTTAAGACTGGGTCAAGCTGAATTTCCATTAAGTTTGAAGAGAACCTATCATGTCGTGTGGGAGAGGTCGAAAATTTCAAAAAAATATTTTAAAAAACATTGATAAAAATATAGGAAAGAGGAACATTGCAACGCCCCTCGTTAAGCTAAACAAGGTCTAGAGGTGTCGTAGAAGTACTACTATGAAATTTCAAAACAAATGATTATACATTTCAATGTGTTTCAGACATGTGGTTAAGGGCATGATATTGTTTTAAAGGAGATAAAATAAATGTATTTAAAATGAAAAGTGTTTGAATGTGCAAGTATAATGGTGAAAAGTGAATACATCGTCAGAGTTTGCAAGTACACTGGTTCAAATATTAAATATCAGCCAGAAACTAGTGGAATCAAGTCTCAAAACACAAAACCGTAATCAAAATTGAAAGAATAGTAGTCCAATCGCATTACAATTGCTAAAATTTGTAAGCATAGCAGTCACATTTCAAGTATGGTTTCCGAAGTAATTTTTGAAAGGAAATCTAAATGTTCAAGAAAGCATGGAATCCCACAAGTCATCTTATAAGTCATTTATAAAGGTGATAATTAAAAATTCAAAAACTGTAGTATGCCATTGTAAGTCATCTGCAAGTCAGCCGAGCATAATGGCCATCTAACTCATGTTTCTATAAAGTTCAATAGGTCAAAATGTAAAACAGTCCTAATTATTGTAAAATCCTGCTACATTTATCAGAAAAAAGAGTTAGGTTTTATGAAAAAAAAGAAAGAGAGAGAGAGAGAAATCATGTTGAAATTCCTAAAGGTAACTGTAGGTATAGCTGTTTTCCATGTAACAGTTTTAATTTTGCTCCCTGATAATCAAACATAGGTCAACTTGTCAGTCAGCTGATTTGGATGCTAATTGTTTATACAAGAGAGAGAAAGCCAAATATGTATAAATTTACCCATTCATTGAAACTAACCATGTATCAGCTGTATATCAAACACTTTGAGCCAACCTGACATTGATGGCCAATTGTTTTTGCAATAAATATGTTTAAACCAACCTGACATGACCTTACCGATAACAAACTATATTCATCAGACAATTATAAGAAATAACATCAGTCTAATTACATTTGGAACACTTACTGCACTGCAATATGTGCAGAAAATGCCTATGTGTTCAAATTGTTACATCATGTCCGAAACAGACTTGTGCACATATGCAGCCTCGCCCAGCACGTAGAAGGGGCCGTATAACATTTGTTGTTCTGAGTGGGGGGAAAAAAGGCATACATCAATATTTAGTCTTGGAATAATACAGTAGGGAACCTTGTAGTCATTCATTCAGAATGGCAAGTATTCAGGATATAACCTTGGTTTTGGATTAAATAAGGTTTGGTGGAAAATCTTTCTTATATAATAATGCTTTTTGAATTAAATTTGACTTTGCTTTAGATCAATTATCGAAGAAAAAAGAGTTCATGAAAATCATAAATATTGCTCACGCTCATCTTGACCATTCAGTTGGAAGAGTTTTTTCATTGGTTCGGACATAATGTTTGGAGCTATTGATTTACATAATTGAATGTCAAAATCTGGTAGAAAACGTATAGCCATTTCTCACACAGTTAAAGTCTTGCCATGTGCGGATGGTGTTCTAAGGGTTTTATTATGTAGAAAAAGAGTATATAGTGGGATGAACAAGTTGGTGATGAGGTGTCCAAATGAGCAGTTTCGTTGGGTGTAATATTACAGGGAATATCCAAAATCAAATTTCACAATGATCGTTTGGTTTTACTCTATTTCGTTGGTGAACCAAATATGCTCTGGGTTAAACTACAGATTCTCATCGTTCGATTACTTGATACAGTTACATGGTTTCATTCACATTTGCTTTAAAGAAGTGATGTTACATTTTGGATACAGTTCCTGCTCAACTATATTCCGCCCAGCTAACGTGTTCAACTCTTCCAGTAAGCAACTCTTTGAGAACTCCACATTCGATGTTGCTGCCATAGTTCAAGCTTTCCTAGCACTTAAGGAAAGTTAACAGTTTTGCTATTGTAAAAACGTTTTGTGGAGCAGCTATCTTTGGATGTCCGTAGATTCAAAATATTTTGGAACTAATTCAAAAAGATGTACTTTTCTAAAGAGCAGTTGAAATTTAGACTGAGAAGACCTCGTTTGCGGGACATATTTGTCGTAACCAATTGACCTAAAATATTATAGGCAAAATCGAGAAGCCGCTGCATCAATCACGCCTTCTGTCAGCTCTACTTAAAGTTCTATGGACTGGGAGAAGGTGCCAGTGCTGAATCCTTCGGTGATAATTGTCTCTCCGGGCAGCTGTGGCCATACGGAAGGATAAAAACCAAAGCATCTAGAGTCAAAGAGTTAAGATGACGTCAATGCTAGGACTTTTTTCCTCCGGACCGGAAGCGCCTTCTTCAGACGGTTGTCTGAACCTTTATGTCACATCAAGACCTGGCTTCCTTTGCAAACTCGTCGCCTGTGCTCGTTTCATCCACAGTCTATTAAAGACGGCATTTCCAAAGGAAACATTTACTGCAATCGAGGTCTCCCCAGTTCTGAATAAAATTGAAACGTCGTGTGGCAATTGTCGAATATTACGACAAAATTGTCATATTTTACTTTTTTTTTCAAATATCAACACCTTTTTATGGTAAGCTTTTAAATTTCTTTACACAATTTAGGTAGAGCTAAAGAATGATAACCCTCCACAGCTTGTATGTATGTATGTATGTATGTATGTATGTATGTATGTATGTATGTATGTATGTATGTTAGCATGTTTGTTTGTTATTTTTTCATTGTTGCAGGCCGGTCTGTATTGCCAAATTTGGGTGATATACCCGGACACTTATATTGAAACTTTACCAGTGCCCCCCCCCCAAAAAAAAATAAATAAATAAACACACTTTGCAGCGTCATCTGTTTGAAAAATTGAGGTTTGGGGGTCCCCAATCTTGTCACAATGCAAATTGGAAGCAATTGACTACGCGGTTGCGGAGAAGAAGATTTTTAAAAGATTAAAATCGCTGGAGCAAGACCATTTAAACAAACTTGCTAGTTACATTCCCACCAATCTTGAAGTGAATCTGGTTGACAGTTTTGACGAAGTAAAAAATGTGAATGCCCAATGACTTACATTGTAAATAATAGGAGTCTATACATTAGGAGACAAATACCAGAATTGAAAAAAACAACAAAATTTGAGAACATAGAGTATCATCACCTGGTAAACAACTTTGTTTACCCCCCCCCCCTTTACGCCCACTCACACACACACACAAAGCTGCATTTCCACGAGGTTTCAAGACAGTTTGAGTGACAGTTTTGGAGACGTCAGAAATAGCAAAAACACACAAAACACGGAAAATGGCAGCGTTGAACACATTAATGTCTGCAGCTCACAAGAAGTGTTACTGTGCAATTTTGAAATATTTGACCAAGTGCTTTCTTAGAAGATGCTTTAAAGATTTTGCCTCCCAAAAATGCAGAAAGAGTCATAAAGGTCCAAAAATGACAGAACAGTGACCATTCGAGCAAATGTGGTAGAGAGCCACACAAGGTACATTCCCACAAAGTTTCAGCTGAATCTGGCTGACGATTCCAGAGAACTTGAAAATTTGAATTGTTGATGGCAGGTTTGGACAAACAGACGACGATGGACGGAGGACCATGAGATAAGTTGAGCTAACTGATAAGTCAGCTGAGCTAAAAATTTAAAAAGATTCTAAAATATTGTCGAGGGGGATTTTACATTTGGTCATTTGCTGTCCAAAATAACTAAATTTTAGGAAAAAAACGGCCCAAACTGTAACACATGGCAACAAAATTCCACTGAGAACAAACACAACGGGGCGTTCCTGGGTGTAGTGTGCTGGAAGTGAGCATACAGAAGAAATAAAAATTGGGTAAACATGCCCTGAATGCTTTGCTTTTCGTGTCAGGTTTGTCGCGTGTCCCGGTAGGAATAAGGGCTTGATAATCTCACCTGAAACGTGGAGGCAACTTAAATGCTTGCACACACACACACACACACACACACACACACACACACACACACATACACACACACACACACACACATATATATATATATATATATACATATATATCCCAATAGATGAAATTTACGTTTGCTGATTGGTTTAACAATACGAGAGAATTCCCCGAATCCCTTTTTTGGTATTAATTCCACCAAACATGTATACAAATTCTGTATACATGTTTTGCAATCAGGCTTATGAATATTAATGAGCACCATCAGGGGTATACATACTTTAGCCTCGCTTTGAACTTGAGCAGCAAACAGGTATAAAAATTTTGCATACCTGTTTTGCGATCAGGCTCCTGAATCAAATGACTGTTATCAGTAAAAAAATAGACCTATTTCAGTTGAAAAAAGACTTTATTGCCAAATCTTGCATTCTACATGTTGTTAAATGGTTGATGTTATTTGATAAATTGTTGTGCTTTTCACTTGTTTTTATCAATTTTCATTTTAAGTCCTTTTACTGGATAAAATAGTAACTACATGTCTTATTAGAGTATACAAGAAAATATCCATGTGATTAGACAGGTAGTAACTTATAATAATAATCATATATGCTGACCGCGGAAAGCAGGTGACCGCCTAATAGAAGTAATTTTCAACAGAAATGCGATGTATTGATTTTAGGTGACGCTTTACAAGTGACCTCTTTATACAGGAGACCGGTAGAGCAGGTTTGATTGTATTTATAAAGTATTCTTCCTGATCGTCCAACCAAGACGAGGAATAAAGCAAACCCGTTCTTCCAAATTTCTGTTTTCGGCATGATCTTTATTGCAATGGACTTTCAAAATTCCTACATGTTGTTTTAGTATACATGTAGGTCTTTTGGAATTACTTGTGTCTTTGAACACGTCAGCTGCAAGTCCTGTCCGGTGTCATTGTTTTACTTTCGTCGGCTCCAATGGAAATGATTCCAATTGTGCAGATCCTACAAAATTTGGAAGTGGAAATATGGATGCAGGCCGTCGATCCAGAAGACTGCCTAGTCCCCAACGGTACCAAAGGGGCAAAGTCTCTGGAGGTTCAGCGCCTTTGACAATTGCAAGGTCCATATAGAGGGCCCCCTCTGCATCCTAACTTTGAAAATTGCGTGTAACGCTATGAAGAAACAGAGGATCTAAGGACCTAACTCAGAACAATTTTTCACAGGGAATTTTTACAGAAATCGATAATGTCATTCAAATGTCGCAACGTTGATAAACATTGCAAAGAAATAAAAAAGTCGGTTGGAACTACCAAACGTTTTGCGCTTTTGGAACTTCTATTAAGTTTATTCCAATTATCAACTGATGCCTTAAGTGCTTTCAAGAAAGCTTTGTACTTTTTCCTGTCTTCGTCTGCTCCTATTTTTATCTCCCTTTGTCTATTCTCATCAGTCGCCGTATAATGTAAACGTTGTTTAGATACAAAAAGAACATTCATTTATACATGTTAAATATGACTTTAAATGAGACCTCAAGTTTAGATTAAAACTACGCTCTTAAGTAGCGTTAATATGTTTGCAAGAAATAAGTGGATCGCAAGGTTAGAAGTGATTGGTTAATGGTGAAGCAAGTTTAGCGATTTGATACAAACTTACCGTACAAAACGTCTCCAAGACGGCTCTGAAAAGATTTTCAATTTACCTTGTCGCACCACCAGCGTCAATGGTCCAATGTTTTGTCGCATTCATAAGTATCACAAGAGAAGTTCCCTATTGAACCATGTTGGACGAACGACTATTATGCTCCTTACTGGCACGCTCGTCACAAAATGTTTGTCAGCGAATAAGCTGAGGGTATCAACGCCAATAAATAAGAGTCAGATGTCACCGGTATTCACGGGCCTGACCAATCAGTTGATTTAGAGTCAGGTACCAACTTCCCTATAGATGATAAACGAACCGTAGCAAAGGGTTCCTTTTCACCGCACATCTGACTTGACAACCAAATGTGACAATGCTGTTTTTTTTTTATTTCTTTGGTGCTTCCTGCATTCCAATCAGAACTATTTGCACAGGTTGTTTCTGTACATCATAGGTGAAAAATCATCATGATTTTCATCTTGTATATTGTTTATTGTTTGCTGTAACATAGTAAATACAAATCATAGTGGGTTTGTTTGCCCCCTCCAAGTTGTATGAAACAGTACATTTCCAAACGACGGCGGCACATTTGGTGACTTGTTTCTTAGCATTGATTGATGACTTTTGACTTGAGGACGTATCACATGATTAACCATAAATTGTAGCCCGGCAAATATAATGCATATAAATAGTTCTCTATATAATACCCGCATAATGTACTAAATAGTACAGAAAAACATGATCCATATTCATAAATTCCAAACCCAACAATGACAGCAAAGGGTTTCCAGATTTTGCCAAAGCATCCACATTTATCTTCCAATACCAATGTGAAGAAACAAATTTCACTCCTGACTTGAGACAGGCAGTCACCCATTAAAGGCAATCTGGCAAAAGATCATTAAAACATGTTAGTACATGTATTTATACTACTCAGGATCCCGGTAAGCAGATAAGGAACCTGAATAAGACCATGTGGAATGTAACGATAATTTTGAAAATTTTAACAACAACAAATGGTACGATATATAGACGAACTTGCAATCCAAGCACAAGCGGTATATGTTACATGGATAATATCCTCATGCAGATTCCAGATCTAACAGCAATGCTTCATTGGCAAAACATAATATTTATCACAGCCCTTTAATTTTTATTCAACACACCACTGCGAAAAACTGTTTTGTGAAGTATACTACCCCAGCCATGGGAGTCATACCATCTATAATGATATCCTACAACCCTTATATTTTCAAAATGCCTTTACTTTAACATGTGAAGATATTTTGAAAATAAGGGGTCTACGTTATCATATCAACCCAGGCTTTCGTAAATTCTAATTAACCACAAGTTGTGGCAGTAACTGAAACCTGGTTTTCGTCTGATATTAGTGATAATAGATCCTGCCTGTCTGCTATATGATTCTTAGCAAAAATAAACCCAATCGCAGAGCAGGCGGTAAAGTGAGAGCTATTTACAGCTTAGTACCTTGTTTACAAAGACATGACATATCATTGAGACAGTGAAATAACGGTGTGCGAACTAAGACCTAACAAATCTAAGAAGATTTCCCTTGTGTTGTGCTACCGCCGTCCTAATGGACAGGATGACTTTACCTTCGACCTTAATAATGTTCTCAATTCACTGTATGATGCATGTGATGTTTTCAAGCGATCCCCATATATGCGTCCTTGGTGATTTCAACTTGCCGTCCATCAATTTGTCAGATACAAACCTTCTTACAATCACAAAGGAGCTCGATTTTTACATGCGATTCATGATTATTCAAAACAGCAACATAGCCACAGGGTTTTTCATGCTTCTGGCAACGTCTTGGATCTAGATATTTCTAACTTTCCAGAATTTATCTGTGACGTTTGAGCTTCCAGTTGTCTTCTGCAATCCGATCATCTGCAACTAGACTTTCTTATCTACCCCAACCCTAGCAAGAAAACTAAGATCCTACCTTATGTATATAACGTCAAAAAAGCAGACTGGTGTGGCTTGCATGAACACGGATCATTCGTTGCTTTCGAAACAGCTTGTCTTGAAGATGATAGAGACTACAACTGGCACAACTGGTGAGACCTTTTTGTAAACTGCTGTGGATTATTTTATCCCCGGAGTCAACGTGCGTGGCAGTACCATTCTGCCTTAGAAAGACAGTGAGGTTCGTCCCTTGTCTTACAAAAATGATATGGGCAGAAAAGGTAAGATTATGCATTCTCAATACCTGCATGAACAAACTCTGTAAACGTACAAATAATATACAAACTTGGTTGCTCTCAAGCACGCTGTATACATTGACATTTTTAGAAGAGAAGTATATGAAAATCTAAAACGCTATTGGTCGTATTTCAGAGTAATAAACAAGTGTGAAAACCACATATAATCACAGTGTATGGACAGGGAATTGCAACCCCCGACACAGAAGCGTGGGTCTTCAGTCAGGTTTTTTTTGGGGGGGGGAGTTTGTTGGGTTTTTTTTGTTTTTTGTTTTTGTTTTTTTTTTATTCTGCTTTCAACCACGATAGTCAATCCTTGCCTTACCCAGAAATTGAATCCTTTTTGGATCCGAAAATGGCTCACTCCAAATTCTCGACTAAAGCTACAAAGAACATACTTTAAAATCCTTGACCTAAACGAAGCCATTGGGACTGACATATTTTTCAGTCATATCTTGAAAGAATGTGCAGCTGAACTACGCCTTCATTGAAATTCCTTTTTCACAAATTCTACTTAACAGAATAAAATTCCATATCATTGGAAAGAGGCAAACGTAATTCTGGTCCATAAGAAAAGGAACCGTGAAGATGTTAATTACTATAGACCTATTGTATTTGTGTCTTTTTGGCCAGAACCACTTCCTAGTAGTCAATACCCTATTCCGCAGTCCGAACTCTTTACTCTCCATAAGCTAACCTATCCCTGTCTAACCTACATACATATGGAATTACTATTGTCCATATTGCACACGTTCCTCTGTTCTCATATTACTCCGTATCGTATCTAAAGTGATGGCACTCTGTGTTCTTAAACACACGTTTCATGGGCTTAAGAATACATTCCATCAGTTTCAACATGGTTTTCCTAAAGGTAGGTCTTGTGCTGCTCAAAAGGTGGATTTTGTCCCCCCAAATTTGGCGACAATCTAAATAAGACAACTCTGGTTGGTGTATTGTATCTTTATTTTACGAGAGCCGTTGACTCTATGCCCCCACCATCTATTACTGCACAAATTATACAGCTTCGGTTTTAATGGTCATCTAAATAATATGTTCACTAGTTTTTTAACCGGTCGAAGGCAGTTTGTTTTAGTAGAAGGGTTCAACTCTGAAAGGAAACCTGGTGTATATGGTTTCCTCAGGGGTCTATTTTAGGACACCTCCTGTTACATTTATATGTAAACAACATACCCCTTACTTTCTCAAACGGTACATCCATGCTCCTGTTTGCACAAGATTCCAAATGCTTTCGGAAAACTCATTCAGAAGCTCATGCAAGTACACAGCAAAATTATATAGAGCAATAGTCTCATGGAGTAGATTATGGAACCTCTTACCCTCCCATATCTGTGATTTTCCATCAGTTCACATTTTGAAATGTCGACTAAATACTTACTACAGCAATTTGAAACAAGAGTATTTTGACTGGTCCATTAAGTGCACATGGCTGAGTAAGTGTTTTTGTCCAATGTGTAGGGAGAGTTTTACTATGATTGACTGCTAAAATTTTAAGTTTTTCAAAGTACCGATGTTTAAGTATTACACTAATTATCCCAACATGAAGGAACTATTATTGTATTTCATATACAGATATTTGTGCTTTTCTACCTTTTCAATCAATCATTACCATTATTAAGCAGTGAGAGCTATACTCATCTTTCTCGTCAATCATTGGCGGAGAGTCAACTTGTATAGGTGTAATCACCTGTTTGACTCTTCCTGGTCGGTATATTTGTTTTAATGTGTTATGATGTTTTATTTTCCTTGAACGTTAGTTTTCTTCCATTGATGTTCAATATCTAGATGTACTGCTGATTGAAGCTTATTGAATAAATAATTTAAAAAAATGAAAGAGATGACAGAATCATACTATATGAATTTTTTTTTCACTATTCTCCATAAAGAACACATTTGCTCATTTTACTGTCACGCAGAACACTTATTATCCGTGAATTATGACTATGTATTTGTATAAATAAGCATCAAATACAATTGCACCATATGTTTCTGGAGGACTAGTTCATAATTTGTAGAAAGTGTGATGGATAATTCAATGGGTACAATACTCTTTCACACAAATGAAAAATTTTTAACAAATACTTTCAAACAGTATCTATGTTTGGAGCTATAGCCACTGATTGATATTTCCATGTCCCTACTGTTAAACGTTTAGTGACATTTTGGAAATATCTACTGATTGATATGTCTATGTCCCCACTGTCAAACGTTTAGGGACATTTTGAAAATGCCATTCTATCGCAAAGATGATACAGTCAGGCCGCGTTTATCTGGCACCGTCAGTTTTTGGTCATTTGGCCGGATTAACAAGGCTGCCAGATTAACAAATCACAGTATAATTCACCAGGATATATAGAGAATAAGAGACCAAATTTGCACCTAAAAATGAGTAAATAAAAACATAATCACATACACGTATTAAAAATCATATAAAATTTTAATAACGAAACGTGCAAATTATAGGGAAAAAATCCCCATAATTCATTCAGTGTATTTGTATCTATGTGTACAATTAATGTTATGTTCAAAATTACTGGAGCGAGCGTACAACCTTTGCTGATTTTCATGCACTTGCTGGATAGTTGTTGAAATAATGTAAAGATGCTATTGTGTTACAAATGCAATAATATATTGTCATGAATGGTCCAGATGTAGCCGGCAATTGAACCACAAGTAAGTGCCTTATGCATGATGCTATTTCATTTCATGTCAAGGTCATATATAATCATACTTGATAAATACAGTGCTGTGCCAATTTGTGTATACATGTACCACGGCACTGGAAATGAACACGTGATTTGTCTACTTGATATGCATTGTCCTTTTTCTTTTGGGTGTAAGATTACGTGTCTTAATCTGTGTACTTGCTATTGTCTTTTTGCGCCGGCGTGTTAGATTGCTTGTCATAATTTACTAACTTGTCATTTATTGTCATTGTGATCCAACATGTTTCCTACTTGTATTTCATTTTGTATTCCTATATATGTTGTGACACATTGCTGTGTAAGTATTTTCACTTCTGAAACTTAGTTTGAATAACTTATATATATTGTGACTGCAAGCATTCTTTGCAGAACACTATGCAGAAAATTAAAATTTTTACTACAAGTGGCGAGAAATCAGCCCACGGCATATGCATATTCTGATTGAGGAGACATTAGTTGCATGTCAACCTGATATTACTCCATTTAGAATGTAGAAATTCCCATCTGGATATGGATTCTTTGGTATAACCTCGGATTTGAGCACAATAAATTTATTGCAGATGTAAGCATAGTTTGCATTGCAAAATTACAAAATGTGGATCGGTTTGAAGATCCATGTCACAGTTGTAAGAACCATAGCCAAAGAACAATAAAGGGCAATCAGATTGTTATTTGATACTGGATCTATGAGTCGAACAGACTAAATTACGTTGTTTTTAAATGGTTTAATGCGGTTTTCCATCACTATATGTAAGCAATATTTGTCATCAAGCGGATAAGGGCAAAAGACGAATCCAAGCTGGCATTTCATAAAAGCATAGAGTATTATGGGAGTATTATCAACCTATACCATGCGTAAATTGTAAAACCTCTTTATTTATCTCTCTCTTTCTCTCTCTCTCTCTCTCTCTCTCTCTCTCTCTCTCTCTCTCTCTCTCTCTCTGTGTGTGTGTGTGTGTGCCTTGTTTGGCTTGTTTTGCCCAGATGTCATGTGCTTTAAATATTATTTAGACATAAATAGCATATCTCTCTTAACGTTACCTTATTTAAGAGGTTAAGTGTAAAAAACAAGTACACCAAGCAACCAAAATTTATCTTCCAAAATATCATCAAATCTTGAGCTTATACGGCACTGTTTTTACTAAAAAGGAAATCAAGCAAATTTGGCTATTTGACATAAACCTACCAGACAAACATTCCTCAAGATTTTCGCTGATCAAACATTGGCAAGCAGTTTGGTCGCACAATCAGCAGTAATCAGCTAGTGTTGAGTGATCCGTATCAATATCACATGTAAAATGGCACACCAAAAATGGCAAACATATGATAATAATGTATTTTACAAATGGGGTTGTCACAAAATACTCTTGAAGGGATAAGCTAGGGTGTCCACACAACTAATAATCACTTCAGACGTCACCTGGTGCTGAATGGCCTACCACAGCAATGAATACATGTAAGGTACCAACCCTTGCCTGCCGGTTATTGCCACACCTGATAGATCAGAAAAAAAATATCCACATTCATAAATTCCAAGGCAACAATGACAGCAACAGTTACAAAAACATCAACATTCACCTTCCAATACCAATGCGAAGAAACAAATTTCACTCCTGACTTGAGACAGGCAGTCACCCAGTAAAGGCAACTGGTGCTTTTAACCCCTTCTTCTCAACCTTTGAAATATTCGTCATGAATTGCCGACTTTAATGTTTCCAAAAACATATATGCCTAACCACATAAAACCCGAATTTTGTCAGTTTTGCCAAAGCTAAAAGAGACATGGTCGGCCTATCACTGTTTGGTTCTCTTCACATGTCAGTCAGCTAAGTTTACAGCAATGGAGGAAGGTATACCTACATCGGTATTAAACTGGAATATAATCTGGAACTTTATAAACATACTCAGGCTCCATTATAACTGTGAGTCGCAGAACACAGCTCACAGCACAACATATCCAATGAACTATTTATCAAATATTTCAGAAAAACGTGAAGTCACACGACACCAGTGGAAAAATCGGTTCATCTTCGCACATTTTTTCCCATTGAGAAAGAAAGGCGACAAGCTATATCTTGCCAGTCGCATGAATTTCAACAAGTTTTGGGCAAAGTTTGAAATGTTAAAAGATTAACTTTGTACGGTGATATTCAAAACAGGTACACTATTGTCCTATATATGTTCACTGCGTATAGGCGTCATTTACCAAAATTATATGAACTTACGTTTACTATGAAAACATAAATAACAAGGTTTACAAATGACCCCAATGTCTGCTGTTCCCTCGTATTTGGTATATTGCTGCTTAGTCATCGTTGTAAATCTACGATGTGTTATGCAATTCCCATCTTACACCCTGAACATCTATCATTTCACCTAATTCATCCTATTAATTATCAATAATGCTGTACGTCCATGTTACCAAAAATTAAGGGTCTTCCACCTTAGTGACCCATTTTTGACTTATGAGAGGATAGAATACCCATAGTCTAATCACTACTTCAACCCACAGTTTTGGTATACATGTATCAGAGAGTCTGACTTTCTGATTAAAAATTCATTACGTCAACATTTTGTTTAAGACTTCATTCTAAATCTATCTATGTCTTTTCGCATGACAGTAGGTTTTGATTATCCCAAAGGTTTTATCACGCAAACATGTTTGCAGTTAATTTCTATTTGGTGGGGGGGGGGGGTGGTTAATGGCTTAATGGTGCTTATTTTTTTAAGTTCAAAACAAAAACAAAAAATTCCGTGTTGTGTTTTCATTTCAGTGTGTGCCTTTATGTGTGTAATATTTTATACAACTTATCAAATGTTTGTAAGGGAAGGTCGAATACTTTACACAGTTGCCATCAAAAACAAAAATTCATATAAATAAATAAATAAACTGACTGGAATTCTCACAGTTGAGTGGTTGTCAGTATACCAATGGAAACTGATGCTTTAAATATATATATATATATATATATATATATATATATATATATATATATATATATATATATATATATATGTATTACTGTACAACAAGTATATGTACCATACTTGCTTTTCCTCAGTTTATCGTCAGAAAATTTCTTTTCCGAACTTTTGAAGCTGTTGTGCTGAGCGTCGATCGTCATATCCCGCCCAGCCTCACAATGCGACCGGTTAAATGTTTGGATGCAGACGAATTCAATTTCTTGTCTCGGTTCAATTTAATCATAGCATGATGGCAGCAATGCTGAAAAACCTGTAATAATTCTGATTTAACCAAATATAAAATCAACGGCAAACAAAACACCACGTGTATACCTGCATATCCGCCAGTGGTAGACTTGGCTCAAGTCAAGTTGATCAACAAATTTCAAAGCACGTGCGTGTCCGGAGTTCACCGAAGTTACGCGAAAGTATTACACTTGGTCCAATCATTTAATCATAGTTTTATGGATGTAATGCTAAATTTAAGACCTTTAATAATTATAATTTAATCGAATGTAATATATACGGCAACACAGCACCACGTGTATATCTGTGTTTTGCTACTCGACAAATGTCAGACCACAGATCACACCGGAATTCAGCAAGTTCCGCGAGGTAATTTGTACCCGAATGCAAATTACAAATGGTGGCTAACTCAAGTGTGGCCTTGCAAGCAGGCTTGCAAGACACATGTACCAGGGGCGTAATTAATTTCTTACGAAGTTTTGACAATGAATATGACATAACTGACCATGCAGATTAAGGTCAAGCTGATGTATGCAGAATATTTTTGCGACCGTTCAGTTGTTTTGTAGGCAAAACAACGGTTCGGTAGTAGAGGGCACCACAGTCACAAGGTGCCCGCCAGTTTGACTTCAACTCCAAAACAGAGAACCCCGCATGTTCCAAGTTGCGATGCACTTCAAATCAATCCAGATTATGTGAAATAAAGTTTGAAACACAGGGGAATTACGATAATTGAATGAATGACAGTGACATTTTCGTCGTATATGAAGGGAAAACATCAGTTTTCAGTACATTTGTCATTTTCAATAGCTCTCCACCTGAATTTTTTTTTTTCATTTGTACAACTGATTCTATGAATTGATCGAAGGTAAAAACGTCTGAAATCTGAGGTTATAGTTGCATGATATATACACTCAGACAATTGTACGATTCTTCCTCTTGTAAATGAGTATTCAATTATGTATACCATTTGCTTATTTGTCGTGTCCAGGTAACACATAATGCGGAACCTTGCCAATCTTTTGAATTCTATTCATATCTTCATCAATATGAGAAGACATAATTTCGAAATTCAAGAGCTCTTCTTCCCATTCCACAAGGAAAGTAGATCTCTGTAAGTAAGAAAGTCACTATATTTAATATTTAACATACCCGTCATATGACAAAAATGACCATTATGGAATAATAAATCTGAAATAAACTGAGGCCTTTTTCATACCACTTTTATGAACAAACAGGTTTGCCATTAACCTTAATATGAAATTTAAACCACTGTGTTTCAGTTCAGATTCTTTAAATATTCTGTATTATATGAAAATTAAGTACCATTTGACTATAAATTCTTTGACCCAAATCTATTTTTCATCTTACGCAAATAGGTGATACATATGCTTTGCAAATTATAATCCAAAATGTATCTGTCTTTACATGGCAATTGGCTTAGGATACAATCTTTACACGAAAACGTTAATTCAGTCGCTTACCTGTTTTTCCATGCGTGTTTTATTGCTTACAACTGTGACCCCCATATAGGGTAATCCTAGTCCACATTTTTCGTTTGGGCAATCAAATAATTTCTCTTAATTTTTTCAGAATTTTTATTCCATATATATATATATATATATATATATTTGAAAGTCAGCGTCTCAGAAAATTTTATTAAATTTGCAGGTTGATAAGTAAAAACTGAAACCAAATGTAATACTTGAGATTAAGCTGGAGATTTCATACTGGTAGTCTTACCAATTACTGATAAGTTTCTCTTGTCCCAAGTACTTGTTTCACAATTCAAAGTAAAGATACTGATTTGGTGGTCCATCTTAGGTTTAAACTGTTTGCTACCAGAAATTCAGTGCTGCGGAGGACTCCAATTGGCAAGATTATGGCATCGTTTTCACCACCACAATTTATCAAATTGATGCTTCTATTTATATTTTCCCAAATGTACCTTTTTGTAAATGTCCTGTTTGGTCTTCATGGACAAGTTTTGGAAGCGTTTTCTTCATACTTGAGGCTATTCATTCAGTTGCTAGTTTTCAAGTTCTGATTTAAGAGAGAAATAGTCGCTTCTTTTCAGGTTAATATCTTTGTCCTTTTTTTCTAAGAAAAGAAATAATGTCGCTGTGTTAAGGCTAACGTCACTTTATAAAATGCAGTAATCAGAACAGATCAAAATAAGATTGTAAGGGTGTAATTTTAAAGTATTCAAGAGTTTACTTTCTTTCAGTTTCCCTTCAAATTCTTGATTAAATGTTACCAATTCTTCACATCCTCCAGAAACTCTGCTGGATGACAACGTATAAAACTGTCTATCTTCCTTTGTTTTTGGACCAATGATTATTAAATCTTAACATCTTATTTTATTTATTACCTTATTTCATTATAATTATGATTCCTTTTTTCAAGGTGCAAAACTGTTTTGAGGGTTCACCCCCCCCCCCGTACCATCTGAGTTTATTTCTTTATATTGCGCCTTTTGTGCCATGCTCTGTTTTATTCTTCTAATTTAATTTCTTTTGTTTGTGTTTCTTCTTCAGGAGTACCAAAGCTTTCTATCTCCATTGATTTTCTGAATGCACTTCGAGTTTGATCATTAACAGTTTTAATATAACATCTTACATATCTAAACTTTGAATCAAATTCAAAAAAAAAAGTATATATTAATCTTGTTTACCTTATCCAAGTCTTCAAAAAGTGAACATCAGTTGAATTAACAAAATGCCGGGCCTCCTGCTTGTTCCAGTTATAATAATTCAAACACCATTTTAACAGGGATCAGATTCAAATCTTGCTAAAAATGTCAGCTGCGGCTGCTTGCAAAAGGAGACCGAATGACACAAGAAACAATTCTCAACGACGTCGTACAACAAAATGGTTTTTACCTCTTCCTGTACAACAATACTTCTAATGTGACATGTTAGAACAGCTAATATGTTTACACATATAGAGCACTTGTATCCCCTCCAATCATAAGTGGCTTAGAACATCAAGTCCCATAGTATCTGGTCCATACGCATAAAAGGATGATAAAATTAATAGAGCCAAGTTCTATAAACGTTACTTAATAAAACACATTTATGTCAGGATGCTCTTGGAAAATTGTTACTTAAACATATGTACTCCCATTCATCTACATAGGGAAATCATGTGTAACCTGCCTGAGCTCCAATACCTTGCATACATTGATATAAATGCATACATAGTCGCATGTGTTCCCATAGTCTTCACTGTTTTTCCACACAAAATGTATTTTGTATGATCCTCACATGTACATACACACACACACACACACACACACACACACACACATGCACATATGTACATACACATGCATCCACATACCCATATGCCCACACACTCACATATGCCCACACATGCACAGATTAAACTTGTATGTAGACCTACCTATATGTGTACTAAAGCTTGACTTATTACGAAAACATTTCAAACTAATTATCAGCTCTCAACGCCAATTACAAACTGTCCGGTTCTATGACAATAATGTGTCTGTATACATACATAAATCTACAAGTCTACCAATGCACATATATTTTTGCATAAACGGGTTATAATGAAAGCCGTGTTATGTGATTATATGACAGCTGTTTACATGATTTTTGAAACTCACACATCTCTAAAAAAAATTAATGCACTGTACAACCTTAATTGGCAGCCTATGACAATCATATTGGATTCATGAACGTACTATCTGTCGGCTTCACATGGCTGCGTCCCTGTTATCTTCATTGACGTTAGCACCCAGTTTTTCTTTAAATATAACTTTGATGTTGACGGGATACAGTTCTCATTTTCCTGCTCGCGCAGGCCAATTAGATGGACATATCCTTCACGTGAATGTTGTACATTCGCTATGGCCCAGGCTTTGACCTCCAAAGTATCCATATTAAGGTCATGTCTGCTTATGCAGTGCTCGTGAGTACCTTGTAACCTTAACCTTCTGCTTTTTCCTCCATTTCTTTTAGGTCTTCTTCATACCTTAAAGACTTCCCTTCAAATCCGATAACCCCTGTCTTCTATTGTCGCAAGAACATCTTCAACTGACTTTTCTGCTGTCTTTTTTATTTTTTATTTCTTCCTTCAAAGCAAGTTTCCATGTATTTTGCATAATTTCCATCTTACTTTCCAATTGGTCCATAAAGACCATTGTTTCAGTTGAGTCAGCTCTCTCTCTCTCTCTCTCTCTCTCTCTCTCTCTCTCTCTCTCTCTCTCTCTCTCTCTCTCTCTCTCTCTCTCTCTCTCTCTCTCTCTCTCTCTCTCTCTCTCTCTCTCTCTCTCTCTCTCTCTCTCTCTCTCTCTCTCTCCTTTCCCTCCGCCACTGCTTTAAATAAATAGCAACCTTCTTATTTTCTTGGCATTTATTTGTGCAGTTGTTCCTTCTGCTGCCTCTTGGTTTTTTACTATCTTCTTTCTGCATCGAGAAAAGAACTTTAATGAATTCAAACATAAATGGACAGCATGTCTCCACTGCTGATGCTTATGCTGTGTGGCACATGGGATGGCCTTAATGAGTTAGCACTGGCCCATGATTTCTAGGTTACCAAAATATGTCAAAATACTCTTGAAATGACACTGTCCGGGGCTTGTTCTGTATAAAAAAGGGCATTTACTTTGACCAAGCTGAGGCACGTGTGCTATATTTTACACATGAAAATGGCGCAAAAAACAACCAGGGAAACATTAACGAGTAAGTTAATTTACAGAATGGTGTATTATTAAAGAATTCTAAATAAAGCGACATCGGACAGCTTGTCCAGGCGTTGCTCCTAGGCTGGGCGAAGGGGGGGGGGGGGTTGGGGTAGTATGCTCATGCGCGATTCGTAAGAGTTGGCCTACTTTGCTTCCTCATGACCAGAAAAACTCTTGCATTGAAACACAGCCTTAGGTTTAATAGGAAAACACAACGTGCAAGCACAAACTATCCTAATTAGCAAATTTCAGATTTAATCTTCATAGGCACTAAATTGTTGATGCAGGCTGGAAAGTATTAACCGCGTTTTCATTGAATGACATTTAATGATTATTCAAATCGTAAAAAACGTTATAAAGAAAGATGGAACCATCAGTGAACCCTACCAATGGCAGCCAATGTAAGGAAAACATACAGTCAATGTCTTGGTGTATCAAGATGTCATTAAAAACAAAACTGTTTGTCATGAACGATAAACATCGGTAATTTATTCATAAATCCACTTTGCATTAGCTAGGAGTATAGATATTTTTTTCAATCATTCAATAACCTTATTGGGTACTTTATTTTTTTGTGTGTGTTCACTTTCAGCAGTATGCACCCATGAAGACTCCATTGTGCTTGTTCTTCGGTACATTTCAGTAGCCATAGGGTCCACTATGTATCACGGTTTAGGGCTATTTTTACCTGTTTAATTTTGGAAGCAAAATGACAAAAGTACAATCACCGTCCATTTTTTTATTATCATTTTATGATGCTGTTGTAAAATACATTTTGACATAGTAGAAAATAAGGAGAGTTCGCAGTGTAGTGCTTAGAGGGAAGGGCACTGGTAATATTTGAATGGCAGGGTCCGGGTACGTCAACCGGACCTCGCAATACAGTCCAGTTGCAACAATGCAAGCATGACACACACACATACATACTTACATACATACATATATTCATACACAAACAAACATACATACATACATACATACATACATACATATGCTTTAGGTGCAAGACAGCAAAAGATAGCAAAAACCTAGAATCCTTGATTTACATTACTATCCTAAATACAAACAATTTTAATCGTTTTTTGTAATGTCTGTAGCTCTGCATTATTTCTATAAAAAGAATCACAAATGGAAAATGGAAATGTTCCGACATTGGCAAAAATTTTTAAGATATCACAATTATGTCCCGAGTGTGTAATTTTCAACGTTTAGCACATAATATTTAAATTGTGTTCTTAATCGGAATAATTATTAAGTGCTAACAAAGTTTGAATTGTGGTAGCAACATCGGGTTTGAGCCTTCAAAGAGTAATTGTTATTCAGTGGAAGTGTTGAACGCGTTGTTATCTGAACGGAAAAATGTTTAGCTGGAACAGTGTACCATATGTACCATTATGTTTGTAAAGCTAGAGTGAGTGAAACCATGTGACTGTGTCCATTTATCAAAAGAGTTTTCTGTCGTTTTGCAATATTTTACCCTCCCGGAAACTACTTTCTCTTTTAACTTGGTGGACATGCAACTTGACTCTTTCGTAGCTACGTTGGTGCACTAGGTGGCGGTACATTGGTTTTTCCGATTTTTAAATTTATGAGATCACCTAATGGATAGTACGTTTTATTGCAGCATAAAAATTGCTGGATACCAATTTAAATGTTCATGCTTCAATAATTCCCCCACCAATGGCCAATGGCCAATGACTTTGAAAGTACAAACAGCCCTTTCAGTGTATAGCGTGGACCAATGTGACGTATTTGGGTTTCAAGTGTCAAGGTCAGCTAAGCACGCGCTGTTCACACATTCATCTTGTTCAATGATAACATCTTATTTTAGTCAAGCACCCCCTCGGGAACAACAAAAGTACCAAAATGGTAGAGTTTTGGAAGAGGTTCATGGGGACATAGCTGGGCCAACTGACCTTATTCTGTATTTATCTCACAGGTCACTGGATACAACTTTCATTTAGCTAAATAAACTAATAGTCATCAGACTAATACTATGAAAAGAACAGATATAGATGTGAATATTGCTTACCAAGAGCTTTTGTCAGTGGTGTCATTATTAAAAGGTTGCTTTGTCCTTTTGTATGAAACTAGTAGAGCAATGTGTTCAAACCAGAAAGCTTGATTTTAATTTCCAGCTGAACATTAAGTAAAATGGGAAAGATTACTTCCGCTCAAGGAAGACCTTTGACCTCAATTTACCTGTGGTTGCCTGTGCCTGACACAGTATCAGATACATTTAGCTGTTTTTATTAAATTTGGCTTCTCGTCACCATGATTAACCAACGTGCGTCAACAGAACTTTTATACAATGGTTTTGAGTGTAATGGCGAGCCTGGGCCAGTTAGCTGGTGACATGAATTAGTGAGGCACTGAATTAAACTTTGCCTATAAACAAGAGGGTATTATACTCCAGATTAACTCCACTTAGGGAAGCACGTTACTGTGTTAGTAAAACTACAGAATACTGTAAGTCGTACATACTACATACCTTCTTTCGGGTCTTCTCATCAACTGAAACTTTAATATAAGTCTTGATTTGGATTAGATAATCTAGTGAACAATTATACCTCTATATGTATCTATCTTACATAGTTATGGAAATATGCCACTTTTTTCCCTACAGTTGGAGACTTTGAGAGTGCCGCAGGTTGAGAAGTCCGTGAAATTGTATAGTTAACATCTTATAACGTATATCAAACTGTGATATTACCCGCTCCATTCAACAAAAATCGTGACACTTAAATAATATTAAAACAATGCAATATTATTCAAATTGCGCTTTGTGAAACCTATTTTGTCTGTCTGATTCTCGGAGGGGCAACGTCATCACCAGCATCATCATCCTTATCATCATCTGAAATATAATAACTAGTCGACATTACATTCCCACATCTAACAAAGGCCTAGTTGTTCGTTGAACCAGCAGAGTCTACAAAAGAAATTAACGCACTTTACATATCAGGGATTACTGTGATGTTTATTCCCCATATCAAATTTAGAAATTGAATGATTGGAAAACTGACTTCTCGGATTATTTCAGTCATATTCCTGAACCTAGCTAAATTGGCATCCCTTGCATCACCAGGACCCACCGAATTTGCCATCTTTGCTCAGTTTTTCCCCGTCATATATACTCAAGCTTTTTTGGAAAATTACTTTGCATCATTTTCCAAACATACTTCAGAAGTGGATAAGTGAGTGCTAAATTCGTAAGTCTGCAGATTTGAAATTCCCGTGACGTTCGCATGTTGCCGTCATACTGATTCTCATTAATAGCAATAGAGCATTTCTTGTATAACGTCTGCGCCCTTTACAATTAAAGATACACGTCATGCTACATAAAACATAACAACCTGGTCTGTAAAATACCGGGATACTATGCTTAGACAACATTGAATGTCGCGAGGCCCATAAAATAATCAGTACAAGTATATGTAGACTGAAGGAGATAAATGTTTATCAATGATATCATAGTCGCAAGGCCCATATAAGTATCATTAGAAGTGTTTGTTTACCGAAGCAGAAAACCTAAAATGAAATACAAATGGGTTTTTAGAAACAATTTATAACTGCCGATACTCTTAGCGCTATGCATAGCAAATGAGAGGCCAGAAGAAACGCCGCATAAAGAGATCAACCCTCAAAGTTTTAAACCTTGTCTCAGCTCATTTAATGAGAAGCTTATCGTCTGAATGCATGGGTCTGATTGGTATACAGGGTGAAACAGGGCACTTGTGTTTTCTGGAGCCCAGTGTAGGCCTAACTTAGCTCCCAGGTTTCGTGAAAAGTAATTTTCGCCACATGTCAAAAATCGAACAGCAGTCCTCTGTTCGTGCTGCAACTTCAGAAGCTGGTTTTCTTTTGAAAACAGAGAAGCGAGCTGGAATAATCCACGCGTGCATTTACAAATGCTTGAAGTAATCTTTTAAGTAATTTTGAAATCAAGTGAGTGACAGATCGACCGTATATTCCTCAGGTATTGGGAAACCAATTTACTTATAAGATGTACACTTTTACTAATCGCTGGTAAATATTTCGGCGGAATAATGCCTCTTTTGTTGGCAACCAGCGGCGCGGGGGACAAAGGACTGCGGCCGTGGAAAATGGTGGTGGTCTGCGGCGGCTGGCAGTTTACCCTTTGATTCCTGCCTCAACCTCCCACCCCACCCCCATCCCGGTTGCTGCTCCTTATTAGTACTGCATTGTGTCACAGGTAAAATGTGGTTTCAATTAAACAGGAAAGAAAAGGGCCTAGAGCAGATAAGCCTATACAACTTGACACATGTACTTTAAAAATCACTCATTACATCACTTGATTGGTCGAAACATGCCACGGGCAAAACTAAACTAGCCTAGCTTAGCAAGACAAGCTTAGGTAAATCCCTCCCAACGCATAAGAAGTATAATTTTAAAAACCACCTCCACATACAGTGAAATCAAACACGTACGAAGTAGTAGAGAGAATTCAGTGATGATGATGATGATGATGATGATGATGATGATGATGATGATGATGATGATGATGATGATGATGATGACGATGACGATGACGACGACGACGACGATGATGACGATACCATCGTATTACAATTTTTACATCTTAAAACGCTATGTTTAATCCAACAATGGATTGGTGTGCCCTTTCCAACAAAACAACATTCTCGTCCTCGGATCTGGCAATGCCCATGACACTGAATTTTATTCCGTCGATCCATCACAAAACAGCTATGTGAATGTATAATTACACAAAATGAGACCGCGTTAAGCTTTACGCGTAATATCACTTCCCACCAAATTTATACATAATTTTGGCTAGTTTTTGATCGCCAAATAACATCTTTGCATAAAAAAGTAACGCTTCAGCCTTGTCAAAACAAACAGCTTCATGCAATCATTATGTTCAAGATATATATTATTCTGTCTCTGACATTAAAAAAGTACACACAAATCAATAATAGATGTTTATTTCAAATATCACCCAAATTATATATAAAGTTCAAACTGTATCTCTATCAACTCTAAGATTTATTATTTTCTCAAGTATACCATTCAATTTATATCTTGCAATTTCACCTCAAATAATAATACAATTATGCTGGTGTTTTTTTAATTTATAGATGGTTCTCAAAAATTTCTCTATAAAACCTTCGATATGTTCAGGTTGGACAAAGCCCAACACTTTATTACCATACAAAATAAGTGAAGTTATAACCTGATCAAATATCCACAAACAGTATCAACAGGTAACCCTTATGCTCTTGCTTTGTTTAACAGACTGCACGTGGCCCTTCCTGCTTGGTTAACCTTTTTGGTTATTGCCTTTTTAAAATTTTCATATGGCAAAATAAGATACAAAATATCACAATTTTTGTGTTTGTTTTTCTTTGCAGTTAAATTCAACAACCCACAATAATCCTGTGCACCAATTTACAGATTTGGTAGATCCTCTTGATTCATTTTAAGCTAAAATATTAATAATATCACCGGAGTATAAGAAAAGGGTATTTTTTCCTTGACGCACATTAATATTGCACATAAATGTTTTTGAAAAGGTATTGTTGTATTGCACAAATATTTCTCATTCTTGAAAAGATTAATAACAACAAATGAAGTTCTACCATTTACAAGGGTTGCATCAGTATGGACCACAAACAGATTCTGTCCACCAAATCAAAAGCTTTTTCATGGTCAATAAGAGCACAATATATTTTTCTTTGAAACCAGCTTGCTCTTCAACAAACAACACAGAAGCTTTAAATAACTATTTGAACGAGAATTAAAACAGGAAGTAAACTTTTACCTAAACAACTAAGCAAGCTTTTTCCTCTGTAGCTATTTGAATCTTTAAGGCTGCCTTTGCTTTCATTTATCTGCATGATTATACCGACAATCCAATCATTACGATTTGAATCATTTTAGGATGAAACATTTAACAGTTTAACGACCAAATCTAAAACGTAGTCTGAATTGTCTATCAAAATATCATTATGTTATCAATTCCACAAAATGTAAAATACTTCAGGTTTCTAATCAAAAGCTCGATTTCATTAATTGTAAAAGGCGTTATTCAAATGATCAATTCAATTCATCACAAAATGTTAAACGTTGTCTTCCATAACATCTTTTTTACTCAACTTTTTAAAATGCCCCATAAATGTCTGCAAAGATATGTTGCTATCTATTTTGTATTTACTACATGCATTATCAATTACGTTGCAATACCTTTTACCTATTAGACTTTAAATTTCTAACTTTCTTTTATAGATCATTCAAATAATTTCTTTTGGTATTCTCGATAAACCGTTTGTAATTTTTAGATTGATTTGTCATTTCCTGGGTCGCCGTGCAGTAACATTATAGCAGTAGCGATCTCGCCAGATGATAGTGAATTTCCAAATATGTTAAACATTATCTCATTGCACCTAAGCCATTGCAACCGAAAATGGGAAACATTCCCTGTCGGTGCACATGTGCGCTGAGGCCCTGCAAGAAAACAACACCGTAAATCATGTAGTGGACTGAGTTTCAGTGGCATCCTGCATTGATATAATCGAGCTGGTCTAAAAGCTTGAAAGGAAAAAAATGACTTTTTTTAAAAAATTACTTCCAACCAGGCCGACGATTCTCGAAGCCTCGCAACTTCTAGAATTGTACGAGTTCGTGCTCGAAGCCATGGACGATGGCAAATCTATAAATTTGGTACTTTTGGATACATCTCGAACATTCAACCTGCCAGTTTCCGTAAGTCACGCTACATGCTCTCAACCAATTATAAGGCCCGGATGTGTTTAGTTTACCAGACCTCGCACATGAAACAGCAACGTAACCACGCCCTGTCTTGTATGTGGAACAGGTTTTGATCACGCAGCTGCTAACTATGCGATATCTGGCGAATCAGTTCCATTTATTCCCTTATAATTAAATAATAGCTTATGTGAAAGATGTATTGGAGTAGATGCTTTTAGCAAGGATCAATAATACCACTATTAAAACTACCAGTAGTAGTAGTAGTAGTAGTGTTACTACTACGACTACAATTGATGACTTCCATAAGGAAATAAGTGTACAGTCAGAAAGATAAAAACGCGATAGTCACAAAACACATCCAAAAGATTGGAATAAATTACAGAGCATGCATAACAATATGTCAGGCCGCATACTGATGCAAACCCAGACGGCTTTCCCCCACTATGTTCTACTTGCGGCAGCTGGACTTAGACCTTTGTGGTGCTGTCCTGACTTTTTAACATGGAGAAAAAATAAAATTAAAAGGTCCAGCGCGATGGAACTTGGTCGGCTCGGGACAACCGTCCCGTTTTGCCTAGCAATGCCATCACTGGGTCCGTTTGGAGTGAAAAAACGCTTTTTCCTTTATGTCGGTTGAACTAGTGCATGCAAGGGGTAGCTCTGTAATACATGTAATGTATCCAAGGTTATATTATATGGTCCAATGCAGTTTTAAGGTTGACGAACAGCTTGAAGATCAAAGGACGAACGGATCTTAGTCTCCTGAATCCATGCGCATGCTCCGAACGTCTTAGTTTCTTTTTCAGCTGCCTTATATCTACCCACCTGACCCGTCCTGCTCGCGATGTCATCCCACCTGTCTATCTATAAATATGATAATTATATATGTATGTTTGCATGCATGCATGCATTATGTATGTATGTATCACATTATATATATGTATATATATATATATATATATATATATATATATATATATATATATATATATATATATATATATATATATATATATTGTATTTGTGTCTTTTTGCCCAGAACCACTTCCTAGTAGTCAATATCCTATTCCGCAGTTCGAACTCTTTACTCTCCATAAGCTAACCTGTCCCTGTCTAACCTGTATACATATGGAATTACTATTGTCTATATTGCACACGTTCCTCTGTAAAATTTTGACATAGGCTGTATCAGCCCAAATAAATTAAAGGGTCTTCAGCGGGTAACTACTCAACATGTTTCGGAGCCTTTTACCCGTACATGTCTCTCTGAGTAGCGGCTCCTTGTCTAAGCTAAATATTCAGCAAAGACAACCCACATAATAAAGAATAAATAAGAACGTGGCAAATGATGAATTAGCTAAATACGTGAAGTTTTGCTTATAAATGCAGAGCTTCGTTATGAAAGAAGAACCCCTGTCAAACAAACCATAATTACTAAATTTGTATAGTACAGGTTCAGATAAGAACAATTTGACTTACCCCTGAACCAATATGTACCCTTTCTGGCTGGACAGTTTATCCTAGTTAAACCACCCGCCAGTGTATAACTGAAGTGGAAACAAGCTGGGGCCTTATATTCAGTCCCAGTGATAGTAAAATAAACAGTTGCAACTAGACCACCTATACAAACCAAGGGAAATCCCAACAAGGACTGTAACAATGGACATCCTGCACCAGAAATGTAAAACAAACTCTGTGATGACACCTACCCCCCAAACAATTAAGCTCTATTTAACTGCCAACTCTGAGTCAATGTATCAACTTAATGTGTCAGGTTTGTGACATTTAAGAAAATACTGTCAATTTTGAGTAAATGTGCATTTAGGCATGTCAGAAAAGAATGAAAGTCATTAGCATTTATGTCAAAAAACATGTTATCAAAACAATTTTTCTTAACAGGATTTTGAGTACAATTAGGCAAGCTTGTAACTGTCGTCGGTACTGCTTGCTACCTATAGCCCCTGGGGGTTTGACCTAACAGAAAACAAGCAATCCTAAAATGTCCGAAAGGTGAACATTAAAACAGAATGATGCCAAAAGATAAAGTTAAATAGCAAACCCGACAAGTCTAAAAACTGTAAATTATTGTAGCCAAACTTTCTAATAATCTTTGGATATTAACTGCTAAATTATAGGGCAAGTCAGAAAAGAATGAAAGTCATTATTTGTACTTAAGTCAAGAGAATGCAACGAAAATGTAATATTTCTTAAACAGATATCAAGCACAATTAGGCGAGCTTGTAACTGTCGTCAGTAGCTGCTTGCTACCTATAGCCCCTGGGGGTTTGACCTAACAGAAAACAAGCTAGCCTAAAATGTCTGAAAGGTGAACATTAAAACAGAATGATGCCAAAAGATAAAATTAAGTAGCAAAACAGGCAAGTCTAAAATCTCTAAAATTATTGAAGCCAAACTTTCTAACCATCTCGGGATATTTACAGCAAAATTTGTAGAAATATTTGATCAAAAGTACATCTTTGAATCCTCTTGACTCAAGTTTATTGTAAATAAATTTGGTTCTAGATGCAAAGTCCTGAAATTTAGAACAAATACGACCAAATCTCAAAATCTGTGACAAAAACGTATTATATCCAATAGTTTCCGAAATATTACTGTCCGGGAAAGGATAATTAACCACTTCAAAGTTAAACTCATCTATTTTGTGATAGACTTTAATACAAAACCTGTCATTACTGACCTGAATATCCAAGTCCAAAAACACATCTCTGAAACCATCTGAATTGTTACCCTCCAAAGGGATATCTTTTGGGTAAATTTCGTTAGCAATTTCACTGAAATTTTGTACATTTACGCAAGCAATGTCATCAATATATCTTGCGTTGTTTGATAATTTTGTAGCCATTTGAAAGTCCTTTTTCATCAATTTATTCATATACTTAAATTCAAGCCAGGTTAAATATAAATCTGCCAGTAAAGGGGAGCAGTTGCTACCCATTGGAATGCCTTTTATTTGTTGAAAAACCAATGGTCCGCATTGAACAAAAGTATTATCCAAGAGAAATTTTATAGCATCTATCAAAGTTTCAACAGTGTAAGATTTAACGTTACTTTTTGAATATTTATTGTGTGACCAATATGCTTTCTTTGTATATGAATTAATATTTATGTATGGTTTACCATTATGTTTAAACATTTTGCTAATTAATTCTGAAAGTGAACTTTTGACTTCATCTATGGGTAGATTTGTGTACAGTGTAGAAAAATCAAAACATTTGATATTTTTTGCCTTTACATCTTTGATTTTAGATACAAACTGGGAAGAATTGTTAATACTCCAAAAACAATTTATTTCACAGTTTCTAGAAATTGCATTACAGTATTTACAAAAATGATTCCTAATTGCAGTCAAACACAATGTTACTTCTTTTGATAATTGCTTTGTAGTACATTTTGAAGCACCAGCTATGAATCTAGATTTAAAAGGGTTTTTATGTAATTTGGGTATCCAGAACAAAAGTGGAATAGAGGAGTCCTCTTCAGAAATTTTGATATTAAAATTCCTTTTCATCTCATCTTTATGTGTATCTATCAAATTATCAATGGATTGTTTGTGTAATTTATAAACGTCATTTCCTCTTATGTCTGAAATATTGTTTATACCAAGTTCCTTTTTCAAAACATCCAGATAATATTTTTTGCAGATGATCCCAAAATTGTTACCTGCCTTATCTATGTTAGTGACTACAAATCTATCTTGTAGTTCTTTGACTGCTTTAGAAACTTTAGGCTGTTTTAGATTAACCGTATTGAAATTCTTAATGTGGGATTTGTAACTATAAATTCTATTTCTAAAGACTCTTTTCAAGTTTGATAACCATCCTTCAAATTTCTGAAATTCCATTTTTTCTTTCTTTGCCCATTTCATACAGTAGGAATCGAGCGCATCACATGTATCCTGAAAAATACTGTCAATATTCAACTTGGGACATATCCGAAATTTTGTACCTTTTTTCATTATTTCTTTTAAATCTGAATTTTGTATTATATCCAAGTTACCTGTAAATACATGTTTGTGGTATGCATCAACAAAATTAGAATATTTACTATTAGACATACAGTCACAATTTTGATTTGCTGCAATATCCTCAAGAGTAATTGAAGCCAGAAATTTTTTGTAATTCATGATACTTTGTCCAATATTGTTGCCATATTTATAGGAAATGATGGGGGGGTCTTTTATTTTGCATTCCTTGGGAATCATGTTACGAACAAATTTCAATTTGAAAAGGGACTGAATGTTTAGTGAGTCAATGATTTTGTGTTTGAAAGGAATGCTGCAAAACATTTGATCACATTTTTTCTTATTAGAATCAGGTTTCCGAATAGTTGTTGTGTAAGCATACACAATTTCACAAAAATTTTGCGGAAATGTGTGTTCTGAATCAGTAAGACCCAAATATTCATTAATTCTTGTTATGTCTCGAAATGATAGTGCTTTAAGAGCTGTATGTAATTGATCAATACCATTAGAGAAAGCTTGTAGTAAATTTTGGACAAGGTCTTTAGTATCCATGTTCCTACATTTCCTGTTTTTCTGTGATTTTCTTTGTCCATGACTTCTTCTTCTTCTTTGAATACCAGCCTGATTATTATGAAAAGGTGTGTGACTTCTGTCAAGAGTTGTAAAGTCCAAATTCCTAACATCACCGAAGCCTAAAATTCTGTCATTGAGTCCATAAGGAAAAGCTGAATTAAGTGTTTTGATCCAAAAATCTTCCATTTGTAATAATTTCCTAGTGTTAACATAACTGTCTTGGTCTAACAAATTTGGCTCTATGTAATCAATAATTTGTATCCGGCAATCCAAATGTGAATGTTCTGCAGAATTGAAATGGTCACACAAAAAAGTGTTTAACTTGTGATTTTTAATTGTACTTTTATGACCACTGAATCTCTTTTTAACTGATTGAGTAGTTAGGCCCACATATTGTGCTTTACATTTGATGCAGGATAACAAATAAATGATATTGGTAGATTCACAAGATAATACCAAATTTTCCAATTGGGGGTTCCTTAATTTGAATTTTTTGTTAGTAACGTTACTGTGAAACTCTTTTTTCTTTGTGAAATTTGACTTGCAGAATAGACAGTTACAATTTCCATCAAAACATATTCCAAAATCAGCGCTCGAGGCTAACGCTGAACCGTTTTCTCTGTTTATCTCATTGTTCATGATTGTATTAGATTTTAAACATAATTTTGAAAGCCCATCATGCCATTTATCTGTAGTCATGTCCCTAAACCTTATCCTGGTTCGTCGTTGTTAAGTCCACCGAGTAACAAAATTAACAATAACAGTAACAATAACTAAAACAAGTCCAAAAATGGGTGCTAGACTAAAGACGTTACCTGGATATATATATATATATATATATATATATATATATATATATATATATATATATATATATATATATATATATATATATATATATATATATATATATATATATATATATATATACATATATATTCGGTCAGGCTCTAATATATATATATATATATAAATATAAATATATATATATATATATATATATATATACATATATATATATGAAATTATGCTTATTGTATCAAGTGATTAATACTGCAGAGCATGCACGGAAAAAGGAAATATCCATCGTCATTCACTGTAAACTATTCATATCTAAATAAAAGTGTATATCTGAATTAGCATACCCAGTTTAACAAAAGAGTGCCAGAGTTCTATTAATATGAAATTCCAGTATATGCTTTTATGCATATGTACGTACATCCCTTGGCTAATGGAAGTGAATCATCTATTTTGTAACTGTTAGTATTTATTGACCGTACCAGTTAGAATGTTGTACAATTCAACACTGTCAATGAAGTTTTACTAATTTATAATAACTTAATATTATACTTTTCTGGCTATTATGTGCGTGTACATCGGAATTAGTCGACAAATCAAACATCCATTTTTCTTCTTGTAGGTTAAATTTGCCAAATGGATAAAGGGACGTTAGAAGGGGAGAATGCTATAGCAATCATTGGCTCCTCTTGCAAGTTTCCCGGCGCCGAATCTTTGGATGAATACTGGAAATTGCTGGAAAACGGAGAGAATCACATAATTGACATTCCTGCTGAAAGGTGGGAAAAGGATGTCTTTTATGATGCGGACCCAAAGTCAAAGGGAAAGAGCTACATTCAAAAAGGATCTTTTGTTGCCAAGTAAGTTCCAAGCGCTTTTTTTTTTTTTTTTTTTACTGAAAATGCCAAGTTTTGCTGGTAAAAATGATACATTTTATACCATTAATGTTGATTAACTATCCATTACCGAAAGATGGCATTATTTACAGTCTAACCATGCAAAAGCTATTCCTGTGGAGGATGGCTGTGCCCGGTTTCTGGACGACGCAATTGAGACCACTCAGAAGTTTCACGTATCATAGCCTACCTCCAGAAAATACACACAAATATAAGAAAAATGTAGTAGTTGCATTGTATGACAGATAAATGAAACATTTTTCAAAGGAAATTGTTTATTTTTGTCAAGCCATTAAGCAGGCCTTATGCATGCACAAGGCAGCTGAGAAGTGTAAATATGTGATCGGATGTGACAAATTGCGTCAAATTTGCATCTTTAAGTTCAGGTTTACAATTCTATGTTTAATCAAATAATAAAAAGCATACCTGCTCCTCACGGTATAGTTTGATTACACAATATAAAGAGCAGGATGCTGCATTCTAAACATGATTGCACACACTGCGGAAGAACTGGGATTAGGTGTGTATTTCAATACAAGTGCTGCACGAAAAAATGTCAAGTGTCCAAACGTTACCAGAATGATAATGTATAAAGCATTCTAACGTGAGGCTACATTATCAAAATATGTATCACCATTTTTTAGACTAAATGTATTAATCCTGCCAAAAATCAAATTCTAAGTGTCAGTGTTTTGCCGCAAAACTGCATTTTTTTCCTTAATGTATTTTGAAAGAACCATAATGTAATTCTGGATACGACCACCAGGTGAATATAATTTCACTAAATACACACATTTAGAGTGATTTAATATAATTAGTGAAATGTCAATTGCATAAAAAGGAGTACATGGACCACATAAAAAATGGGCTTTTTGATTCTTAATACAATAAATTTTATATCCTAAAAGTTATTTCATTAACTTCCAATTTTTTCGAAAAGTCTTTCATTTCTCGTATTAGCACCCACAAATATTTGAAATATGTTACGTTGACCAGTAAAAGTTGTTTAAGTTTGATAAAAGATTACTTCATAGAGCTAGATATGTTGTATTGACAGTTTACATGTATTCATTTTTTAAAATAATGTCAATAAAAATATGAAATGTAGTGGTTCCAAATACGTAAAAGATTACTTTGATTGTGGAAAAAATATTATCTTTTAGGTGAAAACTAAATTAATATCATGTAGTGATTGGACTTACCGCACTGAAAAATATTACATCAGACTTCAAATGTTAATTGACATCATGTCTGGATACCAGAAGCTTTAATGTACCATCATGCCAGGTTTGTAAAACATAATTACAAAAGTGACCACACAGGAATGGTATCCAATAAACACCCTGTTCCACAAGATGGCCCCACACTGAGAAGTTAGCAAATTTAGCTATGTTTGGCAGCTGAAGGTGCATGAGACTCAAGCTGCACCAGAGTTACCATGCCTTACAGGTAAATTTACCCATGGTTAGTTGGTACCCATCCTGATGGCAAACCATAGAAATGGCATCCGAATCAACGTTTGTTTCACCACAAGGCACGATACTAGGCCGACTAGTTTTAAAGTATGTATTTCAGGATATCTATAGTTAGATTTGATATTTCCTTCAATTAATCATAGTTTCATAGTATGTATTTCAGGCTTTCTACGATTCATAACTGATGTCTTCAATTAATTTTCTTCATTGTGTCTTCTATTCAACTGCAGATATCTCTCAATGCATAGAACTCGTATCGTACAGTGAATTAAAGATACCTGAATAGATTTATAAATATCTTTTATTCAATGAGAGATATTTGTTATCGAATTAGATATATTTCAAATTGTATCTAAGAAATGAAAGTTTGTATTGAGATTTCAATTTTTTGTTCTGTTAAATCACTTATTGCAACGCATGATCCAGGGTTTTTTTGCAGGAGCATTGTCTGTTACAAGACCAACTCAATTTTTGTCAGCAATCTATTGACAGTATACAGGTGCAACAGTGTTACTGGGACGTCCGAAAGTAAATTGAGTAGGACTGGGACTTATGGAAGTTGCGCAATTATATAGCAAAATTCAATTATGTGCAATGTCACTTCTTTACCTTGTGATTCTCGTGGTCTGCGTGCTGCCATTCTTGCCACTGAAAAGACTACGTTTATATTAGGCAATGTGTATATGTCTTGTGGCAGTAATCATTCTGTGTCTACAGTATTTTATCAGACCCTTAATGAAAACTGGCCAGTACTTGTAAATTGGATAATATTGTCGTTGGTGGCGATTTTGACACAGATTTAAATCACCTGAATTTGCCACACACTAGCAAACTAGGTTCCTAACTTCAATCAGAAATAAAGAATATTGGAATAAAGATATACATATTGAATCATCTGAGCACTCGAAATATTATTGGTCCAGAGGACCTTGAGTTTGTTTTAAATTATGCATATTCTTTAGGTGATTTTACATACGAAAGCCGAATGGCCGGCGTTAGATCCGCGATAGACCCTTTTGCTGTGACAAGCAATCTCTTCCCAGACGATACTGCTTACATATTGTTGACAATCTTTCAGACCACAGAGCGTTATCTCTTGAGTTAAACGTGTTCTCAAGTGCAGCAAAGAATCAATTGAGCAACTACAACAGTACCAACAACTCCTTTACTTTAAGTTATCTGAAATTGAAATCCCTTTTCATGCCAGTGAATGCAAATATCACTTCTCCAATAAACATTCTCATGAATTGCAGATTTTTCATGATAAAAAAAATCAGAGCTTGTAATTTAGATAAGATAAGATAGATAACTGTTTCTGCAAAAGGGCAATCAATTGTCCATACACCGCTCGCAGTGTTCACCACAGACCAATAAAGACATCTTTTGATGCTTTATGATCGTATAAATTGGGATGATTCACCCAATGTGTATCAAGTCTATTTTCAACAGTGTTAACTGATGGGGCTGTCACTATTTCTCGGGGAAGCAAATACCAGTAATCACTATTCTTTGAGAGAAAAATTGTTTTCTCAGTCTCTTATTTATAGGTGTTTTAACAATTTTAAATGATGTCTGCGAGTCATATTTGAACAAGCTAATGAAAGCACCTTATTCCAGTCTGTATCATACATGTTATGAAAATATTTGTAAACTTGTATCATATCCCCTCGGAGTCTTCTGAAATATAGTGTTGGCTGACTCGGAAACTTCAGTCTCTCTCCATAACTCACTTCTTTATTACCATACACCCATTTTGTTGCTCTTCTTTGTACACCTTCAAGCAGATCAGATTCTGTAGTTCTTAGAGAGTTCCATACAGATGATGCATATTCAAGCCTAGGCCTAACCAGGCCTTTATATATGTAGTTAAATGTCGATTTATCAATATGACTGAAGGTTCGTATTATTCCAACGAGTCCATGTGCTGCAGACGCTATCTTCTGGCAATGATTTTCAAATAAACAATTCTCGTCCATACACATTCTCAAATCTTGTTCACATATGGTTTCCTTCAGCTGAACTGCCTTTGCCTCGGAACTCATGGAATAGGTTTCATTAACAACTTTTTCCCTAAATGCAAAATGTGACATTTTTCTGGATGGAACAGTAACTGCCAATCTTGAGACGACTTAAATATTGCGTTAATGTTCAGTTGAAAGCGTGAACAACCTGACTTACTGTTTGCCCAGCCGTATATTTTCGCATCGTCACCGTATATTTTAATTCCACAGTTGACATATTCAGGAAGATCATTAATGTATATTACAAACAGCAATGGTCTAGCACACTACCTTGTGGAACACCGCTACTAACTGTTGCCCATGTTGAGAGGCTACCATTCACACATACCCTCTGTTTTCTGTCTGTCAAGAAGTCTTTAATCCATTCACTCACTTCTCCTGTCATGCCATAGCTTTCAATATTTTTCATGAGACGTATATGAGGTACCTTATTAAATGCTTTCTGAAAGTCACAATACAAAATATCCACGCATTCATTGTTTTTAATCATTCTTGTCAACAGTTCTAGGCGTTCCAATAGTTGGATCATTGTAGATCTACCAGGCAGAAAACCATGTTGATTCACCGAGTGAAGAAGCAATACCATACCCCAGGGACTCTGATGTAAAATCATCCCTGGTTGGAATATGTGTATTGACCAGCATCGTCAACGTGTCATTTTTTGGCACAAGGTGTGAAAACAGAATGATTTCCCTCATTTCAGCACAATTGCTGAAATTGGCTCCTAACAAAGGCGAAATATCATAATGCTGTACGCTTTGCTAAAATAATAAAAATATGATAGGAACCAATAAGATGTCTGAAGTGATACTTTCTAAACAGAGCAGAGGTTTCTGGCAGGGAGGTAACAGCGTACGTAGTAAAACATCTGTAGCTCCCGCAGTATTGGCGGGGTGGCATGCAAGACGAAGTAGGTGATATATTTGCTTTGAAATATATCACCTACTTCGTCTTGCATGCCACCCCGCATGCTACAATGATGTGTTTTATGCGACAATGGAGCAGTTGAAGATGAGTACCATGTGGTAATCGGTTGTAGTAAATACCAAAATGATAGAAGCACTCTGTATTCTGATTTGACAGGCTTAGATGCAAACTTTGTGGCCCTAAACGAATATGACAAGTTCCTATATATTATGAAAATGGGCAACAGCCCTGAGGCCGGCCGGCCAATACTGAGGTATATAAACATTATTTTTGACACCAGAAAAAAGCATCTCGGCTTCTAATTGATTTGTGCATGTCAACAGAGAGGTTTGGTGACAACATGAATAAAGTGCCAATCCTATACATCAGCTGTGATCACTGGATGCACCTGTATTTTGTAAATATTCATGTTGCCTATAATTATCTGCCTGTGTACTTTTTTAATTCTTTTTTTTTTTCTTTTTTTTTCTTTTTTCTTCTTCTTCTTCTTCTTCTTCTTCTTCTTCTTCTTCTTCTTCTTCTTCTTCTTCTTATTATTATTATTATTATTATTATTATTATTATTATTATTATCATCATCATCATCATCATCATCATCATCATCATTATTATTATTATTATTATTATTATTATTTTATTTATTAATCTTTTTCTTCCATTTTTTCCTGTAGATATTGTTGATATGCTAGTTTTGTGTTTGTATGTGTTTTGACTATAGCGGGTAATGTATATCGATTCATGTCAATAAAGTTATCTTATCTTATCTTATCTATGAAGTTTTATACAATGGTGTATCATATGATGAATATGACATGGTTGAGTTGTAAATGAGAATGAGAATGCCAAACGTGTTAATTGCTGCGGAAACGCAATGTGTTATAACAAACATGAAATATATGGTTTAAACATATTTTTATTCAAAAAAGCGATCGGGAAACAGGCTCTGCCTATATAAATCCCTCTCGTGAAACATATGTGTATGATGTTAAACATGACATCAACTTCTTGAAATCTGTCAGACGGTGATAAGGGTCAGTACACAGACCACTTAATACCAGGCACTAGCAAATTATTCCATATATTTATCCATGTTATGGATCGGCCTTTTTCACCATGGTTTCCCACCTAAGGGCCTTTGCTTGTCGACTATTATTCCAGTACCGAAAAAATTCCAGGAAATCTTTACTTAGCTCCTATAATTGCAGTGCCATTGCGTTCAGCGGTATTGTTGACATAAAGGTTTGATATCCTAAGACGTACTGACCCTCAGTATGCTTATAAACGCCACCATTTCACAGCTCAATGTAGTTTCCTTGCCAACGAAGTGATTCATAATTACAGTAATGGGGATGGAAATGTGTATTCACTCTCACTGGATGCTTTTCAAGCTTGAGACCGGGTTGAATATGTCAAATCGTTGAAACAAAAGGTTTGTGCCCATTGTTAGTCCGGTTTTTGTTGGTTTTTTTTGTTTTTGTTTTTGTTTTTGTTTTTGTTTTTGTTTTTTTTTTTGTTTTTGTTTTTTTTTTTTTTGTTTTTGTTTTGTTTTGTTTTTTTTTTTTGTTTTTGTTTTTGTTTTTATTTATTATTGTATAGTTCTCGGGCACTGAAGATACTGTTGTCAAGCTACTCAACTCATTTCTGTGGTGTGCGTAATGGAGTGAAACAGGGAGGTGTACTTTCTTCCATTTTCTCTACCTTGTATTATGAACTGCTTATTCGCCTCATGTCAGCCGACTTTGAATGCCATTCCGGAACATATTCTTTGGAGTCCTTAGTTATGCTGCCTATTTTTGCTCCTAGCTCCCTCTAAAGCAGTTTATGTAAAATGATGGCCATGTGCTATAAGTTCAGTGAAAATATTACGTTAAGCTCAACCCCTCTAAGAGCATATTGGTAGAGTTTGTCGGAAAAACAGCTTATATCTCGAGAATGACATGATTGCATTGGTTGAGAATGATTCATACCTTGACAGTGATATGCTTAAATGTCAGGTCGATCACGCTATGAATGACCTTTATAACAGATGTAATTACCTTGTAGACCAGTTCGGCAATACATTCTCTAGTGCAAAATGTTAACTGTTCAAATCTTTTTATGTCAGTCAGAAGAAGATATATCCAACGTCTACTTAGTGTTCCAAGGAATACAGACTGTAGGCTACTAAGTCTGTTGTGTGAGGATTTCAACTTCACAACAGGTTTCTATTTTTGTTTTTCAGAAAATGTTTTCTTAGTTCCAAAGAAATGCATACAATTATGCAGTATACTGTCTCTTCGTGGAAGCCGTCCTAAAGTGTGTAAATCAATTATTTATATCTGTAGCAGATATGTCATTCCAAAGCCCAGTATTAAGTATAATACTTATGACTTGAAAAAGTCCGTCCATGATTTCCGTGAATCTTGTTAGGACGACCTCATCACGGCAATGTGTTCACAGATGAAAGTGATACTAGCGATTTTTTCTTTTTCCAGTAGTAGTAGTAGTAGTAGTAGTAGTAGTAGTAGTAGTAGTAGTAGTAGTAGTAGTAGTAGTAAACGTTATTCATAATAATGGTTAAAACCTACTAACCTGACGCTTATCTTCACGCGCCACACACATGCGTGCGGGACCTGTCGTGAGTGCATTTCTGAAAGCGACCTCCTACTGAGTCAGGGGACTTGCAGCCTCCGTCATCGCCGCTGACATAATCAGGCACAGGTAACCCCCCCCCCCTCGGGGGCGGGGGGCGCCGCGGGAACGGCCCAGTTTTACCTGTTTTAAGATAGGGGTAACAATTAGGATGCAGCAATGCAGCACTCCCTTCAACATATTACAGGATTCAGAATGGGTACTTTTTGGTCTAGGATTAAGAAAGGCTATTGTATAAAAATGTCCGAGGCACATACACACCCTGATGTTATGTATGTGTTCCCCCCCCCCCTCGACCCAAACATGTCCCACCAAGCCTTTGAACAGTTAAGCGGTCACTGCCTGTGAAGATCCAGGGATCAGCCAGTTGAACCCCGTACCCCTCGCACACCCTGAGCGAGGACCGTAACCACTTGGCCACGGTGGCTCCTTTTCGTCGTTTACTGATATTCAAGATATTTTTGTGGCTCTCTGCAAAAGTAGTTGGATATATGGACTCACGTGATATGTTGTGACTTTTTATATGCTTTGAAACCGTTGCATATGTTTAATATTGTACGTTAGTACAAATTGTATATATATATATATTGTATTAAGATTTCGTAAAAATTATCGAAGATATCTTAAACTCAATTACGAATGTGTTCTGAGCTGACCCCTCGGTGTCAACTTGCAAGGAATTCCCCTTCGTGTGAACTCAAGTTTCGATATCAAATAACCATTACTTATTATTTTGTATTCACGAATTGATATAGGGTATAGATTGTTTCAGCTATATTGTTTTTCAAGTTATGAAAAATTGCCAGTTTACAGGTCTATCTGCAGTGACTGAAAGATGGTGAATTGTGTGCTAATAAGGGCGAAGGAAAATATATATATCACGCGGTCGACAGAATCTGGACAAAGCTTACACCTGATAATTTAACACAGCGCGTTTATTCCTGCCAGATACTGCCTCTATTATTGCGAATGTCATCTCGAGTGTAATGCCTACATCGTTGGTACTTCGGAGACTTGCCACTAAATAGATTACCTTGTTGATATTTTCTTACAGTCAGTGAAAACGCACAGGTGTTTTTCTTAAATATATCTCAGAAAGCATAGCTTTGTTTAAATATGAATAAGTACTCCACAGTGGCCCTGGCTGTTAACTAACCAAGCAACTTTGTCTTCAGACGCACCATTGTATACAGCAGGTATGGCATAACTTCACCCAATAGTGCCGACATGTCATTGGGTTTACCTGTGGGATGATTTTAAAGTGGCTTGCATTCCCTTATATAGGCTGTCAAGAAAAAAGCAGAAATAACACTTCATACGATGTCACAATTTACAAGCGCTTTTTAGGGATGATACGGACTTGGCCTTCTTATTCAGAGGTGACACATCAAATGGGCTGTGCTTATGAGTTAAACCCTGCTCATGCTCACAGTTGCCTGGTATGGTCCCAGTAACATGCGCACTGGAACCAGGCACAATGGAGAGGGGTCCTGCTCTCTGGCGAATCCTGCGCAGCAAAGGCTTATGGTTGGCAGGGTGTCTGGCTCTGGGTTGGTGAGAGGTAGGCCGATCGAAGGCTCGTTCATTGCCGTCTAGGCCCTACCTCACATGATCCAGGCCGCAAGATAAGAGTGATATAGCATCCCTCAACACCGAATGCAGTATGTCATCAAAAGCATGTGCCGCAGATACACGGCCTGCGTAGCCGTTGGTGGTGGCCATACATGCTGTCAAAATATGAATTTTGAAACTAGACGACACTGCAAACGCGTTACGCAATAACCACTCTATGTCACGTATCAACGCACCTGAATATTCTGATCAAGTAAAAATGTTAAAAGAATTTCTATATGATCCAGTGCGAAGTTTATGAACTCATGATAAAATTTTGAACACTAAGCCTGCTGTGCGTTTTCATTGACTGCGAGCGCATGTAAAAGACGACGATGAGGCTGGTTGCCTCGAAGCAGCAGAAATTATCTTGCAACGAAAAAGTGTACCGGGTCATATGAGTTGTACAGTGAAGCAATTTATCTTGTTTAAAGATATCTTAAATTCTGTCAAGCATGTCTTTAATACATCAAATCGCATTTAAAATATGTTTACGTGAATTTATAATATCTTGAAACGAGTTCAAGATATCTTGAAATGAATGTGAGGTATCTTCGATAAAATTAAAGATTGTAAACTGAATTAAAAATGTCTGTTAACATAACTTTTTTCAACAACATCTTCGGTGGAATTGAAGATACCTTAAAATAAATTCAAGGCATCTTTGAATTGTTACGAATATGTACATGCCCACAATTCGAATTTGATGACCTATCAAATTTGTTTTCTGGTAACTTTACTTATTTCCAGATACCTTGATATATACTTTTATTTTAAAGTATCTTCGAATTTGAATTTTATAGTAAAGCGTCCCACTATATGATAGTCTCAAAGACACAGGTATGACAGGAAAGGAGCACAAAAGAATCGAGGAGCCTAAGCTCATGAAGCCAGCATTAAAAATAAGTGCAAGATACATTAAAACAAAATGTACATTAAGATATGTTAACAAAAAGGTACATCACATTATGTACGTTTAGGCATCATGTATGTACTTCATTTATAACAGACAATGTGCTCTGCGATATGTTAACACAAAGATGCATCACATTATGTACGTTTACACATCATGTATTTACTTCATTATTATCATCATCATCGTCATCGTCATCATCATCATCATCACCATCATTATTATTATCATTTATCATCGTTCGGGTCTGGTGTTAGAAGATAGCGAGTACCCTCTACTGTATTCATCGAAGCAGAAGGAAACTACAACTTTTTTTTTTTTTTTTTTTTTTTTTTGCTGCTGTTTCTTTGCTGTACGTTGTTTGATCAATAAATTCGGGAGTATCGCTTTTTGGGGGGTTGCCTTGATGTGCTGTGCATTCTGTAAACATGTATGAGTTTTCTTGGCGAATGGGTTTTTAAAAAGCAGTCGCGGCAAAACGCAATACTATTTTTCACAAGAGCCTGGCTATTTAGTGGCGCATAGTGAGCTGTTAATCATGGCCCACAAATCTGTTGTTTTCTCAGCTGAAACCGCCAGGTGATCCTCAACAAATCAGGTGGTTCCACACGACCTTGTTCTTCACTTTGCAAGCATGTTCCAGAGGACTAGGTACATTGGGTCAGCTGCTCCCAACCCCACTGAGTCATTCAAAATTATCAACCACAGGCGCAAAACTTATGTGGACGATCAGCAAGCGTGCACAGCATGTGCACAAGGCACATATATATCATGTAAACTGGCAGAGAACCTCACAATGAAAAATCATCAATAAGGTTCATATTCTGAATGCGAATATGCTAAAATCATACATGTGGGTACACGATCAAAGCGTACCCCCCGTAATATATTTAGCGGTCAAATTGGCCAACACAATGTTTTTTGGATCAGGTCACTGAAACATTACAAGAAGGGACTTGCTATTGAAGAAGTTGGCGGATATAGACTGCTCTACTGTAAATCAATGGGCTGATGTTAACACAGCCTGGCAATTGTTCAAGAAACTATACTTGGGCCTAATGGATGAGATTCTCGCCATTAAAGAAATCAGGTTGGAAGTTCGTTCGGAGCCCTGGATGAGCAGTGAAATTCTCGGAAATATTCGAGAAAGGAATCACTTACTGTATTAAAATAAAAAAAAAAAGAACAGAAGTGATAGAGCACTATATGGTAAATTTTGTAAATTGAGAAATAAGATACAAAGAGACATAAAAGAGCAAACGCAGATTACTTCAATAACAAGGTCGAACAAAACAAGAATAACCCTGAAAAACTATGGGAACAACTGATCTGGGTGAATTGCATCAAAACCAAAAGGGAACAATCTAAATTTAATGGTGAATTACGTTTTGAACGAAACAAAGTTGCTGAATATATCAACAAATTTTACAAGTCTTTAGAAATAGAATTTATCGTTATAAATCCCACATTAAGAATTTCAATACGGTAAATTTAAAACAGCGTAAAGTTTCAAAAGCAGTCAGACTACTACTAAAGATTTGTAATCACTAACGTTGATAAGCCAAGTAACAATTTCGGGATTATCTGAAAAAAAAAACTATCTAGATGTTTTGAAAAAAGAACTTGCCATAAACTATATTTCAGAAATATAAGGAAATGACGTATATACATATATATTGCACAAATAACACATTGCTAATTTGAGAAAGCACAAGACGATGAGATGAAAAGATATTTTAATATCAAAATTGCTGAACAGAACTCCTCTATTCCACTTTTATTCTGAATACAAAAATTACATTAAACCCGATTTTAATCAAGATTCACCGCAGGTGCTTCAAACTGTTCACCTAAACAACTATCAAAGAAAGTAACACTGTGTTAGACTGCAGTTAAGATTCATTTCCGTATACACCGTAATATATTTTCTAGAACTTGCGAAATAAAGTGTTTTTGCAGTATTAACAATTCTTCCGAGTTTGCATCTAAAATCAAAGATTTAAAAGCAAAGAATATCAAATCGTTTTGATTTTTCTACACTGCACACAAATCTACCCATAAATGCAGTCAAAAGTTTTTTTGAGAATTAATCAGCAAAATATTTCGACATTATGGTAAACCATCCATAAATATTAGTTCATATTAAAAAAAGGCATGTCGGTCGAACAATAAATATTCAAAAAGTAACATTAAATCTTACACTGCTGTAACTTTGATAGATGCTATAAAATTTCTTTTGGGGAATACTTTTTTTCAATTTAGACCATCGGTTTTTCCACAAATAAAAGGCATTCTAACAGGTAGCAACTGCTCCCCGTTACTCGCTGATTTGTATTTAACCTGGCTCGAATAAATAGAACTTCAATTCTTGAACACTTTCATAGTGAGGAGTAGCTGTCATCATCGAGTTCGTTTTACACTTCTGGTACATGATGTCCATTGTTGCAGTACTTGTTAGGAATTCCCTAGGTTTATACAGGTGTCTGGCTGTAACTCTATTTTTGTAATCACCGGATTGAATATATAACCCCAGTTTGTTTCTACCTCAGTTATATACTGGCAAGTGATTGCACAAATGTGTCCTATCCTGCTAGAAAGGTTACATACTAGCTTAGGGGTAAGTCAGATTATTCTTATCCGAACTTGTTCTGTAATATTTAGTAATTATGTTTGGTTTAATAGATATTCTGCATCATCCATATTAAAGGAGCCGGTACTCAGACATGTACGGGTACAGGTTCCGAAACATGTGAGGAGTTACTCGCTGAACACCCTTTAATTTATTTGGGCTAATACAGCCTATTTCAAAATCCTACAGAGAAACGTGTGCAATATGGACAATAGTACATCGAGGTAAATGGTTATTTATTAATTTTTACTTATTTAGTTCATGTTTGAACAAATTATATAAATGTTTGTATGTATATATATATATATATATATATATATATATATATATATATATATATATATATATATATATATATATATATATATATATATAGACATATATATATAGACATATATATATGTATATATATATATGGCTATATTTATTGATTGACAGATCTTCATAAAACTATTTATTTGCAGTCAAATCATCCCATTCATCTCTCACCTCCCATGTCTCATCTAAGTACCCAAAGGACCCCAATGGAAAAAAGTCTTAGTAATTGACTTTGTTGGGGCTACCCTGGGTACAGCAACCCACTTTAGTCATAGCTCTCTTTTACATTGGCATATCGGTAAGTTTTTATTTAATATGAATTATTATGATGATTTACCTGCATGAGCATATGTTATGTTTGTTTCTATGTTTAAGTTACCTGCATGTTTTATTTATTAATAATTTTTATGTAAACTCATGTGTCATTGTATGTTGATAATGCCAAATAAACTCAATCAAGGCGTACTCCGGTCAAACCGTGGCCCCGTCAAGGTGTACCCCAGTCAAAGAGTACAACTCTTCCGTTGCCAGAAGGCATGGTCAACCAATAACTATTGACTAAATTACAACAGATAAACTTTGAAGAGCAGGAGACTTGAGCCTCCTAGTTGGAATTTGTATCCGATCCAAGATTCTATTTCGATCTGTTCTGTACTGTTCTTTGTGACATACCAACGCTATCAGTGTCCGTGTCAGAAGTATGTCTCCGTTGTGGTAAATAAAGTACGGTAATTTCGGCTCCAATTCAAGTCGTTTACCCAGTCTTTAATTAAGGCATTTTATTGTATGTACCATGCCCGTAATTTTCTGTGCATGGACCAAAAGTCGTTTTCAAGGGACCTGGTTCCTCCCGTTTTTTAAGAGGGATGACGAAGGCCGACCATTCCTAACCAAGGTTATCTCCCAAATCAAGATGTTACTTCATGTCACAGTTTTTTTGTCTCTGCCTGTGTATAAACGCGACACACAGTAAAAATTATGATGGCACAGAATTCATGAGTGGTTGCGTACAGACCTTGGTCTGTTGAGAAACCCAAGATCTCACTGAGGCTGCTAGCGAAGGGTTTCTCAGTGGCAGATAAAAACGGTACTTTCAGTTGTACCTGGTGTCCGGCCTCCCCACTCACTGTTCCCAGTGTCCGGATGTCCTTATTTTGATGCGTGTCATTATGTGCGTATATTAAATTGCGTGTATTTATCACGATTATGTATCTTTAATTTGATATATAGTTTATTTCGATGAGCCTGGATTATTTACGATATGTTCATATCAGACTGTCGTATTATATACCAAATTAATTCTCTACATCAGAAATTCAAATTATATATTAATACTTTTATATAGGATTGAGAAACAGCCAATAGGATACAGAAACAGCCAATAGCTAATACAAGTCTCTCCACTCGAGTAAAAATGCAAATGGCATCAATATTTCGGTGCATATATATTGCACAGTGACTCTTGAAAATGTATATACAGGCATCGACGTAGAAATTTGAATTTACAAACAGATAATCATTCTGCACCAATGTCTTGAAATACTTTAGAAACAGGAATACCCGTTTCTTTCTGATCAAATCTTAATGAGGAGGGAGGAGAGAGATCAGCATGTTTTCGCGGCGGCGTGCTGTGTCTTTTTAGTTCCCGTGGAGCCGTCCTGGAAACCTTTTCATTTTCTTCACTTCGCTGGCCATTATTTCAGAATATTCTTTGTCTGTACTCAATATAATAGCAATATTATTACCAGTCCCACATATATACATGTATATATATATATATATATATATATATATATATATATATATATATATATATATATATATATATATATATATATACATATATATATATATATATATATATATATATATATATATATATATATATATATATATATATATATATTCTGTGCACTACCATATTAAACTTTTTTCCTAAAAGCCTTGTACTAAAATTCAGTTAAAAAGTATATCATACTCTACGGTAGAAACAGGTTCCAGGTACAACACAAAAGTGTCTTGATGTGTATGTATGGCAACAACAGCCACGCAATGGTATTAACATACTTTACAATTTGAATTATACCCAAGCAGAGATAAGTATGCAACCCAACTGGACACAGTTTTGTCACATGATGTCCAGATAAGTTGAGGAACAGAAGTGTAGCTAGTATGGTGAGGCACAGATGGCATGGACCATCCGAGGATCAAGACTATCAGTTATGAACCCTATGTGTGATAAAGCAACACCTGCTATACAGTAAGGAAGATAACAATGGTCCGTTCTACGGATCCCGGATAGCATTGTTAGGAGTATACGGATTAATCAGACGATCTGTCACCAGGTCGGTCCTTTAATTACACGTCAGGGATACCGCGTGACCTGCGAGTCAGCGCCTTTATATAAGCGGGCATTGTTAACAGTGGCTCCTACACTTTTAACAATTGGTTTTCAACTTTTAACAATGAGAGGGAACATGAAAAAGTTCGAAGTGTTGGTCTGGTGACCACGTGTCTAACGTCAGGGGACATGAGTCACTTCTTGATCTGCTGACGTCGGGGATTTATGATTTGTCAATGTGAGTGCATGTAATTATTCAATTGGGGGTTTAAGGCCATGCGCGGCCCAAGGGAAGCAGACTTGTGGCCTGTTCCGTCAACTTATAACTGGCAAGAATAAACAGACATCCACCCAGCAGCCAAGTCTCAGCCGTCGTTTCTTGCAGTCATAGAACAACTTGCTGATCACATATCATATGACCCTCTGGATCAGAACCATTTGTACCATTAGGCCATCTAGAATAAATACATATATATATATTTAAATCATATCAAAGTTATGGATTTGTGAGGTTTCGCTTACAAGAAAACTTTTGACAAGCTTTGGCAAACAAGTATCTGAAATGTTATTGCACCAGGTGAACATACAACCCTCATGATCGAAGTAGAAAGGAACACCTGAATGAAATTATGTTCAGTTTTTCTTAGAATGCTTATCAAATATAGTGGTCTGTTGAATGATATCACTTTGTCAAGTTTGCAGACCAGTCCATAAAACTTATTAAAAGCGACCTTTTTCTCATCCGCATATGCTCAGAATTATCCAAATGAGGTATCTTAACAGTAAATAAATCTTCTAAATAAATATGCTGCGAGATAAGACCTTGGTTTACAAGTTTCAGTCTTCAGTGTAAACATTTGACCGATCAACCAATGATCCGCAACTATTGAACTATCGCTTCCTACAGCATACGACTTATCAATTCGCTGAATATATACATTACAATTAGTATCATGTCTATATAGGCCTACATCCAAATGACGGCGGCTATATTTCATTTCATTCCAAGAAAGAAAGAAACAAACAAACAAACAAACAAAGCAGGAAAGAAAGAAAGAAAGAAAGACAGACAGACAGACAGACAGACAGACAGTAAGAAAGAAAGAAAGAAAGAAAGAAAGAAAGAAAGAAAGAAAGAAAGAAAGATTTTGCCCATCTGAAAAACTACTCAAGTATAATTAATGTGTAAATGTACGACATAACAACACATTCTACTGTTCGGGTAGCCAACATATACCACGAGCGATGGAGAGGTTGCATGTTATTACCACCAAGCTAAAAGATATTCTGAAAGCCTGATTATATTTTTCTAAATCTACGCTTAATTTCACTTTGGTTCATTAAAGAAACAAACGGTTCTGGCACTAAAATTTTATTGATTGGGGGAAAGTGGTCACGTTTGACTGAAGTGGAGCTTTTGGAGTGAAGAAAGGGGGGGGGGGGGGTTACTATTTTACTGGAGTACAAGGTTTGCCTGGAACACTACACGGTAACTCCTATGTGGCTTGATTGAGACGGCCCTGATCGCAATCATGGAGATGTGATCAATCTCATCTACCCCGATGTGGGCCTAAAGGTTCGATAGCCGACTGAAAGAGACACACATTGGCCATGCACATACTCATCGAGCGACTGGGGGTACGGTTTGACGTGAGTACGGTTTGACTGGGGTACGCTTTGATGTTTGGTTTTACCAGACATCCTACATGTGCTTGTGCCGTTTAGCGTCCAGTCCAACCAACACGCCCAAGATAAGGAGGAAACTAGAAAAGAAGATATGCTTCAGAACAAATATGTCTGGGTGCCTTCAAAATTAAATCAGTTTGAAATACTACACTTTTTCATGGTTCAATATAATGTAAATATTGTGTATTCCCCTACTTTGCATAAATCAAAATGCGACACCTTTGGTTCGTGGTTCATTCCATATGGCAAGGTCACAACTTAATAAACTTGAGTTTGATTGACACCAATATCTATAGTAGTTTTAAAGCTATTCAATATCTTAATTTCGTGTATTTGCCCAATTTACATCAATAAAAACTACAACTTTGGTTGATGGCTCACTGGATGCGGTTATGTTACAAACCTACAAATCGAAGTTGGAACGGTACTTGTATGTATAATAGTATTGAAGGTATTCAGCATTTAGAACAGGCCTGTTCATCCAGCAACTAACGCGAAATGCGCTTTTTCAAGTTTACGTTTTATCATGTCTGAGAAAAAAAACACTATAATCACTTATTTGTATCTTAATTGGCCGATGACAAAATTACAATAATCGTCACCGCACAGGGCTGTATTCCCCAAAAAGATCGTTGAATATTTAGGTGCTTGCGCCGTAGCTCCAAAGATCTAATGGCAAAATCAGGTCAAGAAAAAATTGCATGTAAAAACAAGTTCTGTCAAATGACCTAACTTGGCTAAAAAGCTTTGTTCCAAAGATGTTGTCTTTGCATCAAAAAGTACTTTTCTTTGTTATATTATTTTAAATAAGAGCAGCCTTCGAGGAAATGAAGCAGAATTATCGCGAGCGAAGCTCGCTTTTATGCTCAGTATACGTACAGCACTTTTCCATGGTCCACAATGGCAACTGTTGCATACTAAATGTAAAAACTGCGCTAAATGTGAAAAAATACGCTAAATAATAATAATTATAATAATAATAATAATAATAATAATAATAATAATAATAATAATAATAATAATAATAATAATAATAATAATAATAATAATAATAATAATTAATAGAACTCGACAAGCAAAGGAAAACAGACCGATAGACGGACGGACAGACATGAGTGATACCATAAGGCCTAAGACCTTTGGTCAGTGGAGCTAGAAAAGACTTTTACACAAAAAGAACCAATCTGAATAAAAATATACAGTTCTTATCATCTACTCTCATATTTTTACATTCAGTGTATTTTTGTTTTTACATATTAGGTAACGTTTCCGTTTAAACATGTGTATCATTTTTTACAGTAAGCGTTGGACAGATTTTTACATTTATCACCAAATTGTTCATCGTTATTGCACTTACAGTAGATTTTCAAATTTGTGACCAAAATGATTGAGTTTTCATATTTTGCGCAGTTTTGACATTTAAGGGTGCAAAAGGCGACTACTTGAGCCAGTAGGTCCGCCAAGGAGGGTCATGGTTGGTTACAATACCTAAGTTTCAGTCAAGGGCGCCGCGCGGTAAGGACCAGTGAGGGCAATGATTACAATTTTACTTGTTGAGTTATTTCCCCGTGCTTTAAATGGTAGTAATGTGATATGCACGAGCGAAACTCGCCTTTATGGTCAGTATACGTACAGCACTTTTTTCCATGGTCCAAAATGGCGACTACTGGAGACCGTAAGTTCGCACTTTTTGCCAAGGAGGGCCATTGATGATTAAAAAACCGCACTTTTCGCCAAGGCGCGGTAGGACTAATGAGGGCCATGCTTGGTTAAAATACAAATGAAATTCTATACGTTGGAGGAAAACAACAACTGAGATTGTATAATTTTTCTTGTTGAGTTATATTCTCGCACTTAATAGCGAAGCCCTGGCCACATATATATGGCTAGGGCTTAGATGCTTGGCTCTCTTCTGGGGTTTTACTTATATTACATTATTCTGAAAACTTAAATTACACATTGTCATGGTGATATATTTGATATTTTTTCATAGCAAGGGACTGCTGTCTTCCAGAATGTTTTGTGACAGTCATATAAACTTGACTCACGTATTGTAAAGATATTTTTCTTTTAGGTTATGGCAGAATGTGTGATACCTTATTCCCCATCTGTATGATGACTGTGTACAAAGGGAGTGAGGACAGTCGCGCCTTCCAACAGTTTTTTGCAGAAGATAGAAGAATTATCAACATTACAATGAGCATTTGTAATATTCTTGTTACTCTCTTATTTTATCTTTTAAGTTGAGGCCGGAAGGTGGCGCTGAAATGGAGCGTTGTCCGTAACTGAAAGAGCGGATATCTTGTCGAGGTGCTCTGATGTGGATATGCTACACGGTGCTGCTGTCACCAAGTTTTAATCCTTCTCTAAGTTGATACTTAGAAAACTGTTTTATATCCAGTTTTAACAATTATCTTAAAATTTGTAATAATAGTAAACCATTTTCAGCTTTGACAAATGGGACAACAAGTTTTACCAAATCAGTAAGGAAGAAGCTGCCCGTATGGATCCACAGCAACGCTGGGTGCTCGACTGCGTTTACAAGGCTCTGGAACAAGCCGGCATTCCACTCTCCACAATCAACGGGACAGATGCAGGCGTATTCCTTGGTACGTTCCCGTTCATTCTTTCAATGGCGTTTATGACAAGCTTATTGCAACAGAAGTGTTTGATGAATACTGCAACGTTTGACATATTTAAATTTGGATTTCGGTGGAAACTGTCAAACAGAAACACGAACAACTGTTTTCATTTGCCTTGCGCACACTAGTTCAGCTCTGTGTGTCGTCAGAAGTGATTAGAGCCTTTTAAAACCTGGCAGCCATACTTACCGAACCGAGAACCGCTATTTTCTACGTTATACTCACTTCTACACACTTCTTAAGCCAAAATTGCATTCGTTTCCACATACCAAAAATACTCTTCTGTACTGCAATGGAAAAATTGATACTCTGCTTTCTCTAAGTAAATCACGTGCTATACGTCAGTCAATGTTCCGAAATTTGAATGTTGATGAATGTAACCCGGCGGAGGTCATAAAATCCCCACAATGACTCAATGGGCAGTATTCAAGTCTTTTCTCTTATGTCCCAGTGAAGTGCACTTTCACATTTACCCACTTTCAATGCGTTTGACAGGCTCCACATTGTCCTTGACAAAAATACACGCTCCTTCGTTACGAACTGTGTGTGGATATTTTGCACCACTTTCGCATTTTTTTAAAGTGTCAGAACCTAAGTGGTTTTATATTTGTTTAGCACTGGAATGAATAGCATAAATTGCAAAGGAAACTAGCATAAATTGTTAAAATAACAATGAAAACAACATTTTACAAAATACAAATTTTATTAAACTGATTTCTATCATCACATCGTAGTGCATTTTTTCCAGGTCGTGGTTGTGTCAGGTAACGACCTGCAAATCCGATTAGCTAATAGGCCTTGAAAACCATGTAAGCATCGAAGAAATATCTCATTAAATGTATCTGTCACTTCTATTCTGTTACCATTATATTTTGTGCATATCAGCAACTTTTTGTCGAATAATATTGATCGGAATCTAAGTCTGAGCCAGGTATACTCATGAAGCATGCCTCTGTTCTCACAGTATCAGCAACGTAGCAACAAAATACAATGCCACATGGACCTTTCTTTCAGGTCCAGTTGGACAATACAAGACATGCTTATTAATTTCCTACCCAAAAAACACTGGACTCACGCCTGTCACCCACGGAGTACACACGGGCATATCATTGTCACAGACAGGGCCAGATAGCCCTTTGTCGCAAAATCAGTGTCCTTTATAGAAATTTAAGTGTACAAATACCAAATTCACATTCATTAAGTGATTCAAAATCGGTTAAAAGAATAAATTTCCATTTGCATGTACTAGGTGTTCTTTATTTTCAAGGTGTTGGTACCTTCCCGCTTCCCCTCACAGGCAGCGATCCGGATCTCGCCATGCGAGACTATGGTCACTAAGGCAACCAGTTATGCGGGGAATTAATATGCATGCCTCGTATTCATAGAAACGGAACTGAGTTGCTGACGAGAAATTGCCTAAGCCTTTCCATCAATCTTTGCGAATTGTATGCGTTGAATTGTATTCTTCCAATCAAATAACCTCTATATTTATCTACTATCAATTAGCACATAATGTCATTTGGTCAGAAGTATCTACCCGTCACGATCGACTACGCTGCCTTTATCATTTCCAGCACAGGTGGCAATTAAACTGTGGCTTATTCACCTGCTAGTTTTTTTAACGACAGTCAATTATATTTGTGCAGGTCATGAACTGACGAAACAAAAATTTCTTTCGTTTTTATCTGCACTTACCTTATTTGGAATTTGGGGCTTTCATCATGCATATCGTACTCTTTGTATACAACTTCTCCGAAGTGATGGTTATTTGACCTACCTCCCCCCCCCCCCCCGCCCCCCTTAACTCATGAATTTGACTAACAAAACTAGGCAACTTCAGCTATATTTCAATGTGCTTTGGCAAAAAGGAGCTGTTAAGGTTGATTGATGTGCATGTCATGGACAAGGATGATTTCGATTTAATGCTTTCAATGCCACCTGAGACTAAAGTCAAACTATTCAAGACGGTCTGCTTTAAACTGTAGTAAGAATACTAGATTAATATTCCTTGTGAAAAAAACGCTTATTCAAGTATGACGACCGGCATGCCGCGAGAAAGTATGTGGTCCGGGTCAAACACTTTTCTCGGCGTGCATCGGGCACATTGCACCCAAAGTCCGCCGAGGAAACCTATTGATTCAGGAAAAAAATTTGCACTTAAAGAGCTAAGCCCGTCACACTTGTTGAGATTTCTTCCGACCATATATTATGGCAGCTGCGTTGTTGGACCTCGTCGGTAGTCAGAGACTGGCGCAGGTGTAAATCCAAGTGTATGGAAGGGGTGGAGGGGGGTTGCGGATAGGCCTACCTATGGTGACCAGTATGCAGTAATAATAATGATAATGATAATAATAATAATAATAATAATAATAATAATAATAATAATAATAATAATAATAATAATAATAATAATAATAATAATAATAACCCTTCTCTCACGCTTTTCGGGGTCTCCGGTGGTTACTTTTATCAGAGAAACACATTTGCCAGAATTAATACATGGATATGCCCTCCTTCCTCTCAAGTTCCTGACTGTCGGGGCAACACAGGGCTTCAGTCAATATGAATACGTCCTACCATAATAGATAATGAAATATTAGACCATCACTGGATTGGGGCTCTGATGGAGGGAGATTAACTTTATGACCGTTGTGCCATCAAGGAAAAGTGGATGCGTTTCAAAATGTACACGCATTTAAGAAAATTCATGCCTCGATTACGTTTCGGCCCTGTCAATTGAAACTCAACATAAGTAAATATTCTGTTCGTATTTTCACGAGATTAATAGAGTCCTCTTGCTACCACCGTGCCCAATAAAACTGGTGCTGAAGACGGCGACACAACCATTACCATGATGACAAGTTACCAACGGTAATGACCAGTAACAACTTTTTTTTTTAATTAGGGGGGGGTTGGTTTTGTAGGTTGTTTTGTTGTTGTTGTTTTTTTTTTTGTTTTTTTTTTTTTTGTTTTTTTTTTTTTTTTTTTGTTTTTTTTTTGTTGCCTTTTTTTTTTTTTTTGGTCTTTTTTTGTTGTTTTTTTTGTTTCTCTTATGTGTGTTTTTTTGTGTTTTCAGTTTACATCAGAAATTCCCCTGAAAAAATGTATGCGGCCCCATATCATGATAATCTTTAACTTGTTATTTTTTTCTTTTTTTTTTTTCTTTTTTGTTCTTTACAAGGTTTGATGAATACGGACTTTGGAACCGTTACAAACGATGATGTAAAAGAAATCAACAAGAACAGCATCACTGGCGTTTCAGGTTCCATTGCATCGGCCATGGTATCGTACCAAATGAACTTGCTAGGCCCATGTGTCACTGTAGATACAGCTTGCTCGTCATCCCTAGTTGCCATACAAGTGGGCATTCAATCATTGTTGGCCGGTATGTATCAGTTGCTTAGTATCTCAAAGGACTCCCGTAATTTCCTGCATAACTAACCTTAAATGTATGGAATGCATCCAACTGGGGTTCGGAAGTCACAGCATTGAAATTAAACTATGATTGCTTCCCAGTTTATCAGCCAAAGAGGGCCCAGAAAAGATACCGACAGTTATAAAATGACCAAAGTGTAAACTTGTAATTAGCGAGGGAAATGGACAGTAGTTTGTGGCAGAATCGCTGTGGGAATGCGGGAACTCCGGAAATGTTCTCCAATTGAATTTCTCACTGGGCATACGTGTAGCTAGATACATGAAAATCTACTGAAATAATATCAAATACAGTGAAGTTTGGTCTCCGGACTCGGGATCATTTTATTCTGCTAAAATTGCACCTGTATGAATGTCATAGTGCGTATGTATACAATCGACAAGAAAAAGGACAAATCCACAAACATCTTGCTAAAATTAAGTATCCCCACATTCGAATAGAGTGTACATCATTCCCGGGGTACTGACTGTACTGACTGCTGTTTATCCAGTATCAAAAGTCTGAGCATGATTGCTCCAGAGTTTGGTGGTAACATCGCGACAGTCTGTTCAATCCGACTTGGCAAGAGCATGAATTTGTACGCAGTTCCAGCATCTTGTGAAAGGGCCTGGAAGTAATGCCTCACGGTGACAAATCACACAGAACATATGTGCCTACACATCAGAAAATCCTACAGTCATGTGCAAAGTATTCCAGTATATCTCAAGGATAATGCACACAGGGTCAGCAAACATTTATTTTTACAGCTTGTCTTACAAAATAAACAATGTAACACATTTTTCAAGCTTCCATTGTTTGTGAGGGGACATATGGGCAGCCGGATCACACTTCTCACATTTATATAAGTTACAATGTCCAGCATCTTCAACTGTGCTTGTGTTAATTTACTTTAATGCCTTTGGAAAAGCCCCCACACGTAGCGGGCGGGCGTAGGTGTGCACTTGTCGGCTGCTCATGCGTGAGAGGACTTCACACTTTGTGGCAGACTTGTCCAGAGAAAGTATGAAAGCCAACTCACAATTAACAACTGAAAATCACTAAATGCCTTGTAAAATTGACTACAAATGATACAGGACAGTCGTCATGTAGTAGATAATGCTGACTGGATCAGGTTTAACAAGTTCCATTGAGGGCAATATGCGGAACTATATTTTCTCACTTGAGGCACTCCTTTCGACAACAGTAATCACTATCAGTCAGATACAAACAGTCAAACCGATTCAGAGTTGCCTTGTGATTGCATGTTCAAACACCTTACCAACTCGCAGTGGACCGACTGTGGAATTTACCACGGTCAATACCACCTTACATGCACACTGTATAATACATATGTTGTACCCAGTTATTGCCATCTTCTCAAAGCACAGTGTCCCCGCTATCCAAAGAATCCCTGGCGTCAGTGCTGAACACAGAATGCCAAGTTTCCGAAAGTGCTCCCGGCATCAGTTCTGACTACAATATTCCCAGTTTACACAATTCTTTGGCATCTCATTTTACGATCGTATTCCACGTGTCCACAGAGTTTCTGCCATCAAGACATGGACTGATCAAATCCGAAAACGGTATTCCAAGTGCCCACGATGTTCTCGCCGTCCGTTGTGACCACATTATTTAATTGCCTTTATGCCGAAAGTTTCCCAAATCATTTCTGACCACAGCATTCAAAGGGTATTAGCAGCAAAATCTACAAAATCCTTCGCATGAAGTGCAATATCTGAGGTATAGGTTTATTGATCTACTTATCGGAAGCATGTACCTAATAGCAAACCATAACGTATGCCTCTGTAATTCCTAGGACAATTCATATACGGGTGAAATAAATCGTGTGAAGTTTTTTAAAACTCAAGTTTTTCGTTAAAAATCTACAATTTGGAGCATCATACTATAATAGTCCACCTTAAGGCTCTAAAATGGTGGGACGTGGAATTACCATTTTGTGACATAACAGCTTCTTTATAACAGAGTTCCCGTAGGTAGACTTAGAACCTTTACTGTAATTCAATAGATCCTTCGGTACACATGGTTTCTATGGATGTCAAATTGCAGTGGACGTACCACATTTGCAAAATGAAAGTTTTAAATTTGAACCAGTTGTCATTGCAATGTTTTTTAATGAAAACAAAATATTTTTCGTCGGTAATCACCTCGGAACCACAGCATTCCTTGAAAACGAGCTGCGACCTCGGTATTACTATTTTGCGTGAATGATGCCTTCCTCGCTTTTTCACCTATACGTATTTACTCTGTTTCGGGGTTCCTCATTTCTTGCCCCTGATTTTGGGGGTCCATTGGGGTAAGGGTAGTGTTTGTGTTTGTAAACGGAGAATAAATATATGTATATGTATATGTATATGTATATGTATATGTATATGTATATGTTTATGTTTATGTACCCGTATGTGGTGGGGTGCGTGCGATTGCGTGTCTTTATGATCATCTATATATGTATAACACTGTGCAATTCTAACTTCTTTCCAGGCGACTGCAGTCTGGCAATATGTGGAGGAGTCAATTGTATCTTGTCGCCCAAAATGTATGTACTGCTCAGCAAGGCTGGCATGGTTTCGCCCACTGGACAATGTCACACATTTTCCTCTCAAGCAGACGGCTATGCTCGAGGTGAAGGTTGCGGAGTTGTGATCTTAAAACCATTGAATCAGGTAAACCTTGTGTTAGCATTCGGGTGCCTCGTTAAGCGCATTGGCAACTTACTTGCAGTTCTAGAAAGCATTTATTCGTTGTTTTTTCTGTATCGGTCAATTTCACTGTTAATGATAATGTCACGTCGTCCGTATGTGTGAAGCAGGGGCGAGTCTTAAGTACCCTGCTGTTTAAACTCTTCGTTCGGGAACTAGCATATATCTTCACTGAAAATAGTAGTCTGGTGCTTTTGCATGTTGCCAGAATCAACAGACGATCTAGACATTTTATATGAAACTCAAATTGTCTTGAAGAATGCACTGAACAAGCTTCCGGGTTATTATAAACAATAGGATCTGGATGCAAAAGCCATGGTCATGAATCTTCAGTAAAAGTGGCCACATGTTGAATGAAATTGAAAATGCCAGGAGTTATTGCTTCCTTGGAATTGTTTTGTCGATTAATGGCTCATTTAGAGTGCAATAGCCTACATGATCGGGCACGAAAGGCTGTTTTTACACTGAAATGAATTAAGATGCCAGAAAATATTCTTGTCGCCCTTAAATTGTTCCAGACCCGATTCGTCCCAATTTTAGGCTATTGTTTTGAAATTTGGTCCCTTCCATTCCTATTTCTGAAAGGCTTAAATGACTCCAATTTCTTGCATTTGTGTGCTAAACTTCGTAGTGAAAAACTCCTGCTTCAGTTTGCGAAATATTTACTTGGTGTCAATAAAATTACCACGAATGCTGCTGCACATGGTAAATCAGGTTTGTACACTCTTAAAATTACATTTTTGACGCATTCTGCAAAATGCTGGCTGAGATTAAATTGCCTAAATTAGACTGATTTGGCTTTCAAAATTTATTGTGAGGCAGTAAACTTCAAAGAGTCGTAGGCCTTCTGTATGAAGCTTTTATAGACTAGGCATGGCCTAAAGAGTATGTCACAAAGTACCTACCAAAGTTATAGTTTGCAAAATATTCTATTTAGACTAGGAAAAGCGGGAAAACTGTAGATAAATGGAACTTATATGTAAATAGAGATGGTCCCAGATCAAAACTGAGATTCTGCAAGGAATTAAAAAAAAATTTGAGTTGGAAAATTATCTCCTCAGTGAAAAGACTTTTGTATCCAGGCAAGAATTTTCTAAACTGAAAGCCAGCTTTCCCAATTTGCACATTGAAACTGGCACGCATAAAATACCTGCAACTCCTTCACATTTATGATTTTGTTAACCATACCCCCACCAAATCTGTGAAGAACGAAAAGCATTTCCTGTAACACTGTGCTTATTATGTTGAGGAAAGAAATTCTTTATATGACCGATTACCATGATTACGTTTCACTGATTTTCAAACTTTAGATCCAGATAATAAATTTACATTCCTAACGACATCCAATAAAGGTGTCACAGAGGTGGCTAAGCTCGTCATTACTTTTGTGAATGCATGTCTCTTGAAGTGTTAAAAACTGTTTCCCGCATAATCCTTATTTCAATAACTTCAGGTCTCTGGTTAATTGTGTAAGCCCCACTGGAGGAAATCATAAAGAAAACTATCACATGTACAAATGCATCATGTAGGTCTCTCTGTTGTGTATCATCTTTGGGTTTGTAATGTTTTATTTATTTTGTGATGTGCTGTGATGTCCTTGCTATGTTCTGATATATGAATACGAATATGAAAATAGAAATCTGAATCTGAAACTGTTAGGCTTTTATCTGAAATCAACGGAATTACATATTTGCAATAACAGAATAGAATATAAGTGGTCACGTCTTTATATCCTTGTATATATCTACAAAATAAATCACCAAAGTCAGGATAACATTCAAATGAAAATGTCAATGATAGTAAGTGTACGAGTCCCATATTTTCTACCATGCTGGCATAGCATACAATTCTAGTACTCTCTACAACACTGACCCACGATGCAAATAGGGAATTTGGTACTGACGAGCCGTAATTGATAATATAACGTTTGTGGTCCACGTTGTGGGATTTGGCGTGACTTTGCTTGCCAGAGGCGTGATGACTAACGTTTTTGAAACAAGTTGCTGGGTTGTGCTGATTTTCCGAAGCTTGCCGAGCCAAAGCCGCACAATCCTAGAAAGAATGCCGCAAACTTCATCCGTCACGGCTCGCCAATATCAGATTTTGTTTCTGACATGATAGATATCGCAAAAGCACAATTTTAGTCGCGTAACGTTTCCAACTTCGATATTTCCATCTGTGTTCTAAAATTTTCCTACGCGTACTTTATGCCAACTCACGTACATCTAAGCAGATATTTAGGTATCAATAAAATATAGTGTGAAATGCTGTAATAAGTTTCAACCATAAAAACTTATAATGACCACTTTTGAATGCATTATGAATACGTTTATTTATCATAACAAAGAGTATTTGATATTTTATAAGAAATTTGTCTTGAAAAATTATGACTACATTAATTATCAAACAACGACCATCGTCGGATGGCGAAACACCTTATAAGCACCTTCTAATAGTTTCCTGTGCTTTGCTAGACACGTGGATGTTGAAATTGCAATCTTCAAAATACAGTCTGACACTTAATTGAATTGCATACAAAAGTAGTTTGGTTCCGTTTGTTAAATTAACCAATAGGAAGCGTAGTCTTATAATTGAGCAAAGATACCCATCACAAGTGATGTACGGCTACAATAATCACCAATGAACAACCGCCAGGCAGGTGAGAAATGAAACATCAGAATATTCGATATCTTATCTCTTGCGTTTTCCTGCATATTTTTTCTTATATGAACACAACATACGGGTGTCATCAGATGCAACTCTCAAAATGACGGCTTGGTCAAGGTAGTAGAGGTATGCAATACAGAACTGGGGTGAAAATACAGCTGCCAGAGCAACCCTGGGGGAGTTTATCCCGAAGTGTGACAGGCCCCAACTGTCCCTTATCAGCAGCAACGGATTTTTTTTGGGGGGGGGGGGGGCAGGAGTTGACAATTTCTAGATTGAGTCAGCAGCTTTTCTTGGGACACTTTGCGCAAACTGCGCCTAAAGGACACTTTGATGAAGTAACCTTTTGATAAGTCCGCCGTTCAAAAAGTAGACTGTTAGTGGTAATTATAAGTACACTGTTAATAGAGTATGCTGTTGATAATATGTAGGCTGTAATGAAGTACGCTGTTGGTAATATCTTCGTGTAGCCTACTTGATAATATGTACGATGTTAAAAAAAATACGTGTTGATGAAGACGATTTACTTTTTGGGGACACTGTGAAATTAGACTAGGCAGGATCCTACTTAGACTAGAGGCTTTTACATGGAACTGTGAAGTGGAATTGCTATAACTATGCAGACAAACGTATGACAATTGCCCTATTGTTCGGACTGTCACTCAAGAATTGATAACAATGGCATAGTATAAGGTACTGAAAAGTATAAGACTGCCTGATACACTACAAATTACAACAAATCCTCGAATTAAACAAAGCTACCAAATAACTACGATTCGTTGAGGACACTGAGGGTCAAAGTCGTTGAAGAAACTAATATTTCAACGTTATATGACACAAAACGAAATGCTTGGAAGCATGGCAGCGATGATCGGCCTCAACATTTTGGTCGTTCAGCTTTGACTTCTGGGGCGTATCGAAGTTGTCGCTGCAGCGAGACAAGATCCATTTTGTTCAAAGTACATCAAAATAATTTTGCGATGTTGATAAATTTAAAGATTTTTTTTTCATATACCAACAGAAATCGTTGCCAATTGTACATAATGTTATCAGCAGAGTCACATCGTACAATATTTTGGCCCGAAAATTTCCAACCTTCGTTCTCAATCGGCGATTTGTTCAAAATCCCGCCAAACAACATTCGAAGGAGAGTTTCATATACGTTTCTATAAAAAAAAAAAGTACAGTGGGTGGGACGTAACTGTAATTTACCTTCGTTGGGCATTTCAGGCTTTAATTGATAACGATCCAATCCAAGCCACTATTGGTGCCTTCTGGAATCAGGACGGCAGGACATCGACACCAATCACAGCGCCATCTAGGACCCAACAAGAGGCTCTTCTAGAGACTGTTTACAAGCGCCACCATGTGGATCCAGCTGACATACAATATTTGAAGCACACGGTAAGTAGAGGCGGGGGGGGGGGGGGTGATGCCTGATGTAGAGGCTGACATATAGGAATTGTATTGGCTACCATTGGAGACATTGACCTTAAATCCTTGTTGCCACATGGAAAGTACATTCCTAATTCAGTGCGTCATACATTTGTCAGTGACGCGCTGACTAATATTAGTGAATTTTACGAGCCAGTCAAAATTGTGACTGTAGTGGCATGATACTCAAAATGAAACAAACACTTTATAGCATACGCCAATGAATAAACTTACGATGCATGCAGTAGCACAATTGTTGTTTCATTCCAACAAGATGAATCAGTAAATGATGTTCTTTTTCTCATGTGGTATGTGGCACTTAGATGCATATACTGCTCCTCATATCTATCTATCTATCTATCTATCTATCTATCTATCTATCTATCTATCTATCTATCTATCTATCTATCTATCTATCTATCTATCTATCTATCTATCTATCTATCTGTCTATCTGTCTGTCTGTCTGTCTGTCTCTCTCTCTCTCTCTCTCTGTCTGTTTGTCTGTCTGTCTGTCTATACAGTAAAACCTGACTTTAGTGAACGCTCTTGAGACCGGGAAAAAGCGTTAACTAATCAGAATGTTCACTAATGACAGCGTTGGTTTATTGATGAACATGACAGAAAGTACAAATGCACATATACACTGGTTATACTTGTTTATTATGCCCCCCTTCGAAGAAGGTGGGGCATATAGCTTTGCACATGTCGGTCGGTCGGTCGGTAGACTGTGGTTTCTGCACAATAACTCAAGAGGTTTTTAAGCTAGGACTTTGATACTATACAGGCATATTATTCTAGTCAAAAGCTAGGCAAAGTTTGAAGATGGGTGACCTTTATCTTATTTCCAAGGCCACAGTGGTAACTAAGTTAACTTTGGTTTCCGCACATTAACTGAAGAGGTTTTTAAGCTAAGACTTTTATATTGCACAGGATGATAGTCCGTATTTGGGGCTAGATGAAGTTTGAAGATGGATGACCTTGACCTCATTTTAAAGGTCGAAAAACCACTTTACTGAATATGGTTTCATGCTTTCTGCATGATAACTTATACCTTGGAGTTAGGACTTTTATATTGCACAGCTTTATGGTTCTCTGTAAGGGCTAGGTTGAGTTTGAAGATGGGTGACCTTGACCCAGTTTTCAGGGTCACAGAGAGATTGTAGAATTCCTGTGGTTTCCGCACAATAACTCAAGAAATTTTAAGCTAGACCTTTGATACTGTACAGGTGTATCATTCTAGTCAAAAGCTAGGCAAAGTTCGAAAATGGGTGAGTTTGACCTAATTTCCAAGGTCACGTTGGTGCCCGAGTTGACTTTGGTTTCCGCAGAATAACTGAAGAGGTTTTTTAAGCTAAGACTTTTATATTGCACAGGATTATAGTCCATATTTGGGGCTGGGCGAAGTTTGAAGATGAATGACCTTGACTTCATTTTAAAGGTCACAGAGTCACTTTACTGAATATGGTTTCCTGCTTTCTGCATGATAACTTATGCCTTGGAGCTAGGACTTTTATATTGCACAGCTTTATTGGTTCTCTGTAAGGGCTAAGTTGAGTGTGAAGATGGGTGACCTTGACCCAGGTTTCAAGGACACAGAGATTGTAGAATTTCTGTGGTTTCCGCACAATAAATCAGAAAGTTTTTAAGTTAGGACTGGCATACTTTACAGGTCTATAGTTCTTGCTAAGGGCAAGAAGAAGTTTAAAGTTTTGTGACCTTGATTTAATTTCCAAGGTTACATTGGTACCCGAGTTAACTTTGGTTTCCACATGATAACTGAAGAGGTTTTTAAGCAAGGACTTTTATATTGCACTGGATAATTGTCCTTATTTGGGGCGAGGTTAAGTTTGAAGATGGGTGACCCTGACCTAATTTAAAGGTCACAGAGCCACTTGGTTGAATACTGTTTCTGCATGATAACTTGCATTTTAGAGGTAGCACTTTTATATTGCACAGCTTTATGGTTGCCTATAAGGGCTATTTTGAGTTTGTAGATGGGTGACCTTGACCCAGTTTTGAGGGTCACACACGGACAGTAGACTCCCTGTGGTTAATGCACATTATTTAAGAAGTTTTTGAGCAAGGACTTGGATACTGCACCACTATATAGTCCTTGTTAAGGGCTAACAGAAATGTAAAGTTTGGTGACCTTGATCTAAATTCCAAGGTCACATATTCACCTGATTTAACTTTGGTTTCTGCATGATAACTGGAGAGGTTTTGAATCTAGAACTTTTCTATTGTACAAAATTATAGTCCATATTCGGGGCTAATCGAAGATGGGTGACCTTGACCAAATTCCAAACGTCACAGAGCCACTTTACTTAATATGGTTTCATGATTTCCGCATGATAACTTGTACTTTAGAGCTATGACTTTTATATTGCACAGCTTTATGGTTCCCTACAAAGAGTAGGTTGAGAATGAAGATGGCTGACCTTGATACAGTTTTCTGACATTGATGTATGATCAACTTTCACTAATTTTGTTGGGTCATGAGTGCTTCATCTACCACTATCAATAGGGTAGCGAGGGCAAGGGTTATGAGGGCGGGGGGCATTTATGTTTTACAAACATATCTTGTTCACTTGCATTTACATGTAGTTAAATGCTGAGTACATACCTGTATCTCAAGCCCTGGCCACATTAAAAAAAGTCAAATCTAATCATGGAAAAAGAATTATGTGTATCTTAACTACACAAGATTGTCTCTAACACAATGGTTCAGAGACAAATCACTGCTACAGTATTTCGAAGTCTTGTCCTTACCAACAATAGTGAAACATTATCAATAAAATGTACACATGCACTGTATATTGTTTCAATATCTTAATTAAAATGATGCACAGGCACATGTGCATTCAAAGCTCAGTCTCATAGCTTTGTTTCAAAAGTCAGCTTAAGGAATAGAAACGTTCAGTTATTATCATGATACGAGTAGTTCTGTCAGAGACAGGAATCTTAGTCTCAGGTATTGCACATATCTACTTGAGAAAGTCAGTGATGCAAGTTTGTCAAGCACCAACTTTTTTTCCAATCACATGTTTGTTCATTTGACTTTCTAAATCCAGGAATTTTTCATAGACCGTTTTCAGTTCAGGGTTATGCTATGTGAACTCAGTCAGACCCAAGTTTATTGCAAGCATCAGGGCTTTTTCTTTCATGACAACGCCTGATACTAGAATGCTCACCTTGCAGTTCCAAACCAACACAGCATCTAATCATTTAGTTCATCGTACTTTATAGTGCATGAGAGCCATTTAGATGTAGGATCCTTATTGTCGTCATCAGCATCAATGATGTCTCTCTTCCTCTTGAGAGTAGTGTATACAGATTACACTGAGATCTGATACTTTTCTGCCAGCTTTCTTTGCCTCAAGCCAATTTCAGCATGTTTTACTTTGGCATATTTATCTGCATGGGGTGCATTGTGTCTGTCCTTGAGACTCATTGTCCGGAATTTTGCACATGCAAGCACCAGTGTGTTGCATACAGATATTGTCAGACCAATTTGAGAAATGTTACTGTGTGTAGATTTTCAACTTAGAGTTGATGTGCATTGCGTCATAGTGCATTTTGTTATTGAATTATATTCTTCCTGAAAAATAGGGATTACTGCTGTATTATCACCCAAAATGAGCATGGCCCTTTCATTCCTGTTCACACTTAAGTTGTTAAAATTGTTTGTGATACATGGTAAGCTAGCAGCAGTGTCAATGTTCTAAATGCAGTATTAACCAGTGCGTGCAGCTTATCAGCATCAACAAAATAGTTGACGCTCATACAGTCCTCTGTGTATGTGATGCAATAGGGCTTAGGTTTAGTGGGACCTTGTAAAATTCTACTCATACTGAACATCCTGCTTGATGTTGCAGAGACAGCCCTCTTGACAACAGTGTAGAAACCCTTGGGTAATAACCCCCCTTGTCTTAATTATATGAGATAATACATAGGATGCTTGGTGGTTTGACAAGTTTTGGAGATAATTATCCTATTTTACCCAATTAGCATCCAATACAAACAAGAATAATTCACCTTATCTTTTTTTCAGTCGGTCAGGGTGTTCATTAATCTCAGGTAAATATGCTATTTAGGACCAAAAAAGCGTTGACTGGGGTGTTCACTAACGATTTGAAAACTCCATATGAAATACAATAGGAAAAATGGGACCGACAAAAGTGTTACTAATTTGAGGTGTTCGGACAGGTTTCACTGTATATGTATATATATATATATACATATATATATATATATATATATATATATATATATATATATATATATATATATATATATATATATATATATATATATATATATATATATACATGTAAATAATTCTCTCTGAGGTTCCAAGGAGTGAAAATTTGTAATTCAATTCCAAATAAAATAAAAATGGACACAAAATATGTCTCAGTTTAAAATGTCTCTAAGATATTCTTTTCAAATAGGTATTAAAAGTTCTAATTCTAATTGGTAGACCTGCAGGGTTTTTTTCTCACAAAGTGTATGTTGACCTGGAATAATTTCGATGAAAAGTGCTGCGATGAATTTCGTATGACCATAAGTTTATGATACTGTTAGACTGCTAGTATTTAATGTTGGGGGGGGGGGCCGGAAAGGCCAGATGGGTTTTTTTTTAATCAACAGTCACAGCACATTGTTCTTTTTCCACAGCTGATTCAGAGTAAATGGCCAATGATATTATATGGATATATTTCTTTGTGCATGTAATTTCCTAATTTGACCACAAAGAATCAAAACCAAAAAAACGTTGTGTATATATATATATATATATATATAATGTTGAAATATGTACGGAAAAATCAGCCTCAAACCGGAATTATAACATCTAAGAACTCTCTTTTTATGCATGTATGGTGACATTTTTATATACTGAATGTACGAATGTATGCCTGTGTTTGGGGGAGTGTATGTGAACGTGTTGTGGTGTGTTGCCTTTGCGTACTTTAAAAAATTAGCAACTTGGATAACCAATATCATAGCATAATTCTTTGAATTATTCAGGGACAGGCACTGCCATTGGAGATTTGGTAGAGGCCACCACCGTGGGGAAACTTTTAGGACCACATCGTAAAGAAACCAATCCCTTGTACATTGGCTCTGTCAAGTCTAACATTGGACACCTGGAATCGGCAGCTGGTATGGCAGGCTTGATAAAGGTACTGGAGATGATGAAGCGCAGAAAAATACCACCCTCATTGCATTTCGCCTCCCCAAATCCGAACATAGATTTCAGAACATTGAAACTTAAAATCCCAGAAGAAGTAGAGGAATGGCCTACAGGGAAGAGTGGTACTCGACTTGCCAGTGTCAATTGTTTTGGTTTTGGTGGAACCAATTCACATGTTGTTGTGAAACAAACTGTGGTGAAAAAGACACAGACAAAGCCTACCTTACGTTCAGAGGTAATTGTTTTCAGTGCACACACAGCCACCTCTCTTCAGAAAACATTGGCAGACACAAGAAACAAAATGACACTTGAGGATGATAAGCTTTGTCTATCAGATGTTGCGTACACGTGCAACGCAAGGCGAACGCACACTAATTTTACATACAGAATTGCATATGTGGCTGACACAGTGGGCGGCCTGACGGATCAACTTGACCATGCATTGAACCAAAATGCATTTTCTAAAGTGTCAGACACCAAGAGACGTCTGATATACGTATTCGGTGGTATGGGTACACACTGGAAAGGCATGTGCCAGGAACTTCTCAAAACAGAAAAAACATTTTCAAGCGCATTTAAAGAGATTGATTCTGCATTTGTTACTGTATCTGGTTGGTCCATTATGGACAAAATGGATGAATGGTCTAGTGCATGTGATATGTCTGAAATGTGCGATCCAGCCACGTATCCGACAATCCTATTTTCTTATCAAGTGGCTCTGGCACGACTCTGGGAACACTGGGGAATCCATGCTGACGTTATTGTTGGTCAGTCCGTTGGAGAGGTTGCTGCTGCACACATTTCTGGAATCCTTAGTCTGGAGAATGCCTGTAAGGTGATTTTTCACAGAAGCCGACTTCTAGCAAACTGCACAGAAGGTTGCATGTTAGCCTTAGGAAACATATCTGGCATCAAGAGCCGTGAGATATGTAATCAGTACAAGGGGGCTGTGGATGTCGGTGCTGAAAATGGTGAAACATCATGTACACTTTCTGGAGATACTAATTGTATTGATTCGATATAAGACAAACTTCAATCAGAAAAAGAGAAAGGCAGAAATGCTGTGTATGCCCACAAACTGAACCTTACTAGAGCATACCACAGCCATCATATGGACCCCATCTTAGGAGAGCTGGAGGACAGTTTGAGAGATATAAAAGGCCAACAGCCTGTTATCGAAATAATTTCAACTGTCACTGGAGATAAAGCAAGGCTAGACGACTTCATTTCACCAACATACTGGGTGAAAAATGTAAGAAATACTGTGATGTTCAAACGAGGTATAGAAAATACACTCAGAAAGGGTTACCATCACATTTTCCTTGAAATAGGTCCAAGACCAGGTCTGCGAGCAAATATCAGAGAAATAGCAGCTACACATAAACACTCAACAGTGGCATCCGCAAGGCCAAACAATGAAAGGGCTACACTTCTAAACTCAGTAGGAGAGTTGTTCAAGCTTGGTATCAATCCGAATTGGAAAGGAGTTTATGAGAATGTTGCAGCAAGTGTGCTTGATTTTCCGAGGTATTATTTTGATGCAGAAAAGATATACTTTGAGCCAGAATCTTGGAAAAAGTGGAAATATGGGAAAAGCAACAATGATATGAAAGATCATCCATTTGTTGCCGAGATCTCACAAGAGCCCCCTCGCTTCAGAGCAGAGCTGAATCACAGTACAGTCCCCTATATATATGATCACTTTGTACAGGGCATAATCACAGTTCCTGGGGCAGCTTATGTTGAGATGGCTTTCAGCGCTCTCTTATCAGTTTTGAAAGGAAAAGCTACTACTGAGCAGATTCGATTGTCTATCGATTTTCTTAATACTACCACCCTGTCACCAGATACAACCGAAACAACGGAGCTTGAAACAGAAATCACTGGTCGAAATATTTCTGGTGAAATTGAAACCTACACGTTTAGAATCAACTTAGACAGGCATTTGAAAGCTTCAGGCAAATGTCAGATCATGAGCAAACAGCTATATGTTCAAAATGTTAACCTCAATGCCATTATGTTACGCTGCACACATGAACAATGTGCTGAAGACCTCTATGACCATCTCTATCATCTAAAATTTGAAATTGGTCCACAAATGAGATCAAACCAGTTCACAGTATGGAATGAGACAGAATCTCTGTCAAAGGTCAAATTCTCTGAAGCAGTCATCAAGGAGGCCCACAATACCATTATCCATCCAGCTATTTTGGATGCAGTTCTTCAGTCTGTAGCAACTCTACTAAAGACCCGTGTTTCTACCGCAGGTGACTCTGTTCTATGGCTCCCCAAAGGAATTGGGAGTGTTATAGTAAGAGGAAATGTCCACCAGGCTCAATTTGTGTACCTGCAACTTACCAAAGATGCAGAACAGCAAAAACTGATGAATGCTGTCATAACAGATGCGACGGGTGTTGTGTTGGTGGAATGCAAGAACCTCTTTCTTGGTGCAACATCTACAGAGAAACCAGTTGAAGACACCTTTGCCTATACCTTAACCTGGAAAAAAATGGAAATTGGCGAACTTATCAGTAAGGAAACGACAGAACAAGAAAGCCCTCGTGCTCTGGTCTTGAGCACTGAGTCTGCCATGTGTTCACAATTAATCAAATCATTGGATTTAAGTATAATCTCTGTCCCAGCTGATAAATTTATGCTAGACACTTTCAGGACCGACAACAATTATCTGAAAAGGTATTTACAAGAACATCATCCCAGTTGGAAAGAGTGTGACATGTTCATCCACCTGTGGGCTCTTGAGGATCACACAGACAGGGATTCTAGCCAGGCTTTAGACTACCACATCCAGAAAGCTTGTGCTGGGCTTAGACAACTAATTCAATGTGTTGTCACTGAAGAATGTGTGAAACCTCTATTTGTTGTCACAATTAGGTCGCAGTTTATCAACACGACTTCTGAGGAAAATGGAATGGAGTCCATTAAAGATTTTGGTGCTATGCAGACACAAAATCTGATAGGTCCACCACTTTGGGGATTCCTGAGGTCCTTGTTACTAGAAGGCACACATGACCAGGCAAAACTGATTGACCTGAAATACGGTACCAAAGATGAATTTCTGAATCTTCAAAAGATCTTGAGATTTCCTATTTTTCCTGAGTATCCAGAAGTTGCACTAAGATCTACAGACGTATTTGTCAGTGAAATTACCCGAGTCGACCACCAAAAGATTTATGCTATGTACAGAGAAAATTTAGCAGAGATGGCATGTAATGTTAGACTGGCCTCAACTAGCAGTATTGAGTTGACGAACCTTCAATGCAGATACAACACAAGAAAATGTGAGCAGCTAGAAAAGGGGTATGTGCATGTCAGAGTACACAACCTTGCACTTCCCCCACCATGGTTTCCCCAAACATACACAGACCTCACAGGTGCCACATCTGTATGGCCTGCCGATGATCACGAGGGTCATGACGTCATGTCCTTTGATGTCAGAGGAGTAGTAGAGGAGGTTAACTCACAATCGAGGCTCAAGAAAGGAGATGCAGTTTTTGGATGCTTCCCTATAAAGGCATCTTCTAGGTGTATTATCCCTGAATCATGTGTCATCAAAGCAGATGAATTAAGTGATAGGTGTGCACACATGGTCTCACATCTACATCTTGCATTCAGAATTGTGTTTGTTTTACAGAACGTTGCCAGAGACAAGGAGTTGGGTGTCATAGTGGAAGACAGAGGTCATGTGCTTGCAGTGGTTCTTGAATTTGTGGCTCAGAGAATGGGATACCTCGTGCATACAACTGATCTGAAAACACATTTTCAAGAGCAAAAACAAATTTTCGAAAATGCAATAGTCGTGCTTGCAATGCTAGATGCGAATTGCTGGAGAAAATGCCTACAGATCTACAGAGACATCCCCTTGATAACACTACAAGAACAAACGCCTGAATATGTGCGGACACATGCACAGAAGATGTCTGTGGCTTTGTATCAAATATGTGTAGCAAGTGAGCTTGGCGCTGCAAAACTTGTACAAAATGTGCCAGATATGTTGTCATGGATGAGACAACAAGCTCCAGATGATATACCATGTGTCAAAAAATGGCATATCACTTTGAAGAGCTGTTGTCTGAATAAAGTCTTTGGTACCACAGTAAACAAAAATTCAGACACTACTGGCGAACCCAAAAACATACCTGACTCATGCATTAAAATACTCAGTTTTCCGAACGAGAATGTGATGGTGTCACTTCCTGTCCAGTGCACATCAACAGAATTGTTTCGAGCCGATGCTGGTTACATGCATATAGGCGGACTGACAGGACTGGGATGGCAGTTGATGACTTACATGGCACAGCAGGGTGCTGGGTATCTTTTTGCTGTGTCAAGAATAAGGCCCGATGATGAACAATTAGCAGCAATATGTGACATTCAGAGGTCCACTGCTTGCAAAATTCATTGTTTACAGGGGGACATCTCAAACTTCCAATCCATTCAGTCAGTGTTCTGTCAACTTAAAGAACAGTACCCAAATGTGCCAATCAAGGGTGTTTTTAATGGAGCAGCTGTTTTGCACGATACTTTCCTCCTGAATATGGACCAAACAATGTTCGAGAGAGCAACAAAGCCAAAAATCGCTGGTTCTTGGAACCTTCACCAGCTGACAAAGAATATGCCACTGGACTATTTTGTAATGCATTCATCTATTACAGCAACAATAGGTAATGTCTCACAGACAAACTACGCTGCAGGTAATGCATTTCAGGATGCCTTAGCACAGTATCGCAGAGAGCGTGGATTGCCAGCCCAAACCATTGCATGGGGAGCCATGGATGTCGGACTCATGCATCAAGGTGCTGACATCAAGTCAACACTCAGAACACGAGGCCACATATCAATGAAGATCAATGATGTAGTCCGTTGCTTCGAACATTGCCTTATGTCAAACAGTACCTTTACAATTTACTGCAATATTGAGTGGAAATTAATGGCAGAGACTCAAAACAATCCAGTTGTTATGAACCAACAATTCTCACGCTTTAAGCGGCTGTTTTCTACGTTAAGGGTGCAAGGTTCTGACATTTTGAGAAGTGGGACCAAAGACCGATGGAAACCAGTCTTGACGTTTGACCAAATTATGTCGAGCAGCATTGAAAACAGACCGGCCATAGTTTTACAGATGGTCAAACAAGAGGTTGCTGATGTCTTGGGGGTTACCCTCAACTCGATTGATGACAGCATAAACCTTGTGGAAATTGGTATTGATTCCAATACAGCACTTGTCCTGCGTTCACACTTCCCAGAAGAGTTGAGAGAAAATATGTCGCCAGTGTTTCTACTTAGTCCTGAAAGTACAGTGTCCAAACTTGCACAGTTAGTATTAAAGCGCATTGAAAAGATTACTCCAAGTACACCAGAACCAACAATGTAAGATATAGCAGACGAACTGGAAGGGGCAACCTGAATCCAGATGACGCAATGCTATATGAATGAGCAAAGGGCTCCAGCCAGTGCCTTATACATCAGCCATATGGCTGCGTCAGTCATGTGGTTTGTTTTTCTTTATATGCAACTGTTGGAACTTTGTTGGAGGGACATCTTCCACGCAAGAAATCAGATATAGAAGTGACGAGTATAGTCAAAAAATGTATGATTAAGGGCGCACTGAATTAGACAAAGACAAAATGCAGTCATTCAGTTTACCCTTACATTTCAATTCAGACCCTTTTTTTATATCCTAGCCTTGACACTAACTTTGCAAAAATGAATTATGGCAATATTTTCAACCCTAAGTACTTTAAAAGTTAGCATGTATCAGTTGTTTGCTCTTAGTTCGATATTGACATTTTTTCAACAAAGTAGGTATCTGGTGTATGCCTGAAGTCTGATTTGGATAAAAAGCTATTTCACAAAGCTGCAACTACACTGTGATTAGGCCAATGATCCATGAGTGAAATGTTAAGTTTGTTTACAGCTGATATCTGCGAACATCTCTGGTGTTTATGTGTATATTTTTCGTTGCCAGGAAATGAAACTTTGGTTTGTGAGAATCCAGGAGCAATTTTTACATTAGACTTTTTTCTGAGGCCTTCAGTTTCCTTTAGTAATTGTTTTCACTTTTTATCCCCGTTGGTCCAGATAAACGTAACAGATTTAAAACACGAGTGATCCCATTAAGATTTCTCTTATCTTTCAAATTTTCAATTTTCCACGGCTTAGATTTTAATTAATAACCCATTTTCGTTCTGGAAAAATATAGAATAATAGCAGTATAGACACACACACACACTTAAATATTTTTCCACAACATTTGATACCTGCGTTTGGCAATTTAAATATAGTCTTATCATTTGTACTTGTGTCAGTGAAAGTGTAAAGCAGTCGGTACTTTTATTAGTTACGTTTGCAGAGCTTAATGAGACTATGGCAGAGCTCACTCAGTGCTATAATAGTAGATACTGCATATGGTTGGCGCAGCTGCAACACTCTCACCTGTCATCTGTGCGGCCCAGGTTTACTAGTGGAAAGAGTTCCTAGCACTCTGACTGTGCACGTGGTTCTCTCTGAGGCCTTCGGTTTCCTTTAGCAAAAGAAATTGGTAAGGAGGTATACGCCAACATCTGTGCCACATGAGAGTGATTAATATAGGTTGGCCTGCTTCACAATCCATGCATCCAAACGAGAAACATTATCTGTCTCGATGTTTTATTTGAATATTTGGTTAATGCTAAACGTTGTGAGTATGAAGAGAGTCAAATCTTGACACATTGAAAATCATAGTACGTCACATGTACAATATATTAAATTTGGACAAGTAAATTAGCATTAAAGTACCAAACTACCAATGACTGGTTGGAGTTGATACTAGTTGCCTAGCAACAGGAAGTTATGTTACAGAAAAGCAAATCGGCACCATTGCAAACCTATTGAAGGTAAATCTGTACCAGATGGGAACATATTGACTAAGCTTCGTATTATTGCTATATTGGCACGTACTACATACACATAGCCTTACTTGTGCATTTTTTTGGCCATATTATCTGGTCTTTATGACAAAACCACGTGATTTAGTAAACGTGTATTTCAGCCTAGTCGAGGGCCTTTCAAGTTCTTATCAAGAATATGTGGAAAATCAGAAACAAAGATTTGACCAGATATGGCGTACTATGTTGCAGCTACGACGAACGAAACAAGAACATCAGAATGCCGAGAAATCAAAACGTCTTCGCAAAATTCCCATATATGCACAGGAGCAGCTGGTATACTTATATAAGACAACTAGTTCTAGCTTAACAGCTAATTCGAAGAAAATAGCTGCTGAATAGGTAGGACCTCTGGTAGTCCACGAAATACTCGACCAAACGCACTATACTCTAGCCACACTTGACAGAAAAATACTCAATGCTGCATTCAATTATAATCGCCTAAAACCGTGCTTTATAGACCCGTTGGTGGAGATGCAAAATATAACACATCTTGACAAATTAAAAGAAGCTCTAAAGAAAAATGAAGGGCCAAAGAAGGAAACTAAAAATGACAAGTCGGTAAGATTTACAGACGAAATGGTTAGTCACCCCCCCCCCCCCCGTGAAGCCAGATCAGGTCACTGCTGAGACAAACAGAACCTATCGATTTAGAACAATATATTCAAAATATGACTCAAAACCTGAATTTAGCTACCCTGACTCAACTCAGTGAACAAAAAACCTTCTTTTAGAAGCTCCAAAAATAAAGAATCAGTCCACTTTTGCAAGGCACATTTTTATTTTGGCGACTTGAACTTGGCTTACATCCCTAAATCAAGTGGCAAACGAGAGTATAGTTATTGGTGGAAAGGAAGCAGGAGTCTAGATGATCAGCGTATGATTGAAAGTATACTTTTACAAGGAAAAAATAAAATGGACAGGTATACCACGCAGATTTTATCAAAGACCATACAGGGGTGCGTAAGTGCAATCTACTTTAATATACACTCTAAGTCTAAGTTTAACGTATGAGTGAGGAATATGCGAAGTGTACAAATGATGCAACAGTCATGTATATGATAATCCAGTTTGCACAAGTTTGCATTCTTTTCTTGTATTAACAGTATTATAGGTAAAATGTATTTTATCGATAAAGTAGGGTCTTAGGTGGTAAGCATATACATATAAACAGGTATGGAGTAGTAAGCCAAAAATATAATGGTGTTCACAAAAAGGACACTACAAAAGTATGCGTCCATTGCATCGCATGGGTATTGTTATTTTGAAATGTTAGGTTGAAGATGAAACTTTGTTTTTATGCAATAAATTTCCACTTATCGGAAACAGGCCACTTTTGCCAACATGCACGGGTTTGGCTACAATCATATGTCTTGGTCTTCATTATAAAATATAAAAACTTCGAAAAGCCTTACAGATAACCTATAAGGTCAATGACCAGACGGGTAAAACTTTGAATATGCTGAACCAGTAGCAAAATGTCTGTTTATGTTAATGAGGACAAATCATAGCTCTTGGCAACAGAAAACATTCAGATTCCCTGGACTTCCTTGTTTTCACGTATATTTTAAAAACCTGAGCGACAACGTTGTGATTCACGCTTTTTGTGATATGAAGGTTCTTGTTATCATTCTCATGTTATAGGGACGACATGTACATAAAGTCTTTGTATTTCATTACATGTAATGCATAAGGTACAAGTTATATAGTCTCATATTCAGCATATCAATTAACATTCATATAAGCGTAGGAGTTTCTGTTAGTTGATGTCAAGTTAAGAGAACAGCACTAAATATTCTGTCGCGATATATCCACTGCGACTTAGAAATAACAATACAATGCCTAGGTCATGAAAATTAAATGACAAGGACTCATTAATGTTGCAACGCAGTTATATCTGTATAATACGACTCAAGGCAAAAAAAATCTTAATTATGAAGATTTACAAACCTATACATACATTAAGGGTCCATAGGTGTTGTTTATAATTTCGTAGGTAAAACGTTTAAAATATAAAGACAAAATACACATTATGTATCTTGTGTTATTTCCCGCTAAACTTTGCATAGGTGATTTACACTTTAATTTGAAACTATTGTTAACGGCTTGGTATTATGCTCTGAATGACACATATTAACTTTGATGTTAAGATCACAGGCATTGGAATAAAATAAGCCTATATGTAATCACATGTTTATTATTTCTACTTTATGGTAACATTCGTTTCAAATATAGGGATTTCAAAGGTTATCATACAAGAGTGGTGCGATTGGTGTGAGAATGACGGCTGTACAAGGTTTAAGTCTTCACCATATTCGTACTGTGTGCTGTTAACATTTTCTGAATTGACACACAATCTTAAATATCCGATTTAACAATAAAAACCACTGACGGGGATGTCGTATAATGACTCCTGATTTTAAAAGGGTATGACCAGCAGGGTAGTTACCCTGGTCACGTGGTCGAAGTGAACTGCAGACCATGAGGTTGAGTTGGACCGCAGGTTGGAAATTGCTGGGATACCAAACAAGGCAAGACAGTAGAGCCATCTGTGATGCAGATATATTCCCGTACAATTCGAAAGAATGATCCTGTACCCAAAAATGTAACGATACAATAAATAATTGAAACACTTACTACCGTCTACTGTACAATCTATATTCTACAGAGTATTGGTCATACTTTTCATGACACATCATGGAGATAACAGCAGATGAATTTGAAATGCAAAACATTTGCACGTTAATCTCCCTGTCTGCGCAAACCACAGGCATGCATGCCATGAGAATGTGTCGAAAAGGCACAGAACTGCAAATTCTGAAAGGAATAATTATTCTGTTTTTCTCTCATGTTGTGTATCGTCAAGAGGTACTTGTATGGCTTAAACACACTGCATACTTCTTTGAAGGAAACTGTATGCCAATATATGTTTATATGATGATGATTTCTCCAGAAATGCAGGCATTCAGCCCGTCGAGTTGCCATGGTGTTTCTTTGAACTTAACCACAGTTTGGTACACGGCTTATGAACAGTGCTATATGGTGGAGGGATCGATTGTATAATTGTGCTTATTCCTGTATTTAGTCCAAAAGTGAATACAACCTTTTTGAAATGTATGCTCAGGTAAAGTATACAACACAAACACAACATGTATAAAATCAGATATGATAAACTAGTAAAACTGCATGCATACATACAGGTTTTCGTTGTCCAAAAGGGCTTTTGGTAGCCAGCAGCGGCCTACCACAGTTACAAGCTTGCCTAGCTGTACTTGATATCTGGTCATGATATATTATATTTTGATTGCATTCTCTTGACTTAAATACCAATGACTTTCATTTTTTTTTCAGCCTGCCTTAGAAAAGTTGCTGTTAACATCCACAGATTATTAGGAAGTTAGGTTACAATAATTATACAGTTTTTAGAATTGCCTGTTTTGCTACTTAATTTTATCTTTTGGCATCAATCTGTTTAAATATTCACTTTCAGACATTTTAGGTTTACATGTTTTCGGTCATGTTAACCCCACTCCCCCCCCCCGGGGGGGGGGGGCTATCGGTAGCAAGCAGCGAGCGACGGCAGTTACAAGTTTGCCTATTTGTACTTAAAATCGTGTTAAGAAAAATCATGCTTTGATAACATGTTTTTGACATAACTATTGATGACTTTAATTCTTTTCTGACATGCCTAAATGCACATTTAATCAACATTAAAAACTACTCAAAATTGACAGTATTTTCTCAAATGTCACAAACCTGACGCATTACATTGAAACATTGACCGTGGGTTGGCAGTGAAATAGAGCTTACGTGTTTGGAGACTTTCAAAGCGCGGAGCAAGTGCCAGCATGGGGTTTGGTTTACATATCTGGTGCATGATGCCCATAATATATGTATATATATATATATATATATATATATATATATATATATATATATATATATATATATATATATATATATATATATATATATTTACATATTGTTAATACATAATCAGGTCCATAGTAGAAGATTACAATACAGTCATATATGCGTATACATTCTGTTGAAAATGGCGGCAAGATAGACTGTAATAGTCACTGTTTCCGTAGCATAAATGAGAGCAAAATCAATTTGATAATCCACAGACTGCATCATTTCTGATTAGAACAGGTAGATATCTTATACCAGTGCCTATGAATAGCAGAGGTTTGAAATATATCAGAAGATAAAACTGCACTCATTAAATCATTATTACACTGTCCGAGCCTGGTATACAGATTGAAGATAAGCTTTCTCCACACGGAATCAAACGTATTTGCATGGTCAGATACAAGCATATTACCAGCACTGCAGTCCAGTACATACCCAAAAGGTCTACGGAAAGCATTATTATAACTGGCACGCAATTTAGATATGGATATTTTGCAGTACCGTGTCCACAGAGAAGCACAATACATACAAGAACGGTAAGAGTAAAAGAGCATGCGCTTAACATCATAAGAACAATAACAGAACTTGCGAAGGGGAATATTGGCTTGCATATAAAAGTTGCGTGTTTTTCGTTGAATGTCATCATTATCATCTTTACAATGACTGCAAAGAAATACACCCAGATACTTATGTGCATCAACATATTTGAGTACCTTGTCATTTAAATACAACTTTGGTATTTTACGTAGTTTGAAAGTAAGAGATTGGGAAATCATACAACAGGTTTTATCAGCATCAAAGATGATGTCATTAGCAATAGCAAAATCACTACATTCTTTTGTAGACCTTTCGCAGAAGGACATAGCAAAAAGAGGTCATCAGCATACATTAAATGGTTATTCACAGAACCGGCAACAGTGCGTCCAATTTTAGTATTCCTAAGTTTTATACTGAGTTTGTCAATGTAGACATTGAAGAGATGGGAGGGGGGGACAATACACCCCTTTGGCGCACAACATTCATGACAGTAAACGTATCTGAGAAAACATGACCCCCATCTCACACAGAGCTGTTGAGTGCAGTACCAAAAGACTATTATGTGTATTATATATTCAGGTACAGATCTATGTCTCACAGTAGCAAATAGTTTATTATGATTAACTCTGTCACACGCTTTGGACGCATCAAGGGAGCAGAGAGAAACTGGGCTGCCTCGAAACCGATTGAAATGAAGAACTTCTTTCAAGGTATAGATACACATGTCTGTTGAGTGATGAGGTTTAAAACCAAACTGATTATCTGTAGTAAGAAGGAATTCGTCACAGCGTGACAGCAATGTGGACTCTAATACTTTAGATACAACATTGGCAATAGCTATGGACCTATAATTCCTGATATCAGAATCATTACCACCTTTATTCTTAACGACTGGAGTCAAAATAGTATCCATCAGTTCCTGAGGCAAAAAGCCATGTATCAGCAAACTGGCGAATATCAGATAAAAGATACAGTATACGTTTAATACAAAACAAGATTTTCACTGTACAAGTTGTCTCAACCTGATGCCTTGTTTGATGAAAGGTCTTCAATAGCGTTGTGAATCTCCTCATCAGTAACCTGCATCGCATCAGTATGAAAAACGTTACAAGTCATATCTTTGGCAGAGCTAATTTTAAATGAATTAAACATGTTTTGATAGTTTTCTGACCACAACTTAGCTGTGTTATCAGGCCCTGTACAGCCGCCAATACTAGCAGTCAAGGGTAATTTCCTATTATTTATGGTTTTCGCCTGTTTCCAAAAAGTAAGAATAGCAAGATGGGCCAAACTTTGAGCAAGGGTATCAGCCCTTGTAGTCTCTCCATTGCGTTTGCATGAACGAAGAGCATATTTAAATTGCGTTTAAGTCTTTGACATTTGCTCAAATAATGGACCAAATCTAGGTTTACCACAACTTCGCCAGACAACATATGCATTACGTGCAACAGAATGGGCATCTCCAACAAAATCATTCCAGTCGGGAACCTTTCTGTATTCTCCAGAGGAAAAAGCCTTAACTGTAGAAGCACTGGCATTCTGCATAGCTTTAACAATATTATTGTAGAAAACAGATAAAGCACATTGTTGCAGTACTTGTTAGGATTTCCCTTGGTTTGTACAGGTGGACAAGCTGCAACTCCTTATTTTAGAATCACTGGGACTGAATATAATGCCCCAGTTTGTTTTCACTAGTTATACACTGACAGATGCTTTAACCAGGATAAGCTGTCCAGCTAGAAAGGGTACATACTGGTTCAAGGGTAAGTCAAATTGTTCTTATCTAAACCTGTACTATGCAAAATTTAGTAGTTATGTTTTGTTTGACAGGTTTTCTTCTTTCATTATGAAGCTGTGCATTTATAAGCACAACTTCACGTATTCAGCTAATTCATCATTTGCCACGTTTGTACTTATTCGTTATTATGTGGGCTGTCTTGCTGAATATCTTACTTTGACAAGGAGCTGCTACTCAGAGAGACTTGTACGGGTTTTGGCTCCGAAACACGTTCTGAGCAGTTACCCGCTGAAGATCCTTTAATTTATTTGGGCTAATACAGCTGATCTCAAAATTCTACAGAAGAACGTGTGCAATATTGACAATAATACTTCCATGTGTAAAAAGGTTAGACAGTGACAGGTCAGCTCATGGAGAGTAAAGAGTTCGGACTACGGAATAGATAATGACTACTAAGAAGTGGTTCTGGACAAAAAATACAAATATAAGAAACAAGATTTTGCACGAGTGAGATTGAGGTACCCACCAGTGATTTTTCCTGACAAGATCGACCCCCGTGAGCGAAAAATAGCACCTCACAGACTGTCGTGTAACGATTCTCTAGTTAATGTTACGAGGCTGCGTTTGATAAATGTGAAAATAGCAGTCTGTCTTGCACATATGAATGATGCGAAAATATCTTTTACATTGGTCTTCTGAAGTAAATGTAGGCCTTTTGTAATGAGTTTTTGAAAAAGTTAATTTGTCGTCTGTTTCTTGCTACACACACTTGAATATAATTTTGAAGCTCTTTCTTTTAAGATGTTTTCTTTACGTGTGATTTTATATTATCTTTTAGACTTTTTCGGCTCAGGGCCAAAAAGTGTCTCTCATATATTTAGAGTACTTGACATCCCTGTGAATGTGCATTGCAGTGTTTGTATTTAATTGTTTGCTTGTTGTTTTACCTTTGTTCACTAAAGTCAGGCGGTGTTACGCACACACACACACACACACACACACACGTACATCATGTGTGTGTGTGTGTGTGTGTGTCTGTGTGTGTCTGTGTGTGTGTGTGTGTGTGTAACGCAACCTGACTTCAGTGAACGAAGATCCAAGCCGTATGTGCATGTAAATGGTTCAAAATAGTCGGGCTGTAGTTAGTTCTGTACGTAATTAAATTTTCCACTTGGGTTTAAGCCATCAAATTGTCCAAATCCAGTTGTCCCTACATGTGATAACCCGATATGGTAAACAAATGTTATGTGTCCGGTTTCAATCTCCCATTGGATCATATTCTGCTTTATCCCAGCATTGCGGTAGCTACTCCTTTGCATCATGTACACCACAATGCTCAATTTGCGGGTTTGGAACATACATATGTCACCAGTATACACTGAAAACAGACTGACTTTTCGTGCAAAATTGAAATTTCCGGACTTTAATCAACAAAGAGTGTTTCTAAATACTGATACCCGGCCCCAGATATCTAGATAATCTGAGGATATCAAATATCATTGTGTAGCCTGAAGAACCATCGGTAATTCATTTGCAAAATATTTACATTCACATGTGCACCAGGCAGTATGGATAAGTGGCCTGATTTTACGTTTTGACTGCGGAGCACCCGGGTTTTTAAATCGGCATTATTATGAATACACGTGTAGAGGCATTACCTGTACAGTAATACTATAAATGAGGACAGAGATTCAGGTTTGCGCGCCTCATAGGTACCAGTTGATTGCAAAGGCGGAGCCGGGGAACTATACTACTTTTGTGTTTCCGGTACAGACGGCAATTTCCCGTGTTAGGCGGGGCAGCAAGGCTAACATTGTTTGCAAGGCGCTCCTCATTCTTTTACTTTTGGTGGGACCAGAAAAGGATAGCATATGATGATCTTCATTGAGGTAGACCTAGATACACATATATTATTAATAATAGATATTTGGGTTCTTCCTGTGGTCATGTGCACTCTCCGGTTCGCGTCACGCGCAAATGAACACAGTCAGGCGGCAAATAAAAAAAAATCTACAGGCTGCACATGAGCCTAACGCCTGCAAAGTAAACAGTAGTATAATATTTTTTGGCTGCCAAAAAATGAGAAGCCAACATTTCCAATTAGGTTACAACACCATAAGAAGAACTTTTGTGGAGTAGATATGTGTAAATAACATGATCGACGGGGTCGACTGTATATGGACCATTGCAATTAAGACCACTTCCACAAAGAGACCATTTTTATATTAAGACTAGTTTACAGACCGGTTCTTTTTTATCATTAGTTAAATGACACCCCCATTAAGACCACCACCACCACCCCCCGTAAGACCAAATTTTTCAGCCCATTAGGTGGTATTGATAGGGAGATTCCACTGCATACTGTATGCGGCATTGTCCCTGAATGTGACCACTAAAGACAAGGCCATATATAAGTTGTTATTTTCTGGGGTCGAAATTAAATAATATTGCTTCATGTTCAAACATCTTTGGGACATCCTTTGGGTGGAAGTAGTCATAATAATATTCAATTTGAACTGGAAGTTGCAAAACCGCTTTTTCTATTAGCTTATCTGATCTAATGTCAGAGTTAATTATTCAAAAAGCCAAATGATGATCTGCATTACATCATCGTTAGCCAACAGAAAAAAGTGTCGGAAACTACAAACTGGCAGCTTTGAAATATGAACTCTCGAGCATATGTTAAGCATATTCAAGTAGCTTTTAGTCAATTTAACTATGTAGCGGTAATCCAGGACTTAAAGACAGTACCACACATGGCATGTTTTCGTTCAGAGACAACAGTCTGGGGCAGGGTCAAATGAGCGCAATTTTGCCATATTTTTGACATTGTTTTGCCGATTTTCAGCCCGCAAATACTCCAAACACGCCGTCAAAGGTACACTCTACTTCTCAACAAGTACATTTGATACCTTTACATAGAATTATCTTGGTATACACTGAAAATGCAGCATTGTGTGAAGCATTTTTATGCCGAAATGACACCTGTTCCCTCAAGGTATTAGGTTTGCAAAACATCACAAAACGGCGCAAATAGGAAAATATAGCAGCATTGCCAGCACTCCACAAGAGAGTTATTGTATCTTTTAAGGGTAGAAATAGTCATGAATACATTCTGTTTCAACCACGCGTGGGCAATATGGCTCCTTCAACCAGCTTGAACACTTCCTGTAGGAAAATATTGGACCTAACGTAACCAAATCTATCCTTACCTTAATCTCTGATCGATGATTCCATATGTGTTAAGTGCTACTGTGCTGGGGAAGGTGACAGTAAATACTGCAACGCCCAAGTGTGGTTTTTTTTCTATTGTTTTCTTTTTTTGTGGGTTTGGGGGGGGGGGGTTGCTTGGGGGGTTTTTGGGGGTTTTTTTTTCATTTTTTTTTTCCAAAAGAATATTTTGCAATCGGTATAGGCCTACACGTCGAAATGCTTAGAAGCAACAGCTGACAGCGAAATGTACCTGGAAAGAATATTAAACGTGGCAGGTGTTTTCTTGCGAAAAAGGAACGTGTAAAAAAAGAGTTAGCAATCTTGCGTTTTAGTATACAGGATTTATTTTTCCATTGCATTTTATGCTATAACAGTATGAGGCTGTCCTCTTTTGGCTATCGAACAAACTAAAAAAAAAAGGTTTGACAATTGGGCTCATTTATTTTGCATATGACGCAGACGTTTGGAAGCCAATGCGCCCGATGAATAATGTATCGATATTATTTATAAACGGGGTAGCACTGGCCTACCTGCATTGTTTCATGTACGTGAGCTACATGTTTTCTAGCCAAAGCACTTTTGAAACCCTTTACAGAAACTTTTGTAAACGCAATCAAGTCGAGCTGTAATTTTAGTATGGTTTTATACAATGTATGTATAGTAGAATCTCCAGTTAAGACCATCTCCATGAGAAGACTAATTCTGTGTTAAGACCACGAATTTACAGGCGCGTTTTGGTTTATCCTTAATTAAGTTATATCCCCATTACGACCGCTCCCCTATTAAGACCACATTTTTCAGTCCCTTAGGTGGTCTTAATAGGGAGATTCCACTGTAAATGAATAAGGAGTTGAATGTACACATCGAAAATATGTTACTTTTGCAGATGTAATGTTTAAATTAAGGAGATTATTAGAGCTAAAACCCTAGTAATTTTACCATGAATTCAGTTGTCTTTGGGCCTTGGTTTCAAAACGATGATCCTATGCGGGAATAAACAATCCGAGCTGTGCATACGGACCACAGTGACACGCACAGGATGTACACCTGAACTTTTTGCTTCTGACACCTTCAACGAGATTAGAATGTTCAGATGTCCTACCGGTGGGACGACAAACCTGATTACCTGTCTTCGTTTTAAACATAGTTTTATAACGGCTACTGAATATGTATGACAATAACGTAAGCAACGCAAATAAAGTTGAACAGATTATAAGGGATTGCATGCTTGAACGTTTTGTCTGGAAGTTTCAACTCCGGATTATTGCGCAAAATACTCCGATTTGTGGGATGCAATATAGCCTGCTTGCCATTGTTATGCTATCACCATATTTCTGGGATACAAGCTGGTGTGCTTGCCATTGCCCCGGCTTAATGGTGACATCATATCGATTTGATAAAAGACTTATACTGGCCCGATCATTCCGTGGTATAATGTGACTCTTCTCCCCACTCATTCCCACCCCCAACCCCCGTTCCGAAAGCCCCGGGTGTTTATTTATCTGGGACTGATGATCACTTGGGTTCTCTACACACGCTGGTGTATTAAGATTTGTAGTTTAACCCGTAGTAGTTTAACAGAACATACTCTTACAAACAACCGGACAATGTCCTAATTTGTTAATATCATGAGACTGCATAATTTTATCCTTTGCTGTGTGCATATTTCTCCCATTTGTAGGTATAAATAAACAAATAAGTGAATGAATCGATAGATGAATGAATGAATTCATAAATTAAATGATAAGCTAGGCATTCAAATTTTTAGGAAGTCCGTCTTTCATTTAATAAATTATGCGGGCTTGCAGAACTCTCTCTCTCTCTCTCTCTCTCTCTCTCTCTCTCTCCTCTCTCTCTCTCTCTCTCTCTCTCTCTCTCTCTCTCTCTCTCTCTCTCTCTCTCTCTCTCCTCTCTCTCTCTCTCTCTCTCTCTCTCTCTCTCTCTCTCTCTCTCCTCTCTCTCTCTCTCTCTCTCTCTCTCTCTCTCTCTCTCTTGTGATTCTTCCGCGTCTTATTTTTGGGCTTGAAAGTCTTGCCGTATCGCCAGCTTGACGCCATTATCCTGTTCTTGGAGCAAATGATGCCAAACAAACATTTTGTGTTCTGTCTGTTTTCAACCAAAACCGTAACTCTGCTCCTTGAAGTTTACTTCTCATTTTGCGTGAGTTACTGGCTTCAACGCCGTAAGGTGCAACCACATTTCAAAGGCGTTTTGTACGTAATGGTTTGCTTTTGCTCAATGCATAGTAATCCCTTGATGCTTCCCATGCACTTTTCCTGGTGTCTGAAATATCAAGGGTCATTATACGCAAGAATGGTTTCATAGGGAGCCTGTCGGTTTCTATAGAATTATCCAATAACTTTGCTGATAATCCATGCACGTGGCCAATCCCTAGAAACATGGGCAAAATTCCTGTAACGTACACGTCCTCGATCCAAAACAGTCGGATGTTTTGCGCAGCCTTGTATAAATTCCTGGCAACAGTTGGCGGGAACATGTACGCAAAACCATGACAATATGGCGGATACCAGTCATCCGGGTATTCATTTAAGTTTACCTTCCATTTTGTTTTTTGTCGCTGAGGAATTTCCTTTTGGTAAAGCTCCGCACAAATGACGGTATCAGAAACAAGATTAATATTTTTCTGAAGGAATTTCACTAAAAAGTACAAATTTACGAAGCTATCATCGTCCGCTTTTATGAAAATTTTAGCATCTTTACAGCGTGTAAGTGCCCAATAAAGGCCCATTACAGACTTTAAGGTTAGATTTCTGTAGCTTTCCGTAAAGTTTGTTTGTATTATATCTCCGTGAGTCCCATTCTCTTCTAACAACAGGTTTTGCAAGTCCTTGCTCCCGGGCACACCTACAATAAAAACTGTTTGAATAACGAACCCACCATGTAAATGTAGTGATCCCCAGGTTTGACGAATCGAATTGCGTGCCTCAGTTTTCACAGGGTCTGACATGACATAAATTAAAATGTCTGCATTTCTGCGGTAGCACTTATCTTTTTGATCAATTAGAAATTGAAACTGAAATTCATTTTTCACGCCTTTCCAAAATGACCAATTAAATGTGTTTCTTTTTGTCATATTTTGTGACTCAAAAGTAAAATTTCCACTTGGTTTTAAGTGAAAACTATCATGAACTGTTTTGTCAATATTCTCCGTCATATTTTGACTTGCTCTTTGATTTTCAGTCACCTCGGTACTTTGCCGTTTGCTTGGTTCCCTTCGTATATGTGGAATTCTTTGCCGAAAGAAAGATTCCTCGCGCACCAATAGATCCCCAGCGTACCAGAGCAAACCTGCACATTGTAAAAAAACAAGTATCAAAAAGTACCTCCAATTCTTAGTCGCCAGGTGGCAGCAGCTTGTCAAATGGTGCTGATCCTGCATTACGGCAGGTGTAAAGTAAGAGTCTCTTAGTTTGGTCACTTTCATCTCTGCTGCATAAATGTTCCTTCTATATGTAAACGATTTTGTGTCGAAGCATTCTGACTGTTTAAGGTATCAACGCTTACTGGTGGAGAAATTCCGTCACTGATCACCGGGGGGTCAACCTGAAATTAAAATCGACAACACACATATACACATCTATACTTGTCTGTCAAACTGACTCACTTTGCGCTATCGACAATTCTGGTGGCAGTGCAATAAGTGTGCTGCAATCACAATTATGCAAACACAGGCTATCCTAGCATGTGCATGTATATATATATATATGTAATATTTACCTATTAATATATCGTGTGAACGAGAAACCTTATTATAATTGCAACCACCTTTCCGAACCCATGCTTATTTCACAGTTTGCTTTCGGTATAAAGACCACTGCCCGATATTCTATCAAGACTTATGTTTGTAAGTCTCAACGCTTGTCCAATGGTTTGCGAAATTTCACTATATACCCAGTGTGTACATGTCTGTACGCACGAGTGTGCATGTGTGCATAGAAGGTATCCTGTATATGTTTTACCCATCGTATTCTCTTATATTTTTCTCCACCATAATATTTGAGTTTTGCTTGTCCTGGTCGCGTATCGAGCACCTTGAAAACCATGGCCATGGAAACATAATGTACTTTCGGACAGATGCTGTATATCGCGACTGCATTTTACCTCGGCCTGTAAATGGTCAGCTTTGGTTACAGAACATGACTGCAGAAATACATATTTGTACCCAAAGAGGAAACACAAACGAAAGGAAAAGAAAGGAAATGTATGGAACCAAAGGCTTTACATAAAAAGGGAAAGAAGGAAAGAAGTGACGACAGAAGAACAGTCAAACGAAACAAAGAATGTCAGGAATGCTGGTGCAACAGGGTGAATACGGGAGATACGTACTGCATGTACGACAGTAGTTTAAAACGGGCACTGATTACATTTCTTTTTTTCGCAAAATCTTAATTTCTATTAGCACTTCTTCAGCAAACACATTGAACTGTGGCAAAATGTTTCTACGGTACGGTAGGCGACAGAGATTACTAGTAATATGAAGGGGTCTGACTCTTCCCTCTTGAGCCCAATGAAATAAGTTGAGGAAAAAGTGGTACACTTTGCAAATAAGCGTAACTTCGTTTCATACATATATATATATATATATATATATATATATATATATATATATATATCACGACTAACCACCCAAGATTGTGATTTCTAATTGCATGTTTTATGTCTGCAGAGAAGACACATATGATACATTCAGACCCCTGAACACTGGAAGTCTTTGCGTATCAAAAGTAACTGTGTTTAAATGTGTACACTTTCAAAGAAATAATGAGCGGTATAATTTTGCTGGATGAAGCAACTGGACTCAGATAGTACACTCCCATACGCAGATATTTGAAGAAATGGGATCTCGTCGCCCAGGCGTGTTACGCAAATTTTAACTAAAATGCTTGCTTGAATATTACAGGTGCCACCGCTCACTGTCCAGTCAATATTGTAGTTCCACGTTTTGCGCTAGGCGTGCACGTCTATTCTGGCGTTTACCAATTATCAAAACTACAACTGATATTATTATATAAAAGGCCAGAATTTATCTTCGCATCAACATATTAAAATGTTGTTACTTCGACAATCCAGCGCATTCCCAATCTTTGAAACGCGTGGAGAGAGGTGATGTGCGCTTGTACACCACCGACATCATTAAAGTCTGTCAACCCTGAGTTCCGGTAGTGGATTTCGCGAATATTGCACAAATAGCGGGCAAGATGACCATGTATTGCATACATAACCCAAGCTGAGCAGTTTACCTTACTCTTGAAAGAAATTGCTTGCAGTGTGGTTTGTATTTATTTCTGTAGCCATCAATATTCGCGTTTTTGCGGCCTACATACAGATATGCCGGCATATTAAAACTACAAGTCAATCACATTTGCGCAGGTGCACTTATAATTTCTTGGACGATATGGATTGCGCAAAGTTTTGCTTGCGGCCACAGAAATGCCCACAAATGTGGCTGAAAAGAAATACAAAGTGCATATAGTTACCACATATGCCTCAAAAGTAAGGTACATTGATGATAAAGGTTATGCATTGGATATATGTACACGTAACAATCCACTGTTGTAATATGGACAAAACCTGCTTCCGTAGAGTAAGGTTGATGGACTATAGTAGCAAAAATGGAACTCTCCGTGACATATGACAAACACTATGTCGGCCTACCACAACACCTTTTAATTGTCAGGCATAGATGATGGCAAACCTACAGTTTGTAATAGCGTGCACAACGGCAGGCCAAAAGTCTACATTAGTGTACAAGATGACATACCTATAGCCTACAATAGTGCACCCGATGGAGGATTTAGAGCCTACAATAGTGCACCCGATGGCAGACATAGAGCCTACAATAGTGTCCACCGTTAGTTTTTTCTTGCTGAACGAGTGGAGGAAGCACGCTTATAGACCAAATTGTAATATCCGGGACATCACAAGCTTCACTTTGCTACCACATATGAACCAGGAGGAGCATCATAATGTTTAAGAGAAGTGGTTTAAATTAAAGTTTTTCCTCGGATACGTGATTCGAGACACCACTTTATAACAGAATCTGCAAAATTGAAAACCCTTCATGATAGCCTCCAAGCTAGTAATCATAGAATCTCAAAAACTGACCTGCCTCAAGAGCATGGCATAATACTGGCAGCACATTTGACGGCTCCAAAACTAAGGACCAGCAATTCCGCTGACAAAGTCTTCTAAAGCCACTATGGAGCCATCATAATCAACTTGACTGACTCTTCCCTCCCTTTCTGCAATGCTTGGGGAATGCGTGGATTTGGCGGAAATGTGCAAGTCACTAGATTATCCAGAAAAATAGTGGAAGCATCTTAGACACTTACCATCTTGCTCAGTCTGGAGAAGCAAATTTTGGATTTTCTATTTTTACAGGGTGGGTGGTTTTTGGGGGGGGGATTGATTTTTTGGGGGGTGGGGGTGGGGGTCTTGTTATGTTTTGTTTTGGTTCTCCACCGAAAATAACTCCACAAAGTCACGTCTTCCAACTTAACGGTCTCTGGCGATCTTACAAAAATTGGTCAAGGTCACTGATCCTAAATAGCATTTTAGCATTGGACAGGATCTAAATATTTTCATTTAATTTGACTCAACTTTTTCAATTATTTTTCGAGATATGGATTGTTGTATCTTTCAAGACATTTAACTCATAACTCCCGTCAAATTACCGGTCGCGCAACTAGTATCATAACCAAATGAGAATTTGACCCCTTCTACAATATCACTAAATTTCAGGAAGAGCCATTAAAAATTAAGGATGTTGGACTTGTCTCAAGATTTTCACATTTTGACTTGTATATCACATAATACTGTAGGTGGCACCACTATCATTAATTTCAATAACGATTGTCATGCACTTTATTACGCCTAAACGTTATATTCAAACTGGCCTTTTGCCTTTGACCTTTAACTCGGATAAAAGAATTGTCACTGCTCAAAATATGCGCCCTACATCCAGTTTCCATGTATGGTTTGTTTGTTCAAATCGGGTAATAACTTTTCGAGTATTGAAGAAAATATATTTGGGCAAGCGCCAAACTCCATATTTACAAGGTCACGGTGACCTAAAATGTAAGTCACCAACTATAGTTTTATGTACTATGTAATCAAGTGTAATTTTGATCTGGAAGCTCAATATTCTTTGCCATTAATGTCCAAAATACACCCTGCCATTACAAAATTAACTCTTTTAAATTCACAGGCATCCTGACTTCATACAAATAGGTCAAGGTCACTGATATTACATAACATTCTAGAATTGGATATGGTCTATATATCCTATAAATTTAGCAAGGTAATGCAATTACTTTTTTCAGAGCTGGAATTTCATATCTTAAAACATTGTTTGGCTTATAATTTCGGTCAAATTATAAGTGGCGCCACTAGTGTCACTAGCACTAGCACCTTAGACTTTGAGCTCCCCACAGTCCCACCAAATTTCGTGAAGATCCGCCAGAAATTACAGATGCTGGAGTGTTCACAAGACTTTCAAATGTTTAGTCCTATATTGCATAATATTGTAGGTGGCGCCACCAATATCGAAAAGGATCTACGTTTTCATACACCCTACAAACCCTGAAAATGCTATTGGGCTAACTTGAAAACTGTGGACGGTATGCCGACCACGACCAAAAGTTTTACGGACGGACGGACAGACGAGCAGTCGCACACACTCTGCGATCTTAGGTCAGCAGAGCTACAAACTTTTCAAACATGAAATAAATTATATGCAAAACTTAACGATTCACTTTTCCGGTTCGTCCTTTCATGATAAAGTTATGGAATGGGACCAATGAGATATCCAGCAATCTCATACCTTGTCTCTCTTTAAAACTTACCTGCAGTTTCTACCACTCCAAGACAATCATCCATTATACTTTTTACATTTTCGTTAACATAATTCATATTCATCTAAGATTTGGCCAACCTACAATGCACTATGACATGTTCATGTAATACAAGAGACAACTTTGTTTTCACAAGGGTTACAAAAATTACCCGAGTCTATTTTACATTTTGGCGCTATGAGCTATGTACAGTATGTAGGTTGAATAAGCAAGATGGAACATAAAACTAAAATTGACCATATAACTGAGCTGATGTATGCATAGAAAGGCGTAGGCTTGATACCTGGGATAAGGAACAAATCAATTGTTCCAATGCTTCCAGCACCTGGTTTTGAATGAGGGTGGCAAGCGAAATTGTTCTAGTAGTTTGTTCCAAAGAGTAGGGCCTCAATGGCAGAAGCGTTTGCCATACATAATAATCTGGGGTTTAAGGATGTAGAGTAATGAGTTGCTTGTTGATCGTGGAATTCGTTTTGCAACCCCCACGGGTGTAAGTCAGTTTCTGACGTATGTTGATCGAGGCTTTATCATGAAGAGCTTTGTATGTTAAGCTACATTTGTGAAACATTTTCCTCAAGATTGTTCCATTTTAGCTGTTTGAAAACGGTCTCACAATGGTGCAAGTATGAGGCATCACTTAGTATACAGGCGGCTCGTTTTTGGAGCCTGAACATCTTTTCAAACAGCTCACCATTGCAGTTACCGCAAATAATATCACTAGTCCAACTGAAGACACAGACGAGAACTGTCCATGGTATGTTTCTGTTCATTCCACTCTCTTTAGTACTATGTTTAACACTGACACGTGGAGATAGCAAACACAAAATAATGAATCTCAGGCATCATCGATCTCCAGGTCACAGAGATAAGCGAGTAACACCCAAAAATCGGGGGGGGGGGGGGCATGGTACCGCAAGAATTCTATCTTCTTAAAGAAAACACCAATTACAGTAGTTCCAAGTCTACCTTTTTGGTAACCAGATCAAATTATATCCCTATGTCATTCGGACAAAAATTTCGAAAACACAAGTTTTTCATTGCCAAAAATGAAACAATGTGGCATATCCTGTAAAACCCTTGAGGGTGATGGATGCCTAGAAGTGTCCCCCGTGTGATTTTGAATCCATTGACCATGCAGCAATAAGGAAAAGTTTTCATTTCCGTGCAAATACTTTATGCAGGGTAAGTTTAATAACTGTTTTTGTATTCTCAGTGCTCGATACATAAATGTAAGGTCGTCAAACGGTAGGATGACAAGAATTTAAAATAACTGTACGGTTGATTTGTGAAATTTATGTTTACTTTGCAACATATATATATATATATATAAATATATATATATATATATATATATATATATATATATATATATATATATATATATATATATATATATATATATATATATATATATATATATATATAGTATCTCTTGATTAAGACAAGCCACGACGTACATGTTGGGGTTACGAGCATACACTGGCCGTCCTATTGACTAATGCGTTTTATTGGTATAATTTCCTTTTAAGTATATGAATGAGTTCAACAATTTTATTTTATGTTTTACTATTATCATTTTGTATTCATCTAATTTCGATGTATTATACATGTGCTTTTACTTTCTCCGCTTGCGGAGGTTCAATACAATTATATATATATATATATATATATATATATATATATATATATATATATATATATATATATATATATATATATATATATATATATACATATATATACATATATATGTATATTTGTCTCAAAGTAAGATACACGGTGAGTGATTTTCCAGATGATGGTGTACTTTCAGGGCCAATAAACTAACAGGAGAAAATAGACCGGTAGAATGCAAGAAGGATAAACCCGTAGGCTTAAATAAGAATGTTACCTGACCCCTGAATCACCCTCTCTATATTGTGGAACAGGAGGATAATTTAGCTCTTATGACCAATGAAGTGAATGAATGCACAAAATGACCAGTAACAACCACAATGTTACCATGCTAACCAAAATTTATTAGGCCGTAAAATCCCTGTTGAAAATGAGTTTTACAAAGCGCCGCAGGTACATTTTCTCCTCCTTAGTGTATATTCTGAAGCGTGAAATAATTGTTGTCTGCTTAATTGAGTACATTACTACACGGCGTCTATTTAACTCTTTCCTACTAAAAGACCCGAACCGCCAGGTTATCGAATGTCGTCTGCTCCTGTGATTATACTTAAATTCCCAGTGAACAGAAAACACTTTGTACGATAATTGTGGGTG
>OZ026620.1:71978099-72300599 GCA_964020975.1 Hermodice carunculata | reverse complement strand
CTCACAAGGTATTTGGGCTTTAACCATGCAACTCTGTGGAAACATCTATCAATATATGAAGGTGTGCGCCTGGGGTCTTATTTCTCTCTTGGATTAATATCTTGTGTTCATTAATCATTAACTTAGGGCAAATGTTGATTCGACGTTAGATTTGTCACGTTTGTGTCGCATGTATCTCAAAAAGTATTTGTGATTTTGATTTGTCATTCTTGTTGCTATCACTTCGTTTTCTTTAATCCTGTTTTTTTTTTTAAACTGTCTGAATTTGGCCATTTGTTCCCATTGTATTTGGGGTTTTGTCAACAAGGAAAAGGAATAAACCAAAATCATTTCCTGTTGATTTCAGACTTTCAAAATGTGATGTTAAATCCCATTATTAGTTTAGTCAATTAACAACTGCCGCTGGAATTGTGGTGAATCCTAGGATTTGTAAAAAATAGTGTTTAACGTTTTGCTCCTCGGCATTACAAAAGAAACAGATAGCACTCTCTTTGATACCGCATGTTTGTTTGTTTGTTTGTTTGTTTGTTTCTTTGTTTGTTTATTTATTTATTTATTTATTCGTTCATTCATTCATTCATCCATCCATTCATTCACTCACTCACTCACTTATTTATTTATTTATTTATTTATTTATTTATTTATTTATTTATTTATTTATTTATTCATTTATTCATTTGTTCTGGGTGGCCGATTCAGTTAAAAAACTGTTCTTCCATCGGGCCCAGGTTACAATAAACAATGTTTACAAACATAGTATAGCACAACATAGAATAATACATTATACATACAATAAAAGAAATAAATAGACCAGATATAAAAGTACATGTTTAAACACAGACACAAAGACGGACGGCTTAAAACAAGAACATGCATGACTCTGGTTCTTATGCCTGGGAAAGCTATTTCGCTTTAAAGTCTGATAAGTCATCGGCTTGTCTAGTGGATCTGGGGAGGCTATTCCAAATAAGCGGTACTTTCTAACGAAAGGTCTGCTTGAATTTTTCAGTGCGTGGTCGCGGGATTTGGAGATCGCCATTCAGGCTACTTCTGGTATTGAGGAAGTGAACTGTAGTTCTCTTAATAAATTTGGTCTGAAAGTAAATTGAATCCTTTTCGTTTAGGGATTTGTACATTAAAGTTGAAATATGAAATTGGCGGCGTTCAGCTAGTTTGGTCCTGGGTGTGAATCGTTTTGATTTTGTGTGAATAATTCTATGCAAAATGTATAAATAAAGGCTCTTAATGTAGCAGAAATAGTCCAAATGTAAATTTGTTAGAAACAGATTTTGATATATTCTTCGTCAATTGCCTTACCCAGGTCTTCCATCCCATTTTTGAAAGCATTTTGTGGTAGAATAAAAACATTTTCAATAAAAATTGCATTTAAAAAAAATCATTCTTGGACTTCATCATTTTGTCAATCAAATAAACATGCAGTTCTTAAGTTTCTGTGTCAAAACCTTGCAGCTTTCTTTTTCCAGTTTCTCCAACTAAACTGATAAACATTTGTTCGCACACCGGGTATTTGATGGCAAAGGCTTTATATGTTAAAAAGTTACCATTGGTGTGAATTAGTTTCATCACCTTATCCGTGCTTTCGCTACTCCAGTTTTTGTAAAATATTACTTTATTATCAATTCTAATCCACGAGTTGAACCACAGGTTACTGGTGAGCTAAATGTTCAGTATTCTTCAGTTCAAAGTAATTTACCATGCACCACAGATTTTTAGAATCTCTTGCCAAATCGTGCGTTTTGCCTTTTTGAATATAACCAAATCGTTGCGATGAATATTACATTTCCATACTGTTTTCAGGTTTAGCAATTGCTGCAAAATAAAATCTTTCATTCACCTGAACCATCATGTTGGCGTAGTCTTTTGATCCGACTTAGTTTTAGAGCGTCATTTTATTTATAATTATATGAATTATTTATGGGCGACTTATTCACATGGATCACTAAGAGTCGCATTTGATCGGTCTTTTTACGGAAAACCCAATAAAAAGTTATATAAAAGTGTTTCAGCCGTTTTGAAGAAGTTATCTTGTTATGGCGTGTGAACAGAGCTTGCTAGAACTGTCATCATATAAGTAAGCTGCGACATATCAAAAGGTTTGAGAACTGTACTTTTTTCCAAACAAAGAAGAATCCCTGAACTGACGTTTTTGTAGCATCATTTTGTATGGGATTGAATTGCAATTTGCCCACTCTTTGGTGTTTATACTTATCATACTATCTAACTTTTCAACTGATCTGTCTCACCATTTGGTGTATTTTGGAGAATTTGTTTCAAATTTGGAGGGATTTGTTTAGATTTGCTCATGGCAAAATTTGTTTCATTAATATTTTCCTTAAGCCCGCATTTTTTCAAAACCTTTAGGTACACGAACTACTTCGTTTAAAATATACCCCTGTCTTTAATGATGAGGCATGTATCCAAATTTTTTCACTGATGAAAAAGGAGACAGAAGCCAACCCTAACGCACACCAATGGACAAGGTAAAGGAAGCTGAAATACATCCACTGTAAGGAACTTTACTACTAATATTATTATATACCAAATGTTTTCAATTCCTAAAATTTGGGCCAAAATCAAAGAACTCTTGTACCCGTGAAAAATATTCCACTTTAAACTATCAAACACTTTTTCAAAAACACTACATGTTGCTAAAGCAAAAATTGTCTTCCAAATCTGTGTATTCAAGAGTATCCTATATGTTTCATTAGGACTACATTTTGGATATGGTAATGACATTGTCTAAATAACACACGGCTTATGTTTTCACCAATATATCGACTTTATAAAACTCCACTTATAATCTCAAGCAACGCTTTCTTCATTCTGTGAGCTAAACCTTTACTTATAATTTTATAATCTGTGTTGAACAAAGAAATTTAGCCTCCAATTTTTCAAAGACAGTGGATCCTTGCCTTTTTAGGTGACAATCTGACAACACATTGCCCCCGGGAAATTTTTAAGGATCCACTGTTGCTTGCATGATTTATAGCATTTAGAAGTAGGTTTTTCACTTCATTCCAAAATATTTCGACCATCTGAGCCTGGGCTTTCGTTGTTTTTGAAAGTTCTAATTATATTGCAAACTTCTTGCATAGTTAAAGTTGTGTCACATAGGGCCCTGTTCGTTTCAGTCAACTCACACGATATTTTTCTATCAGAGCACATGCAATGATCCCACACACCATCATGGTGGGAACTGTGGGGTGGAATACAGGTCCACTTGATATTGCGTTGCAATAAGTAATCATGTATTTGTTCTTGATTCCATTTTCACGTGGACTGTATGCTCTCTTTCTCTCCACTGACTGGGCTTGTTCCATTATCAGACCCCTATTTCTTGGCATTTTCCTCTCCTTGCTCTGAAGTGTCTCAATGCGTTGGATAAAGGAATTTGTGTCTAGTGATCTTCTGATTTCAAAATGAACAGCTTTAATTGCTTTGCATGTAAATATATATTCGTTTTCCCTGACCTCTGCCATCTTTCACAAAGAATGGCCGAAAGAGGGATGCACATACAAAACAGTGGCTTGTCTGGTTTGATCTGATCTTCTGGCAAGTTGGCCATTTTATGTTCCCCTATTGGGTCTTGACGTCAGCTACAGTCGATACATTTATTTAAAATATTGCACCACTGGGGGGTGGAACTTTGAGTGGCCAGTATTTTGTTCTGATTAATGATAGAACATACCATCTACCAGAATGCCCAGACAAGTCATGATAATTTCTGAATATCACATTGTGATGTGGTTTCTTTTGGGATGCATGATCTGGTGCTTTGCATTGTCATCCATACAGATTTTTACAAGCCTTGTTCTAACACACAATAAACCATTCATTATAAGGGGATTTTGCCATGGCACTGTTGCTTTTTACTTTTGTTTAGGTCCTTGTGTCTCTGTTTGAGGCAGCTTATCACATTTACAAATTACTGTCTTTGAACAGTCAGGCTTCCTGAGGCATGGTCACCAGGGGATTTGTGTGTGTGTGTGTGTGTGTGTGTGTGTGTGTGTGTGTGTGTCAACAAATCTCCATTCAGCTGGATTTTATGTTTCTCGAATCTTTAATATTCTCTTGGCTACAAACGTTTCGAATCGCCTGTTTGTATATGCAAAATATTTCAGCAAAGAGGTGTGGTCTCTCCGGAAAACAAACTCAATCGATGGCATCTAAAGCTCACTTTCAACCATATTATCCAGTCTGACTGACGCAGGTGCTGCAGACAGTTCTAGACGTGGTATGGTGATTTGCTTTTGGGGCGTGACTTGTGCTTTTCTTATCATGAGGGAGCAATGGATATTACTTTCTATATTTACCAGTCATATAAACGGTATGGCCCCATAACCCATCTCTGAGGCGTCAAAAAAGTGGTGCAACTGGGTTGATACTACCTGATACTACCTGGTTCCTATCTACAGGTTTGATGCACCTCTTCACTTTAAACTCAGACAGTCTTGATAGTTTGTGGATCCAATTTTGCCATCTGTGCAGGTACAGTTCAGGTATTGGATCATTCCAACTAGCTTAAGGAGCCACAAATCTTGCAACGGAGCTTTTGCTGGCAATATGAAGGGAGATGCAAATCCTAAAGGGTCATATACAGAGCACACATTACATAAGATGCCAGGGCACATGGGCAGCCACTCTTTAACAGTAATATGGAATCCAAGTTGATCAGATTTGCTGTGCTCCAAAGTCAAGGGTTCTTGTGGTCACTGCCTTATCTGATTGAGGAATGTTTTCCATGACTTCTTGTGAGTTTGGAATTAATTTTGAAGTTAGAGGCCATCCTTTGCCAACAGCTGACACAGCTCATGTGACATTTCTATTGTTCCCATCATTAAGGAGTTCACTTCAGCTGGCCATCAACATAGAAGTTTCTTTTCAATGTGTCACTGATTTTAGGGTTTCTGCAATTTGCATCATCATCAGCTGTTTGCTTTTGTGCAAAGTTACAGTAGCTAGGGAATGACACGGCACCAAAGAAATGGACTTTCATTTGATATCTTTCTGGACTTTCGTTCATGTCTCCTGACAGCCACCGCAGGATTCACACAGCATCACAGTGATTGGCTCCAGTTTAAGAGAAAGAAACTTTTTCACCACATTGGCAGTCATGGCTACAGACTTATGTCTAAATCATGTCAAGACACCTGCCCGAGTGTTGGTTAAATTAGGACCTTGCAGTAATTGATGTGTGAGTGACATCCTCTGATATCTTGCTGAGCAATCAAATGGCACACTAATTTTGTCAGGTGTGTGACAGTTTAACACAGGGTGATGTAGCAGGTACCATGTTTTACCATCTGAACTATCAGGAGCTATCTCAGCATGTCATCTTTTAACAGATCGTTTACATATTCTATATACTTGTAGTATAGTACTTTGTCTTTGCTTAACTGTTTTTTTTTCACCAAACGTAATCTGTGCCATAGCAAGGGCTTGTTGTTTGGCAGGTTTGGTTGAGAGTTTTACCACGACAGCAATATCTCATATGGCCTACATTTCTTGTGATTGTACTCTCCGTGCTTTTAGTGCTTTCTTGTCCTCCTGTGACCTGTCTGGCTTGTCAGCTATGTTGCTGAATTCCATGTTACAGAAGCTTCTAAAGGGATCATTTAATTCAATATCCCCATGAAAGAAGTTTGCTTTTCTGTTTGACATGTCTCGATCATAATCAAGTGGTTCATTCATTGCCAATAGGGTCTTTGCAGCATATGGCCCTCCTTCCTTGCTTGCAATTATTTCATTTGGTTCTAGAACTCTAGAATTTTTATTGCCAATCAATAAGTTCACTTGAGCACTTATGCTTTTCATCTTGATATCATGAATGTAAGGCCATCTGCCTATGTTACTTTGGGTTGATGTGTCATCCAATCAAACAGCACTTTTGGTGTGCTAAAAACAGTTGGTAGTTCAAAGAAGACACTTTCCTCTACATTGTATACTTCAAGACTTACTATGGCACACTCTGTATGGCTATTGTCTTTCTCAAGTGTTATGAGTGGAAACTTTGTCTTTTCTCTTTGTATCCCAAGTTTGCCTGTTAAGGCTAGTGTGCAACATGTGGAGTTTGTACCTCCATCAAGGAAAGCTTAAGTGAGGATAGTATTTTGGCATCTACCCAATACTTTTATGGGATCATGGGAAGCCCAATTCCGGATTATGCTAATGTAACAGAGCAAGAGGCTTTGGCCTCAATCATTATGCTAGCAAAACCGTTGTCAGCATTTTTCTTCATTTCTTTTACCTGGAACTTTATAGTTATTTTCCTTTTCTTCGGTTGTCTCATCTCTGGGTTTGGACAATGTAGCAGTGTTGAATGCTTTCTAAAGCATAGGTCACAGGCAGGGCTTTTCTCATATTCTTTAACAATGTGCTTGGGGATGAGACAGTTAAAGCAGATACCATTGCTTTTAGCAAATTTCACTCTGTTATCATATGGTTTTTTACTTGAATTCTGCACTTTCCTGTATTTTGTGATCCTTGCTGCAAAAAATACAGTTCTGAACCTTTGTCGCTTCATTTGTGGCTTTAGTTACAAAGCTTGAACTCTTTAGTCTTTGTTTCTATTGCTTTTTTTAATCCCTTTATCGTTGCTCACCAGAAATATCACCAAACAATGAGTGTGCTGCAACTCTCCCTTCACGCACAAGAAATTTGGTGACGTCATCTAATGTTATTTCTCCTGTTTCGAGTTTATGATTTATTATCAGCCCTGAAATGCCATCTTTTCCTTCCATCATAAAAGAGTCGTCCTAGGATCTTTCTTAAGCTTTCTGCGTTTTTGATTTTATAAATGTAGCCAATATCCTTCAGAGTAGTTTTACAGCTTGTCAATGAAACTGCAAATCTCTGCAGTGTTGGTGCGTCATCTGCTTTGATACGTGGTCCCTCCATTACCTTATTGATACATGTGGCTGAAATCTTGTAATTTTTTACTATACATTTGTTTGAAAAGGCTTCTTGCTTCCTGATAGCCTCCCCTTGTCTGCAGAGATAGGCAGCTGTGCATCACTTAATGTGGTTCTCCACTTGTATACTGTACAAGACAGTGTCAGACTGCAGTCTGACGCTGTCACTCATAGTATTGGTTTCAATCAAATTCTCAAACGACATTATAAAGTTTCGATACTCAGTCGGATTGTCGCAAACTGTTGGAATATCCGATTGCGGTAAGGTTAGTAACAGAGAAGCTTCAGCTTGGTGTTGTGACATATATGCAAGGGAGTCTGATTGTTTACCTTGTATAACCGCCATTTGCTTCATTATTTCATTCTGTTGATCATTTTTGGTTTGCCGAATATTTGTAGTTTCGCCTGTTTGAATAACAGTGCCTCAGCATTGTGCGTTTTTGTTTCAATTTCATTTCACTATTTGCACTGGCAGTGCTGTATCGTTCTCGTTCGTCATTCTCTCGCAAAACACTTTCAAAAGCCCCCAAACTTTAGAGCACTGCTTTTAGCTGGATCTTTTCTTCCCCTTGGCTTATTCGCATATCTTCGTTTCTACATTCCTGCATCTGCTGTATCTCCGTTTCCTCTCTTTTTCTCTTAAGGCCAGTTCAGACATAAGACACAAACAAATCCCCCTTTAATCGATCCTAGCTCAAATACTATTTACATTTGGATATCAAATCATACATGTGTATAATCGTCATACTCCAATAAAATTTATATCATTATAGCACTTGCATCTTAATTCTGAAATACTGCCAACAATATTGCCTTAGTTTTTTCTGTTATCCATCATCAAAGTTTGACATTTCAGTTTTCCCTTGGGTTTCCAGAATGTCTTTTTTTTTATTTCACAGAAAAGGATTGAAGCAAAATTTTGAAAATCGTAGAATTGTTCTTGCAGCTCCGACATTACAGAATCAAAAGCTGTTAACAGGATTAAATTTTGCCCAGTTTTTTTTGGGGGTGTAACAATTCGTAGGTGGGGGCTCTCGTCCTATTATCCTTTCCGAGAAAACAAGTTTTGAAGGCCTTGGATGTTGATCATTTGCCTCTGAAACAATACCGTTTGCTCAAGTTGAGCTGATATTTGTACATAACAGAGTAAACATCGTCCCTTAACATTCGGTGAAGTTGTTAATCAATTATTGATCAATTACATGAATAAAAGAGCCTTCAAAGTCAGAAAACATTATTCAGCAATCTGTCAAATGGCGACAGTGACAACCTGGTTTCAAAGCGTGACCTCAAGCCTGGCAATGAAAGTTGTGTTGCCTTGCTTCGGTGGGGAAGCCTACGGCGGCTTGTAGTCAGTGGACGGGTGGCAGGTTTGGTCTTCCGCACCCTACCTCTTCATCCCATTTTTAGGGATATTGTTTTATTGTTTTACTCTTATCTGTATAATTTATATAGTAAGCTTGTTAGAATTGTCTGTACACTTTACTTCGTGAGCTTGTCATTATTTTGTAGTTATATTCTCAATGAGTTTCACTTCCCTTTCTAACATCCGTTTTGTATCGCTATTTCGTATGTGTTCACCTTATGATTATTCGGATGTATTTATTTGTATTTTTATTTCTTCATCCTTGGGTTTCGATAAAATGTACCAAGGTTTCGATAAAATGTACCAAGGGCCATTGCTACCTGTAGCCACGTGACCGACTGTTAAGTATGATTGACGAGTGGCGTTGTTCCGTTGGGCGGCTGAAAACCAAAAGGGTGACAAGTGGACGTTTAAATGTCTACATGCCTCGGTGTTTTTTTGCAATTTTTTCATATTTCTAATTCAGGTAGGCCTTAACATGTTGCCAACTTATAGAAGGACATTCATCTTCTTAAAACCTGTTAAAATCTCAAAATCGCACATGCAAAAGTTTTTTATGCCTTACCTGTCTTTAAACTCCAATTTTTTTCTTTGCAAGCTCCTGGTGCATTTCTAGATACGCCATTTTTGCTTCTAAAGATTTTCTTTTGAATATTTCCTCCACTAGTAGTTGTTTCATGCTTGAAGTCACACTAGCATTCCTACTGACACTAAAGACATAATACACAAAAAAATAAGGAAAATGCACTCATATCATGCATTGAGGCACTTTGTTTGACAAGTTCGATATTCCGGTCTGTAACTCTTAAAAACCTTTAGCATTCCACTGTACCATGCGTGCTGTGGGTCACATGAGATGATGCAATGCCTTTGCATATTCCATGTAACAGCTATGCTTCTGGATGTTGAGGTCAAAACGTTCACAGTGGAAGTTTTTCATTCAATTTTTTTGCACTTCCGGGACTTGCCACAAGTAAGCAACTGGCCTCTTTTATTTTAAAGATACTGGGTACTCTTCTTACAAAGCTTTCCAACACAACCCATGTTTTGAGGGTTGTTTGCGTGGATTTTTGAACACCCCATTGTCTGATACAGACATCATGGCAGATTTTACATCACATTTTAATGGCAGTCCCAGAGTGATAACATTCCATGAGCCATGAGGAATCAATGGCTGTAGCTGCCACGGACAGCCAAAAATCTGCTAAGCCATCACAGAATACAACTACAGCCGCATGGCCGGAATTTGAAAACACCCCTAATATATTCTGGGATACCAAACAATTGCAGTTTCCACTTGTTCACTGACAGCAAACAGTGGCAAGAATCCCCATGACATTTTTCATCAATGGTCTCATAACACACCAGGATCTCTCCTGGACTTGCAATGTTAAAAGTTAGATTGAATGTAAATATAGGGTGGGAAGTACTTCGCCTTTAGTTGCCACATTTAGTGTGGGCATGTGTCTCCATATGTCACATACGCATTATCTGTTCTGAACTTGATATCAAAGTCTGACCACATTATGATCTGGTTAAGGGGATCGCCATTTTGTATTTGTCTGGTACATACATTGTACGTCCCGGTGTCTGGAGAACCCCCACTTTAGTCATTTATGTACCATTGGGCAATCCAGTTTGAAATATACAATTTAAAACTAGAATGAGATACAGATGGGGTTCTTACTGTTTACGTACAATCCAAAGAATGAATCGTGTGCACAATATGTGTACTGCATGTACATGACATAACGAAGCGTTTATTGGGTGACGTACATGAAAAGGTCAATGGAACTAAACAATAACAAAAACAGGATAAAAACGTAAGTGTAAACCAAGATGTCCTTTTAAATAGAAACACATATGTGGTGATGATGATCATTCGTTTTAAGTATGTGGTAACGAAAGGCTTCTGATTTTGGGTCACCTTGACCTAATTTGAGCAAATGGCGGACCCTACAGTCAACGCAAGGTATTCGGAGGGAGGGAGGTTACTTCCATGTAGGATTGTACTGGGTATGTACCGCGGAAAAGGTCCTGTTTTCATTACTCCCAGGATTGAAAAAGCCCCCCAAAATGTACACAGCTGGATTAGGATAGGGGTAGCAATTAGGATGCACCAATGCAGCACTCCTTTCAACACATTACAGGATTAAGAAAGGGTACCTTTTTACATTTGGTATAGGATTAAGATGGGGTATTTAATAAAGATGTCCGAGGCACACACACACCCTTATGTTGAGTATGCCCCCCCCTCCCGCAAGGTATGTCTACTTTTCCAATATTTTGATACCTTCATCATTGTTCATGTTGTATATATCTGTAACAGATTAAAAGCGACCAATTGGAACAGTTCAAAGCGTCATACACTGTAATAGGCACAGGCGCTGGTAAGGTTGGTTCCATGTCAACACGTATCCGGGTCAAAACTTACCCTAGTGAAAACGTACCCTCCTTCAAAGGTTCCCAGGGTACGTTTAGACCATCGAAAACGTACCCTATAAATGTTCTTCATTTTTTTTTTCAATGCCGACATATTATTTTGTGTAAGAATATGTCGGCATTCAAAGTGACGCGTTTAACATGGCCGAAAACTATGTATTTGAATACATAAGCCCAACCGACCAACTTTTCCGATCACACCATATAATGTAGCACTTTAACTTTTGGTATTTATACTTCTAAGATGTTTCTTTGGATGATTCTCATGCAGTTTTTGTGAATTCTGCCGATGTGGCAGGGGTGGGGTGGGGTGTGGGGATAGCATTATTATTAATATAGTCTTTATATTTGATTTTGGCCCTCGCTTCAAATTTCTCATGTCATACGGGCGACAACCATCAAACTTCAATCAAATGAAAGTCTCGATCTCATAAACTTTAATGACGTGGCTATGATGATATCTTACCGTAACTTGTACCTTCTGCTACCTAACTGGACCATAAATGGGACGAAAAACTAGTTGAGGTAACTGGGGGTGGGGGATGGGGTGCTTCCCCTACTCCCACCCTCGACTTAGAAATTAAAAACCTGAAATGGTTTGCCATAACCTAAATGGCTACCAATCTTTTTTTAAATACTAGTCTGATAATTATAATGACATCATTGTTTCGCTTGTTCTTCATTTAACGGCAAATTCAAGATGAACCTTAATTAGGCCCATAAGGTCAATTTAAAAGCAACATTTATACTTTCTGTAATAAAACTCTGAATGAATCCGCCAGTAGTAACTTAGATTCCTATTTGAAACTCTAGCCTATTTTTATTTTATTCAAACATCTGACCCAGACAGCATCCTGGGTTGGCTCAGCACAATTCACGGCACTGCCGCCAATTTAAACCAGCGACTTCGAATAGAATATAGGCCTACCAAGAAATTTGTTATAGGGGGTTGGGATGGGGGTGGGGAGGTGGAGAAATTAGACCTGTCCTGCTGAGCGTTCTAGCGCACGTGTTTTAACCCGTGATACATTGGTCCTGCCTTTGTGTGTGTGTGTGTGTGTGTGTGTGTTTTCTTCTTAATTTTTTTAAGATTAGCACAGGCTGGCATCTGTATGCACAAAGTTGCTTTGATGGGATTAACGGCTAGTCCCCTACCCCGGCTGCCAATTTCACACTTGGAAACAACCCACTTTCCTTCATCATATAACAATTCCACGAAATGGTATCAACAGATTCTACAAAAAAAGCATTGAGTCACAATATTTTTAATGTACAGTGACACGGAGAGAACAAATGTATGCAAACCCCGACTGTTGTGTTTAGCCAGACTGACAGATACACCAACTGCATATCGCAATAACATACAACTTTATTCAAATGAGTTTATATGCCATTAATTTAGAGATCCATAGCCATGAGAATAAATTTAATACAGAATTACATAACAAGCATGAGCAAATACGACTTTTTCATTGTGTAGCTATATACATCTTTAGACGGCTTTGTCCGATGGGAAGTCGTGACACTTTCTATCTGTAGGCCCGTGCAGTTGTTGTTTGAAACCCCTGTGACGCAAAAATGACACTACTGACGAAAATAATAGTAGCAATAAATAAAGAACATTTACCGGCTACCTTTTAACATTTACCGGGTACCTTTTCGCTAGTCAAAACGTACGCTGGTCAAAACGTACCCTTGGTACATTTGAAAGAGGGTACGTTGTGACCAGGGTACGTTTTTACCGGGACTTGTGATGTTCAGGCAGTCAAACATTCCTGGTGATAATAGGCGGGGTTGCAGGGTAGAGAGGGTGAACCTAGAGCATCTGTACGTGCAATAGCTCACAATGGGCCTTTTCTGCAAGAAAGCAGTATGTATTCATCTGTGTAGTCAATCATTGGGCCTACAACCACTGCGTCGCCAGACGGGGCTCTTACACAGAGCTGCATCTAACGGCGCACTGGTTCAAGGTCCACCCCAATGCTATTATCAAGGATTGCACAGACGAATACACATTACATTAATGCAGATAAGGCCATATGTGGGCTATTGTCGGTACAGGTATTCTAGATTCACCCTCTCTACCCCCACCCTACCTTTATTAGCATGTATGCTTGACTGAATGAACATTGCGGGCGCCTGTGGTGAGCCCTATCACACAGGAATCGGTTGTGTTTTAATATGGACCTAGCAATTGCTGATTCGTTAGCTTCAATTGAAAAATGTGTAAGGGAATCCACGCAGTAAATTTGATTAAATTAGCTCTTTGCATGATACAGATTCTTTTTTGCCGCAAAAATGATGGAAGTTGCTGCGATGGTGAATGGCGCTATATCATAAAATAGCTGTTCTACGCCCTGGGTACCTCAGCGCCAATGTTCTCGTTTAGAGCCATGCAACTGGGAAATGAGGTAAATGTCACTCCTCTGCAACGTCATTCAAGGCACTCCATTACAGAAACACATATACCAAATCTCATCTGGGACGCTTATATCATTATCAAGTTACTAAGCTGACACTGCTGCAATTAACAAAGTCGATCTCGGTGACTTTGGAAGAGGGTCAAGGTCGCTCATGTGTAGCCCCGTGCAAGCCCTTCATCATTGGGGTTCCACACACCAAATTTAGTACAGATAACTCTTGTTAAATTAAGTTAACGGGATGAGAATAAACCTAACACAAAACTGACAAAGTTGACCCCTGTGACCTTGAAAGAAAGTGGAGGTCGCTATAAGCTGTTCCGTCTGACCTATACATAACAGGTTTTTATATAGACACTAGGCTGGGTGGCTCCTTAAATTCTGTAGTTATAGTGATTCAAAGGAACATGCCAGAAAAGTGAAAAAAGTGGCTCGTATAACCTTGAAAGAAGGTCAAGGTAGTTGCTGTGTAATCCCATTTTTAACCAGGTGCCATACACCAAAGTTGGTTTGTGTAGCTTTTGCATTCTTTTGATATCGAGATGAGAACCAGTGTGGCCAGGCAGACGGGATGGACTTTTGGAAGAACCTGTCGCACAGTACCGGTCGTGAAATCGAGGCACTTCATTAATACGAACCTCAGTAATCTGAATGCTTCACTTTCTGAACACCCATCCCTTGGAACAAAACTCCTCATTTCAGATAGTCATGATTCAGTTATCCAGATATTTTATTTATCTGAACAATTTTCTACGGAACAAAAGTGTTGCTATCCCTGCAGCAACAATGCTATTATGTGTATGTTCCCTTATCGTTAATGGAATTTGAAAAATTCGTTAAACGTCAGCAGATTCTAGCAGCACCACGTACTGAGCAAACTTAGTGGGGATCAGGTCAGAAGCTTTCCCATCCACTTGGGAAGAATCTAAATGTGGTTTGGGACAAGACAAAACTAGCAAAAACACAAAAAATTCCTAACAAGAGGACTGTGACTATCATGAGGTTAGCTGATCTTTAATGAAATGACTGCAATGGCGTTGTGACCTTTGAAATAATCTCATGGTCACCTTTCATTGGGACCGTCTTCAGTCTTTTTAAACGTCAAAGTCTTCACTCACACACTCCTGGAGTCTTCATTGTCCTAAGGATATGCGTCAGATTAAATGGCGTAGGATCGATATTTTCGTGGCTTTTTTCCCATATGCTGTAAGACCTGGTAGGGTTTCACATGCGCTGATTAAACTTTCTCAAGCTTCAGTGTTAAAAGTGAATTTTGGAGTTTTGTGGAGTGATGCGTGTTTTGGTTGGCTTCGGCTCGTGCAACGGTAGTGGCTGGTGAACAGTGAGGCTGTCGATAGGATGCACGGTCTCAGCTTACCACTGGTCTTGGTTGTAGAAAGAGCTTTGGTCTGCAGCTTTTAGTTGAAGGCTCTACCGCTACGCTCGACGGTTCTGTCCTACATCTATTAAAGGAGGGTATAGAGGTCTACTCCTTTTTTGCTTAGGTAGGTCTTCTGTAACTGAGATGAAGATCTACGAACGCTTTTTTTCATGATTTTCAGAGTCGTGAATAGAGCATAGATCTTCCTCATGAGACCCCTTACTAGTCGGGCATCGGTTACCTGGTGGCTGAGCACCAAGCTTCCCATCAGTCTTAGTACCACCTTGAATCAACGCCGAGATGCGAAACCAGACGTCCCGTGGTCATGCCCAGGCCATGCTGACGTTTGAGGAGCTGGGTATCTTTTTTATGAAAATCCGCAAAATTTAATCTGTTCTTTGACGTTTTCGTCATGAAATATGTAAACACAACCAATAAACAAGAGGCCACTACGGGTTACCCAAGTGCATCAATGATCTAAAGCTGCATGTGCCCGAGAGCCCCTTTTGAGGTCTGTCAACCCTTTGACTGCTTTTTTATATTGTATAGAATTGGAACTCGATGCAGAGCAGGACCCATTACATTTCCACTACATTTGAATGAAATTCAGCAAACAGTTTTGTAAAATGTCAAAAAATTGTAACAAGAGGCCCATGGGCCAAATGCTCCGCTAGCATAGTCTGAGGCATAATCTAATGATGATCACCAAAAATTCTTATCCTGAGATGCAATCCCTCCATGACCCTGAGAAATTAAGCAAGGTCTTTCATATGATACGACATCAAACGTCCACAGGAACACACATTATTAAATACTGCAGTTGGCATCGTTCTTCGTGTTCTGTATCAATATATTCTATTTTGCGTCCTTTCTTTAAATGCTTAACGACCTTATAAAATAGCTCAAAGTCACACAATATATTGCAAAATATAATCAATGGCATAACCATTTTGGTGTACGTTAAGCATGGTCATACCAATTGATAATGTCACGGGCATCATAACAAAAATTATTTTTTTATATGCAATCCCTCATGACATTGGGAAGGCTCAAAATATCAACATTATGCAATATCGAAACTCTCTATATGAAACACACGAGGTTCATTTAATGTTTTTAGCCTTCTTATTTCTCAACATGTAAAATTTAGTGTCTTTAACTTTGTCCTCGATGACCTTGAAGGTCACCCAAAAGTGTACAAAATTGATTCTCTGGCCTACTGAATATTTGCTGTAAATTTATCAATTCTCTAACCTTTTATTATCCAAATAATGAGTTTAATGCAATTTTAATATCTAGGATGCTAGTTACACTTAATAATATCAGTGTGGCCGTCATGAGCCCACATGTCCTAGATTTAGTCTGTATAAAATGTCTGCACTGGTATATTGATGTACGTGTTCATGTAATGGCCATTATAAAACAATCATTTTACATATATCATACACATTATTGGTACATTTGGTATTGCTGGCCGTTTTATTTCTCAAAAAATATTGTGATATACATGGGACGGTACGCAACAAAAAACCGAAGCCTTCTTGTTTTGCCGATAGGTGCCATATGTTTATTGAACCCATGGAATCATTCGCCAATATACAGCAAAGCCATCCAGGTTCCTTCCTAGATTTACAATTCGCTGATACTTACTGGTTGCATGAATGCATGGATACATACACTGAAAATAAGTACCATAACTATTATTAACATGATGTATCACAACTGTATCAAACGTTTAATACACTTATATGTATAGTCTTAACTATAATTTTACAATGTATCATACACCAAAAATATTATACCTTTTAACCATATCAATTTACCTTTTTTATTTTAAACCTTTAACTTTGCCAACTTTCCATTCTAATATTTCCATCGTTCACATACCAATTTTCATGCACACGCTTATACAAGCGTTTTCAAAGCTTTTCAAACTTTCAAGCACTTTTCAACTACTTTACTTTTACAAACATGCAAGATTTGATATTTGCATACGAATCGCAAGTAATGCCTGCCGATGTAAACGCCATCTATTGAGAAATTCATGAATTAACGCATGGAAACCACACCCTAGATTAGGCTGTCTACCTTCACGTCTTTTCGATAGGCGACCTGTGCTCATTTTTATTAGCAATTTACTCCCTCTCGCTTCGCGGTTTATCCTCATTCTTACTATCAGCTTACTTTCTCTGTTTGCTTTTACTAACAAACATTTTCTTTTCTCCTTATTGATAAACACATTTACCAATCATGCAAATATATAATATTCTAACGACATAATTACCATTTCTCTCATACAATGTATGTAATGCACACTTTTTGAACCACATAATGCATTTTATACTTAAACTAAGCATTTCAACTTAATGTATATATATATATATATATATATATATATATATATATATATATATATATATATATATATATATATATATATATATATATATATATTTCTACTCTGTTTATAATCCGCTTTATACTTGATAATATATTTCTATCATGAACTTCATGCACTGTATATATATCCACCTGTTCAGCAATTGCGGATACATGCCTGCGCAGCATATATGAATGCATTTTACATGACATTAAAATTATTCATTACTATAAAGCGCAAGTCTTAACATTATTATTTGTCGATACCAATTTAGTTCTTTCATTAAACTTACCAATTAAATTTGGCGTCCTAAGGCTGTATACGATATCGCCCCATGTTCAGCACAGATACCACCGGTAAGCCTTATTCCTTTGGGTTTGAAGTCGCTAAAATTACAGTGGACAAACTAAGTCTTGACTCTCAATAATTCACAAAACTGCTATCAATATGCACAACAAAGCTCACGGACTATCAAAATCGAAATATTATCCGACCATACTTACAATAAGCTTCGAAACCTTGAGTATGTAGTTGACATGTGGACAGTAGAATAATTCCAAAGACCTAGCATTATAAAATGGGTAGGCTGCTTGCCCAGAGCCGGTCCCAAGAAATAGGCGTCTCAATCCTTCAAGATGTTATGGGGCAAGGACGAAACCGGCTTGCACAACTGCTTATATATCAGGAAACCACCCCCAATCAACTCAAACTGGTAAAACAAGATTCTATCCATACAAAACCTGTCGGACCTTCCTGAGCTTATAATGATATGTAAATAACTTAACCTAAATAGGCTGGATTTCACATAGGACAATGCTATTAATGAATGGACGGAAGAACGGAATTGTACCAGACCGACCTCGATACAAACTGTGGCACCTAATGGGCTGACTGAAATGACAATCGTGCAATCATACCAGAACAAACCACAAATTAAACAACTCGCTACAATATGTGCATGCTATAATATGGATGCGCGGATAAATTTATGACCTAACAATGAAATGACACTAAAGCCCTATGCTTAATCCAAAATCAGATCTACCTATATCTGACACTCCCCCTTTTTAGATGGGTTTAAACTCATCTAACCTGTATACAACCCTTCTTTGTAAACAAAGAGGTTGCTATATTAATCCATTGTAGTCTTTTAATCTCCCCCTTTTATACAGGGAAAAAAAACTACTTTACTTTACTTTACTTCACCGGTAAAGAGAAAAAATATGACAAAGAGCCATATGAAGTATCATCTTTAGAAAAATCTCCTTTTTTTAAGACGGGTGCATAGACAGTCTTACCATGACTACAGAAACCTGATGACCCCGCCACCGTGGCTACTGGATGAACTAACTTTTTAAAGAAAGCTAACCTGTTCACCTCTATGAGACATATAACCTTCTTCACCTAAGGCAATATTCCCGATGGAGAAATACAAAGATGCGATGCCTTTTCTAAACCTTAAAAGAAAAATCTCTATACTAGTTATTACCCTTTACATATATATAACACCCTCATATTTTGATTTGGGCAATACACATCCTATATGCTGCTATACATATATACAGATCTAATTTTGCGCAAGACAATAAACAAAATTACCACCGAGCACTATAATTTCCACTTGTGCACATGTAACTCATTTAATTAATGTCAACTTCCAAAGGAACAATTTGTGTTATAGGCCTATGCAATTTGCTCACTCTTGTCCTGAGAATAGCAGATCTGAAACGCCCATCCTTAGACATGACAACCTCATCCACTATAGCTAATGGCCAATGTTCCTAGGCATACCACTTTAGCCTATAAGCACTAACTCGCCGACTCGTATGTTACGGGTAGGAAATCTCCACTTTGACCTTGTATTTAAGGTGGGAAGGTATAAACGTATCCACTTATCCCAGAGTAAAGTACTGAGATGCTGAATATACCTGTACCGCGAACGATAAGCATCTGATTGGCTTCCAATGCTTGATGGGATTTCACATGATTTTAAATTGAGCAACATGCTTGTAGTGAGTGGTGTGAAATCATTAGGGTCAGAGCTCAACTTAGTAAGAGGTCTACCATTGACAATTGCTTCAACTTCACAAAATAATGTAGCCAACATCTCATCCGTTAGGTTAACGGTATGAGGCATGATAACCTTCAAAACACGCTTTATGACCCCTAGCAACCTTTCCCAAGCTCCACCATAATGTGGACTCCTAGGAGGAATGAACTTCCATTCTATGGCTTTTGGCGTACAAAATTGTAATAGAGCATTCTTAGCATGATGCTCGAAAGCATGTCGAAGCTCACGCTCACCTCTAACAAAATTCGTGCCATTATCTGAAAAGATTTTGATAGGTGCACCTCTACGAGAGATAAATCTTCTGAGCGCATTCAGAAAAGAATCTGCCTCAAGAGAATAAAGCATTTCTATGTGTACTGCCCTTGAACATAGTAAAAATGCAACCGTATCTTTTCCTTTGACGTCGGTAAAACTTAGTGAGGAATGACCCAAAGCAATCTATTCCTACATATGAAAAGCCTGGCAAATGTGGTTGTATTCTCTCATTAGGCAAGTCTGCCATCAACTGTTTGATAGGTTTGCCAAATAGCTTTTTGCAGGTAACACACTGTCTTAAGATCCTCTTTACTACAGCCCTAGCCTTTGTCATCCAATAACTTTCACGGATATTTGACAACGTCCATTCGACACCAGTATGTCCCTGTACATGGTAATACCTTGCTATAGCACGAGCTATTACATGCCTGTGTGGAATGAGGATTGGATGGCTGCCTGTACGCCCTCCAATTCGCAACACACCTTTCTTATCCAAAAAAGGATTAAGGCTGACTATTGAGCTAGACTTCAACACCGGTAATCCACCTTTCAGGTTAGCGATTTCACGTTGAAAAGACACATGTTGAACATGACGTATTATGACATCGTGGGCCTTTTCAAATTCCTCCACTGAAAGTACACCTGATATATCCCTGTGTGTACATTTCCAATCTATAAATCTGCGCAACCACGCTACAGACTTAATGATCTTATGCCAGTCGGAAAAATGCTCACATATTCTTTGCAAAGTGTCATTTGATGTACCTGTCTCCTGCAAGTCATGACAAATTTCTTGCTTCACTTCAGGATCCTCTTTGTTTACTTGAAACACTTCATCACTCGATCTCCAGAATGCATTCAGCTTATTCAACCACAACGGACCTTTACGCCACATCTCCACTGAATTTTCCTGAGTGAAAAATCTAGGCCTAGTCAGCATATCGGCAGGATTTGAATCACCCGCCACCTTTCTCCAACTACTTGGCAGTGTATTCTCTCTGATATAACTCACTCTATTGGCTACGAAAATATGAAATCTACTGGACTCATTTTTAATGTAACCAAGAACTATCATGCTGTCAGACCAAAGATATACTGGAACAGCCCCTAGATCAAGCTCACGTGACATGATGATAAATAGGTCAGTTGCACATTTTGCCGCTTGAAGTTACAAATGAGCTAGGGTCACCGTCTTTCGAGTGGGGCAAACATGTGACTTGGACATAACTAGTTCACAGCTGATTTGTCCCTTCAAGTTAATGCACCGTAGATAGACAACGGCACCATAGGCCTTCATACTAGTGTCAGCAAATATATGGAACTCGAAGTATCCGTTGTCGAAAACTACTAGGCTTCAAACATCTTGGAAAGGCAAGATCTTGCAATTTGTCTAACGATTTTATCCATGACTGCCACTGCTGCGCTAAACTAAATGGTACGTTCTCATCCCAATCCAGATTCAAGCAAGTCGCCTGTTGAGGACACAACTTCGCAGCCACCACCCAAGGCGAAAAAAGTCCCAAAGGATCGTATATAGAGGCTATAATACGGAGCATAATCCTACGTGTTATAGTCTGACCTGGCTCTGTATGTGTCTCAAAATAGAATTCATCACCTATAATTCTCCATTTAACCCCTAACGCTCTACAGACACTATCATCTGAAAAATCATGGACATCGCTTGCCCTTTGACTTATGGGAATCTCCTGCATAATATTTTCATCGTTGACAGCAAATTTAGCAAGATGGAATCCTCCTGTACTCAACACGGCTGGCACACCAGTAATAATTTTGTAAGCCTCGTCAACGCTAGCTACCGATACGGCCAAGTCATCAACATACATGGCCTTCAAAATTGCCTGCTTGACAATTGGGTCAGCACGTGGATTGTCAATCACGGTCTTACACAACGCATAAGCTGAGGAGCTGGCACAAAAAAACCCTCCAAACAGATGAGATACCATTCTGATATGAATTAGTTTTCCGTTCTTGTACCAGACAAATCGCAATGCATATCTGTCACAGTGTGGAATCAACACTTGGTTGTACATACTGGTAATATCGCCTTGGACCGCGTATTGATGCAATCAGAAACAGATCAAAACAAATTGTAATTAATTTGTCAAATCAGGACCTTGCATGCACCTGTCATTAAGCGACTTTCCATCATACTTGGCTGCACAATCAAATACTACTCTAAGCTTCCCTGGCTTATTATCATTCAAGACACAGTGATGCAGTAAATACCATGTTCGACGCTCACTATCATGAACTTCACTTTCAGGAACAATCTCTGCATATTCCGAATCTAGCAACTTCGATATTTCTTCATCATATCTATTAGACAAATTGTCTCTGTTCAAACGCTTCACAAGATTCTCTAGCCGCTTGATAGCAACGCTCAAGTTATTAGGCACGATTTCTTCTGGATCCCTTCAAGGAATTGGCAACTCATAGTGACCTTTGACCCTTCTACATGTATTATCCCACAGATTTATCACTTTTTTGTCTTCAGCAGACATACCTGGACGCATTGAACATACATTTTCAATATCCCAAAGCTTATTAATATCAGCGATGGGTTCTACTGATGGTGAACTTACTGTGCCATTGGATGTAGAAATGAATTTGCAAATCACTGCATCACTAACTGTGACATCCTGTATACACCCGTGTACAGTCCAACCAAACAAATACCTCACACCATAGGGGCTCCCCCGCGGACCTGGTCTACACTCCAGTGGCAGTAAAGCCTCACTGTAATTTTGTCCAATAAGCAGATCTACTTCATTGCAGTTAATACTCGCAGAAACATCAAGTCCTTGGAGATGTTTGTACTTTGTTAGATCTACATCAGCTGTACAAATTGGAATGTCATCTACCACTTTAACCCCTGACATGTGAATACTCTCAGAACATGCACTAACTACAAAAGATACATGTGAGGATGCTTTTGTCTCAGAGCCTGATATTGTCTTCAGTATGTATGAATAATGTTCTCCCTTCAATTGTAACTTATCGGCCAATCGCTGCGAGCAGAATGTACTACTAGACAGTGTATCGAGAGCAGCATTTATCCACAACTTACCATTAATCTGACCTCTAACAATAGGCATAAAACAATTAGTTGTATTTGTAGCCATTGTAGATGTCAAATCGGTATGCACAAGTGCAGAATGCAATTTTCCACAGCAAAAACATCTATTTGAACTTTTGCAATCTTTGGTAGCATGGTTGTTTCGAAAGCAATTATGGCACAACTTGTGCTTGTCAACAAATGCTAGCCTGTCAGGAAAACTGCCCTCTTTGAATTCAGCGCACCTCATAAGATGATGTGATCGCTTGCACAATATGCATGTTTTGCGCATAGGCTGTGAATCATCCGCAATCGCTGAAGCATTACAATTCAAATTCCTTTTTGATTTCGAATTGTTTGCACCTTTTCCACCTGATTTGTTTTTAGGCCTAACTGTAGGCGTTTGCTGGCAATCACTTACACTTTCTTCGTGTGTCAAGTGTGTCAAACCATGACTAACAACCCCTTTGTAAGATTGCATATGCATAAATGATGTACTATTTCCCCTGAAAGAAAGATGTTATCCAAATCTTATATTGTGACCATATACCTACATATACATATATACCTCGATACTCTGACGAGCAAATCTTTTTTTTTACTCACACATACCAGTACTGAATATGGACCTTTCGTAGTATTCTTGATATAGCCCTGCTAAACTAGGTAACTGTCCATAAATGTAACACGGTGTCACTCTTTGGATTACTTGCAATGCATGTCAGAGTCCCTTACGATGCATGTTAACCTCGCGTAGACTTACGACGCATGTCAGAGCCACTTGCGATGCATGTGAGAGTCCCTTACGATGCATGTTAACCTCGTGTAGACTTACGACGCATGTCAGAGCCACTTGCGATGCACGTCAACCTCGTGTAGACCTGCGACGCATGGCAACCACGCCCAGCTCCATGATAACGAAGTACATAAGTCCAGCTTCTCACAGGCAGGAAGTTCCAACGTTGATATAGCCCCCTTCACTATTTAATTGTGTATCTTCTGTGATATACATGGGACGGTACGCAACAAAAAACCGAAGACTTCTTGTTTTGCCGATAGGTGCCATATGTTTATTGAACCCATGGAATCATTCGCCAATACACAGCAAAGCCATCCAGGTTCCTTCCTAGATTTACAATTCGCTGATACTTACTGGTTGCATGAATGCATGGATACATACACTGAAAATAAGTACCATAACTATTATTAACATGATGTATCACAACTGTATCGAACGTTTAACACACTTATATGTATAGTCTAAACTATAATTTTACAATGTATCATATACCAAAAATATTACTTTACTTTTACAAACATGCAAGATTTGATATTTGCATACGAATCGCAAGTAATGCCTGCCGATGTAAACGCCATCTATTGAGAAATTCATGAATTAACGCATGGAAACCACACCCTAGATTAGGCTGTCTACCTTCACGTCTTTTCGATACGCAACCTGTGCTCATTTTTATTAGCAATTTACTCCCTCTCGCTTCGCGGTTTATCCTCATTCTTACTATCAGCTTACTTTCTCTGTTTGCTTTTACTAACAAACATTTTCTTTTTTCCTTATTGATAAACACATTTACCAATCATGCAAATATATAATATTCTAACGACATAATTACCATTTCTCGCGTACAATGTATATACTGCACACCTTTTGAACCACATAATGCATTTTATACTTATACTAAGCATTTCAACTTAATATATATATATATATATATATATATATATATATATATATATATATATATATATATATATATATATATATATATATATATATATATTTCTACTCTGTTTATAATCCGCTTTATACTTGATAATATATTTCTATCATGAACTTCATGCACTGTATATATATCCACCTGTTCAGCAATTGCGGATACATGCCTGCGCAGCATATATGAATGCATTTTACATGACATTAAAATTATTCATTACTATAAAGCGCAAGTCTTAACATTATTATTTGTCTATACCAATTTAGCTCTGTCATTAAACTTACCAATTAAATTTGGCGTCCTAAGGCTGTATAAAATATCGCCCCATGTTCAGCACAGATACCACCGGTAAGCCCTTTTTCTTTGGGTTTGAAGTCGCTAAAAATTACAGTGGACAAACTAAGTTTTGACTCTCAATAATTCACAAAACTGCTATCAATATGCACAACAAAGCTCACGGACTATCAACATCGAAATAATATCCAACCATACTTACAATAAGCTTCGAAACCTTGAGTATATAGTTGACATGTGGACACTAGAATAATTCCAAAGACCTAGCATTATAAAATGGGTAGGCTGCTTGCCCGGAGCCGGTCCCAAGAAATAGGCGTCTCAATCCTTCAAGATGTTATGGGGCAAGGTCGAAACCGGCTTGCACCACTGCTTATATACCAGGAAACCACCCCCAATCAACTCAAACTGGTAAAACAAGATTCTATCCATACAAAACCTGTCGGACCTTCCTGAGCTTATAATGATATGCAAATGACTTAACCTAAATAGGCTGGATTTCACATAGGACAATGCTATTAAAGAATGGACGGAAGAACGGAATTGTACCAGACCGACCTCGATACAAACTGTGGCACCTAATGGGCTGACTGAAATGACAATCGTGCAATCATACCAGAATAAACCACAAATTAAACAACTCGCTACAATATGTGCATGCTATAATATGTATGCGCGGATAAATTTATGACCCAATGAAATGACACTAAAGCCCTATGCTTAATCCAAAATCAGATCTACCTTTATCTGACAAATACAATATAGTGTCATTTGCTACACCTGTCAGGAAGTTGAAAATTACGGCAAGGCTACTCAAAATTGACTACTGGCCCAACCTATACTTATTGTAAATTTATAAGTAACAGCTCAATTCATAATTAAAATATTGAACCTAATGTACTTTTACGCGTGTGATGCTAGTTAGTCCCCCGCCCACTTGGTGGGGGACTATAGGTTTGCACCTCGTCCGTCCGTCCGTCCTTCCGTCCTTCCGTCCGTCCGTCCTTCTTTCCGTCCGTCCGTCCTTCCGTCCGTCCGTCCAGAGCTTCTCCGGGCCATATTTCCAACACCATAACACCCACAGCTACCAAATTTAATGTGTTTGTACTTTCTAGGATAGAGGTGTATGGTGTGCCAAAAGTAGGGCACTAGGTTAAATATCTGGGTCACAGAATGCATATGTATGAAAAATCTTGTCCGGGCCATAACTTTTTTGTCCTTTTACTTAGAGTCATGAAATACTACACAAATGTGAAGCTTAGTCTAAGAAAGTGTCATAAAGCAAAACTTGGTCACTAGGTTAAATATTTGGGTCACCACGATATGTAAATATACAGAAACAAATTTTGTCCGGCACACATCTTCCCTATATTAATGCTACCTCTTCAATTTTTTTATGGTGGGTAGACCTTAGGTAGTAGCTGTGCATAGGCATTGTTTTGTGTGGCTAATTACTTGCATTAATTAATTATTTAACAAAGTTCGTTAAGCAAGACAAATTTTGTCCGGGCCATATCTTCTAAATTATTAATGCTAGCCCTTTGAATTTTTTGTGGTGGATAAGCCATAGGTAGTAGGTGTGCATAGGCATTGTTTTGTGTGGCTAATTACTTGCATTAATTAATTATTTAACAAAGTCCGTTAAGCAAGACAAATTTTGTCCGGGCCATATCTTCTAAATTATTGATGCCAGCCCTTTGATTTTTTTTATGGTGGGTAGACCTTAGAGGGGATATGGTAATGGGCACCGTCCGTGTGTCCGTCCATCCGTCAAATATTTGGGTCACAGTAATACATAAATGTACAGTATTTTCATGTCCTTACTGTAATTCTTAAAAAATTTTGACTACTTGTTATAAAAGTTTACTGATAATGTATTGTGACCTAAAAGTGTGTCACGACGCAAAACTAGGTCACTATGTCAAATATCTAGGTCACAGTGTAAACTCCATGTAAAACCTTGTCCATGCCATATTTCCCTTACTATAATATCTACAGCTACCAAATTTATTATTTTAATACTACCTGGGGAGTTGTTGTGTCACATGGCAAAAGTAGGTCACTAGGTCAAATATCTAGGTCACTGTGAAATCCATTCAAAATCTTGTCCGGGTCATAACTTTTTTGTCCTTTTACTTAGATTAATGAAATTTTACACAAATGTGAAGCTTAATCTAAGAATGTGCCATACTTTTATTTTTTTTTTTCATCTAGGTCACACCCTTATATAGTAGTCCATTCAACCTCGTGGGCGACGAGCGGGGGACTATGTATTGCTCTGCAATACTCATTAACTTGTTCCTCTTCAAATCGCCACTTGTGCCACAGCTACACACGTCATAGATTTCTGTCTGTATAATGTTTCTTCGGTGACATATTGATAAATGTACACGAGTTCATATGTAGTGTTCATTACCAAACTACAAGACTCTTACAGTCCCGTGCTCTGCTCATCTTAAATGCATAAAATGGAGTGGTTCAGTAAAGTTCAGAATATGAGGATCAGCTTTGTGTCAGACCATCATCAATGTTCTTAACATGAACACATCCTCGTTCAGATTTTTCTAAATTTTGATAATAAGTTGAAAATTAAAGGATTACGACTGCCACTGTGCAGGGAACAAATTTTATAGATATCAAATCTATGTATATTCTCAATAGGTTTGAAGAGAATCAAACTTACGTTTTTGAATACAAAGTCAAGGAAAATGAAAACAAACAATATTGTTTACAAAATAATCTCCACCGTCATGTTGAAATAGTATAAGGGCTAAAGGTCCCGATGTTGCCATATAATGTCAAAGTAATTGCCTTTGTGGTTTCTGAGGGGATTTTCATAATTTTTCTGAAAATGACCTTGACACTTGACAATTTGTACAAAAATCTATCTTCAATTGATTGGTGACCATATGAGCAAATTTGGCAGATACCCATTCAAGGTGTATACCCAGCAAGTTTGGAGTGAATGTGACTGACAGTTGTGGAGAAGAAGCAAAAAGTGTGAATTTCCTTTGGGACCGCTATTAACTTGCACTGCAATCAACAGAAATGTATGCATTAATCGATTGGTATCCGAACTGGAAAAAAAACGTAAAATAATCAGGGGTCCAGGGTATCAGCACCTGGTAAACAAATTGGTTTAACCCTCCTGCACGCTACATTTCCACAGAGTTTCAGAACAATCTGAAGGCTGGCTTTGTAGAAGTCATAAATATCAAACACAAACTTTTTGCAAGAAATAAATAAAAATCGCAGCCATTCTTAGGTCTACTCGTGTACAAATTGAGGTCTGGGGGCTCCCACAAGTGTACCGATGTTATTTTAAAGCAATTTGCAGTTTTAGAAGAGAAGAAAATCCTACGGCAAGCAAGGAACATTTTTTTTTCAAATCCAAAAATCACTGAAGTCTGACCATTTGAACAAAATTGGTAGAGACCCACCTAAGGCACATTCCCATCACGTTTGAAGTGAATCTGGTTCACGGTTTTGGAGATGAATTCGACAATGTGTTTTTCCACTACAATCCCATTCACTTGCAGGATAACAGCCATGAATGCATTACGCAACAGGTTTCCAATTTCGTTAAAAATCAGGGATCCACAATACCATCACTTCAATTACAGATTTGTTTTACCTTTCCTCACGCTACATTTTCATCAAGTGTTAGAACAATCTAAGCAAGCAATTTAAGGCCTACGGGTCCCAAGAAGTGTTCCTATGCAATTTCGAAGCAATTGACAAAATGGTTTTGGAGAAGATTTTTTCAAGATTCTGCCCAGAAAATACAAAAAAAAGACAAATTTGATTTGGGTGTCAGAAAATCAGTCTGAGCCAAAAAATCCGATTGCCCATTCAGTATTCATTTAACTCCTGCAACAATAATATGTATTAAACTGTTCAAAAGGGTCACAAAAATTGAGCTGTGTCACAAACCTATAAATTGAAGTTGGAATTGTTTCTCCATCTCAATTAGTTCTGAAGTATTCAAGATTTAAATAGTGTGCATTGGCCTAATTTGCATGCATCAAACTGGCGCAACTTTAATCTATTTTTCAGTGGATGCAGCTATCTCCCAAACCTATCCACTGAAGTTAAAATGGTACCTCTATCTGTAACAATTTTGATGTTGCCTATTCAGTATTTATTTAACTCCTGCAACAATAATATTTATTGAACTGTTCGAAAGAGACAAAGAATTGAGCTCTGTTACAAACCTATGAATTGAAGTTGGAATTGCTCATCTATTTATTATAGTTCTGAAGTTATTCAAGATTCAAATTTTGTGTATTTGCCTAATTTGCATAAATCAAACTGACACTTTAATCTATTGTTTATTTGATACAGGTAACTCCCAATCCTATCAACTGAAGTTAGAATGATTTTGAATACTCGAGAATTAAACAAGATGAATTTGCCTTATTTGTATAATTTTGAAAGCTACCATTTTGGTCCAGATCTCATTGGATTCATTTATGTAACCAACTTGTTAGCTGAAGTTGGAATGACACCTCATCTGTAATAGTTGTGAAATTGTGGAGGCTTTAAATTCTGTGTATCTTCATAATTTGCATAAAGTAAAATTCCTAAACCCTTGGTTGTGATCAATTGAATGTTTCTATACCATAAACCTATGGAGATTTTCAGTATGAATGGTACCTCTCCCTTCAATAGTTTTGTAGATCTTCAACATTTCAACTCTTCAAGTGCCCCAAATTAGTATAAATTATAATTTTACAACTTTAGTTTGTGGATGATTGGATGTGTCTATAGCTCAAACCTATATATTGAAGTAGGAATGGCTCTTCTACCAATGATTAGTTTCGAAGGTATTCAGCATTGAAACTTTTCAAGCGCCCCTAATTAGCATCAATTATAATTCTTTTTTGTGTCTCATCAGATGCACTTATAGCAGAAACCTGTATATCAGAGTTAAAAGGGTACTACAACATGAAACAGTTTTCAAGATTTCCAGCATTTAAACTTTTCAAGTGCACCTGATTAGCACAAATTATAATTCTACATTTTTTGTTTCTGGTTCATTGGATTTGCCTATAGCAGAAACCTGCACTTTAGAGTTGGAATGGCACTTCTGCCTGTAATATTTTTGAAGCTATTAAATGTTTAAACTTTTCAATTGCACATAATTAGCATTAATCAAATTATACAACATTTTTGTGGTCCCATCAGATGCTCCTTTAGTTCAAACCTACAAATTCAGGCTGGAATGGTACCTGTACCTTTAATAGGTTTAAAGATACTCAAAATCTAAAACTTCAAATGTTCCTAATTTGCATAATTTTTAATATGGTGACTTTGGTAAAACCAGGTGCTTAATTTCAATACTAAGTGAATTACCATGCCAAGTTTGGAATTTTTCGGAACAAGAGTGTCCGAGAAAAAGTGAGCCAAAGACGCACCCTGGAGATATATTGAAATGTATGTATACTGCTGCATCCAGAAATAGAATGGGGTTGGGGTAACGGGGAGGAGGGGGGGGGGGGCCTGGTACGCTGGGACGAACAATAATTCTGCCTTAGTTGGTCAGTCAGGGAGTTTGGACCTGTGCTTGGGTAATTTCTAGAATTTGTCCTGATTTCTCTTTACAAAGATATGCTAAACTCTGGGTCACATTTCATTGGATGTTGTTATGTTAATTACCTATCAATTGTAGTTGAAATGGCCCCTCTCAGACAGCACTAGCTTATTTGAGATGGGGAGTCACAGTATGTAGGCTTCAGACCATGTAGTCTTCTTGGTTACTCTTGTTGCAGACTTGCTCTAGCAACACTGCTAGTCCCCGGGGATTTAAGGGTAACCCAGGGCATGCATCCTTTGGACTGTTAGGTATGGAGGCCAAGATCTCACAGCTCAATTGTGTCTGGTTGCATAACAATGTGGCCGTGCTATTAACAGTAAGCAGCTTGTATGGGGGAGGGGAGGGGGGAGGTCACGTACTATCATGAGGATATTCAGGGAATTTAACATAAATTAAAATACTCAACTTTGTTTGCATGTAATATAATTTTTGCTTTAGCAGTAGACCCACATGTTAAGCTTAAAATGACATCCCTATCTGAAAAAGTGAAGATATGCAAGATTTAAAATTTCCACAAATATGCCTCTAATTTGCATAATGTTTAACATCACGACTGTTCTAAACAATATGCGACACGTCACTACTATAGGTCTATTACCATGCCAAGCTTTGTACTTTTTGGAGCAATAGTACGAGAGAAAACCTGGCCACAACATGTGACATGGAAATCAATCAATCAATTCAGAGGGAAAGAAAGAAAGAAAGAAATCTGCGATCACACACAGACTACAGACTTAATTAGGACGCTTTCAGAGATTGCTAGATGCCATGCTATAGCTGTCAGTTCTGACAGGAGTCATTCTTGTGGTATATGAACATTCCTAGCCAGTATACTGCCAAGGTCACCCATCTAAAATCTTGGTCGAGACATTATGTAGGACTGTATTCACCTGCAATTTAAATGGCCTATGTCAAAAGTCAATGCTTTAAGTTATTGCATGAAAACCACATTCACTGAACTCGTGGCTCTGTGACCTTGTTATTCTGTCAAGGTCACTCACCTTCAGACCTGTCCGAGGCTTCATACAGGACTATAAAAATGTGCAATATCTAAGGCATTTGCTAAAACGTTCGAATTATCGCGTGAAAACCATGTTCACTAAAATGGCTCTGCGATCTGGGAATTTAGGCCAAGGTCACCCACCTTGAAACTCGTCCAAGACATTATGCAGGACAATGAGCATATGCAATATAAAGGGCGATTTCAAATACTTTTCGAGTTATCGCATGGAAACCAAATTTACTTAAATGGCTTTTTGTCCTTTGGAATTAGGTCGTCACCCCTCTTCGAACTGGTCTGAGACTTGCACTTCGAAAGGCTTATGTCAAAAACTTTTCACATAATGGAAACACTGCTTTGGAGGAAGGATAGCTCCATACCCCCAAGTAGATGAAACGCCATCTGGGGTACAATGAGGGGTCCAGGTTAAGCTTTTATCTGTTCCTCGACATGCACATTATAGGCCTGCGGCATTTGATGCGAAAATATGAATTTGGTCTACCTGCGTGCCTTATAGCTACAACACAGCTTACCTGATGTAAAATTTTGTCTACTTTTAGAAAATGCCTGTTGTAGAACTCTCAGGTGGTCCAGTTTTATGCTGAGCAAAAATAGATACCCATGTCTGAAAAGCAAAAACAATCACCTTAATGAAATCGAATAGATTTCTCCAATACAGGTTTATTATTTTAAATTACAGAACTTATCTTTAAGGTTCCTTGAGGCACCAAAACTATCTTACAAATAAAGCTGTGATTAATGTCATATGCATATATTTGCATTATACGAGTCTGCAGCACATGCACAAAGACCAAAATCGCCGTATCCGATTTCAATATTGTTAAATGTTCAGTTACTACAAATCACTTCGTTTTTCAAAATATTTTGTCTTTATTGACACAGAGTGGGCAACTGAGTATATAGAATAAGTAATATATATATATATATATATATATATATATTAGTATGTATGTTCCGTAGAGACCTAAGGATGAATGTTTTATCTGGTACATACAGCTTAATAAAATGTGAGCTCATTTGATCAATTGTCATCGTCGGGTTCATCATCACTTTGAACTGCATGGTGAGTCAGTGCATTCCCACATTCCTCTGAGCCACTGCATCCACATATCTCAGTGCAGGCTAAATTTTGAGCAAAGCATGTACATTGCTTTGAGCACACATTTTTTCCTCCACATGAACAAACCATCTGCTGTAACAACTCAGAAGCCATTGGCCCAGTGTACATGAATGGAACAGGAGCAGTATCCAGTTTCCATCCATGGCTAAATGGTGTACCTAAGACTGGGTATGCAATTTTGGAGGATATCCAACATTTTGTGTGCCACCTTGCTCTCTCTTTGTGCATCTCAAAGCTGTCTTCACATGACGGTAAGCGTTAATAGCTGGGTGTCTTAGTGGCTAATTGCACTGTCAATTTGTTTAAGTCACCATGTGCATTTTTGTATTTTCCTTTTGCATCATAAAGGATCACAAGTAACTTCCGACCTGCAGTAGTGGCTTTTGCCTTGTCATGAATTCCAAGGCTTTCTAATTCAGCAGATGCTTCTCGGGACTTTTCCAGAACTTTGTATAAAGTTTTCTTTCCAAGATAATATAGGGCTGATGTAGTGTCACAACCAGATACTGCATGTGCAGCTCGTAGAATCCGACAAAGAACAGATGGTAACTTTCTGCATATTTCATGCAATGGGATAAATATGCGTTGGTCTGTACTAGCTGCGGTTGTTCCTGTTTGGATCCATAACTCCTTAGTGTTATTCAGTTGTGGGATATAGTGGACTGCCAGAGCAAGTACGTCAGTATCTGTTGATCTAATTATAATTCTGCCTTTCACATCATTGGCTGCAAAATCCCTGTCTGTAAAAACAGCATGCAGAAGCATTCTAGTATCTCCCTCCTCGTGACTGTTGGCCATATTTTGAACCATTTGGAATCCACTGGATGTCACAATGCCTACATGTTCTGGGTCAGTGAGGCAGCCGAACAGTTACACTGATTGGACAATATTTGCAGGTATTTTGTGCTGTAGATGTTCACTCAAGTAGTTGCCAAGAAATTTAATTAAGTTTTGCCTGTTTTCTGTAACATTGAAGAAATATTTCCACTCTGGAACAGGTCTCCCTTCGATGACTTGGGAGGTCTTTGAAGCTAAGCCTGTTGCTGCAGCACGCCTTGTCCTCTCACCAGCTTTCACAGAAGTATCATCATATTTATCAGACTTCAATCAAAATGTCACAAAACCTAAATCATAAGAGAAGATACTGCATGTACTTTTTGGCAAGATGGCCAAAATTATGATACTTGTTACCATCCACGGCCTAAACAACTCCCATTGCATTTCATTTGTAGATGCTGGAACATTTGTCAAATGGAGGAAGATCAGTGTCTTTACGAACCAAATCATCCAGCTTTGATCCAAGGTCAGCTGTGCTAGTTTTCCGCATTGTGCCATCATCATGGAAAAAAGATGATTGCACAGGACCAACAGGATGACTTAGTACTGACTTTACAGTCACATATTCTCTGCATTCAGCCAGAGCTAGAGCACGACGAAAGACAACTTTTGAACTTATGTTAACATTAACAGTAGCTCCTTTGTCTTTCAACTTTGTCTTAACATGCATATCAGTGAATGTCAAAACACCTGCTATATATCTTGACGTTGTATCTTCCAATTTTATTTTTGTAATGTAAACTTTTAAGAATAAAGTGTACAAGATCCCCCAGTCCTTTGCCCAGAACATTGCAGCTAAATTTACATGAAAGGGTAAATACCTCTAAATCACACTAATTATAGACTGTTCATACATAACTTTCAAAAAGCTTTGTTGAAACTTCACAACTCACACGGATGTTCGCACTGTTCTGAGCTCTGCTGCTTTTTTTTTTTTTTTTTTTTTTTTTTTTTTTTGCAATATGGCACCAAGTACTTATTCATGGCATGATGGAAAACCGAAGTATTACCATCCGCTGTTATCTGGTACTGGATTCCTCATTAAATGCCTGTCAAATTAATTGTTCATTAGTTATAAAGCTGGATTGCATCTGTGGCTGAACATACAGCTACTTGCTCCCAGTTCCATGCGAAAGTTTCCAGCATGCAACTGTCTGTGTAAAACCCAAATTCCCTACAATGGCTGTGTGACCTTGGCAATTGTGTCAAGGTCATCTATCTACGAGCTCGCCTGACACCTTATGTGGAACTATAAGCATATGCAATATGAAAGGCCTGTTTCAAAACTTTCCAACTTGTCGCGTGGAAACGAATTAACTGGATCAAGGGCATTCATCTTCAAACTCGTCCGAGGCCTTATGCAGGACTATACGCATGCGCAATATTAGAGCCCTATGCCAAATTTTTTTTAGTTATCACGAGAAAATCAAATTCACCAAAGTGGCTCTATGACCTTGGGATTTGAGTCACGGTGATCCATCCTCGCACTTGTCTCAGACCTTGTGCAGGTCTAAAACCATGAGTAATATGAACGGACTGTGTGAAAAACTTTTGTAATTATCGCGTGAAAACCAAGATCGCTGAAATGGCTCTGTGACCTTGGGATTTGGGTTAATGCCATCCATCTTTCAACTCTCTTTCCAGGGTGTATGCAGGACTATAAGTATGTGCAATATAAAAGGCCTGTGTGAAATATTTTTCAACTTATCGCGTGAAAACCAGAAACAATGTTATGGTCACGTGTAAAATATTCACCAAAAAGCGAAATACGAGTACCATATTTGTAGAAAATGTAATTATTTGGCACTTCTAGGACTTCAAATTATACATTTTATCTTGAAAAGAACTGTGCTAAGAGAGAAAATAACTTGCACCCTCAAACAGCTCAAAGGATATTTCAGGTGAGTACGTAAAATAAACAGTGACTTTATTATCAAAACTCAATACACAAAATGATCGCAATTTCCGAAAATAGGGAGATTAACGTACCGTTATTTCAAAAGCTTCACCAGAGCTTCAGATTTGAACATTGCTCATACAGTTCTCCATTTCTGTATGTTCATTGAACATATTTTCACTCAATCCTCTCTCATGTATAATCCCGAAGCTCCACCAGTGTGAATCGATCTCCTCCCAGTCACAGCGCGAAGCCCCTGGCGTTTTCAGTAATTCCTCTAAATGACACTAGATGGCACACTAATAATTAAGTTTTAACAAGCAGTCATGCTATGTACAAAATAAATTAATCAATAAAGTACAAAAACAAAGAAACAAATGCTTTTTGGAGAGCTAAATGACAGATTTTATTAATAGACAGGCATCAGTTTATCTTTGATAATTATTTAAATAAAACCAGGCCCATCATAAGCATCACAACAACCAATTTACCAAAAAACCAAAAATAGATCACTGTCGTGATACCAGTCGAAGAAAAGGATCATACAGAAGCGTTCAAAGGAAAGGATGCCTGCACCATCTTGATGTATCCTTCCAAAAGAAAAAAAAAAGAAAAACTTATTTTATTAGTACCAAAGCCTGACAATCAAGTAAACTGAATCGTCAGGAATATGGGGATAGGATTTTCCGCTGACAGTGTCAACAGTGAGGGTCAGAAAATCATAGAATATCCTCTGAACAAGTGAAAGCAAATATCGCTCTATGCATTTGAATATACAGCACAAAATTACATCAAGGAATCCTCTAACCCAATATGGAGATATGCCTGAAATTAAGCTTATGTGAGTGAAGAAATATACACACAGCTGAATTGTTTTTATTTTCTGTTCTCCGATCCAACATTGTGCGCCAAAATATCTGTAAAACAAGTAATTATATTGCTGTGGCCGAATGAATTCCATGTGCTGTCAATGCCTATCGGTTCATCTCTTTTGAATACTGTAGATGGCGCTACCAAATTTAAGCATGTTTTCGTGTTTTTGCAAGACCGACATTCCGACAATTTTTGAGAAAATTAATGGAAAGTTTTTCAAGAAACAGCATACTAACAATTTGCGTATTTTGACCCAAAATGTAAAATTTGTGGCAAACTGTTCGTAACAATGTAAACTGAAAAAGTGTTTCTCAGATTTTAAATGAGTCCAGTTGTCAGGAGAGCGAGTCCAAGTCTGGTCCCTTTAATGTATTGAGTGACTGTACATGGCATCGATGCAACTACAAAAGTGAATAGCACCGCTACGACACGTATATTATACAAAATGAGACAAGCTTTTTCATTTAACATTGTTATGAACATTTTGCCACAAATTTAACGTCTTTCCATCAGAAAACAAAAAAGTTGAATCCAAGTTTCCCCCACGTTCTTTGAAAAAGAGGACAGCACTTGGTACGATTGCGCTATAAACATAGGACAACAAACACGCAAGACAGTGGGAGAAAAAATATCAGTAATTTGTTAGCTTTCCAAAAGTGTCTAGTTTGTGGCAGTTTTTATGCATGTTGACTGTTTTGTGATAGAATGTTTACAAGCACCCTCAAAATAGCACAGAACCAGACGCTCCTCAAAGCAATTGATTGAGTGATTGCCGGGAAGATTTTCAAGTTTTGAGACAAAAAAAAGTCATCAAAAAATTTAAAAATTAGTGGAACGTGACCATTTGAACAAGCTTGGCAAAGACCTTCGCAACGAACATTGCCACCAAGTTTGAAGTCAATCTGGATGGCAGTTTTGGAGAAGAATTCGAAAATGTGAATTACCATAAGCATGCCCATTGACTTATATAGTAATCAACAGGAAAGCTGCATTGACCCATAAGTGTGTATACCTGAACTGAAAAAAATCAGGAATCCATAGCAATGCCGCCTAGTGAACAACTTTGTTTGACCCTTCTTTGAACATATCTAAGTTTCAGCTTAATCTGAGTGACGGTTCTGGATAACAAGTCAAAATATGCACAAAAAAACACACACACAAATTTTAAAAATTAGAAACAAATCGCAGCGCCACCTGGTGAAAAATTAAGAACCAAGAGTCCCCAAAAGTGTCCCTATGTGATATCAAAGCAATTGGGTGCGCGGTTTCAGAGCAAAGGATTTTTTAAGATTTGCCCTAAAAAAAAAAATCATAAAAAATACAAAACTCAATAGAGCATGACCATTTGAACAAACTTGGTAGAGGCCCACCAAGTTTGAAATGAATCTGGCTGACAGATTTTGAGTCAAAAATGTGAATTGCGGACAGACAATGGACAGAAGGACAACAGATGACAAACCCTCTCAAAAGCTCAGCTGACTGACAATTCAGCTGAGCTAAACAAATTACAGTGCCACCTAGTGACCACATTAAGAACTAGGATTCCCTGCGAATGTTCCTCTGTGATATCTGAGCAATTGGATGAGCCGTTTTGTAGATTTTTAAGATTTGCCCCCAAAACACCAAAATATTCGTTAAAAAAATCAATGGAGAGGGACCATTTGGATAAATCTGGTAGACACCTGTCCACGGTACATTGCCACCAAGTTTGAAGTCAATCTGACTGACGATTTTGGAGTAGATAATGTAATTGTGAATGGATGGATGACCAAAAGCTCAGCCTGACTAGTCAATCAGCTTAGCAAACCAGAGTCATGGCCTGGGGCATGAATGTCTTGCAAGCCTAATTCAAGCCACTCTGAAGATTTTTGTTGATGGACGGACGGATGGACGGACGGACAGATGAAGAAACGTCCGGAAAGTGACTGCTTAGTTTCGCCAACAGCTTATGCTGGCGAGACGAAAATCATTAAAAAAATACAAAAATTGCAGCATTACTTGGTGAACTAATTAAGAACTAATACTTCCAAGAAGAGTTCCTGCGTGAGATCAATGCCATTGTGTGAGACGGTTTCGGAGTAGACTTTTTAAGGTTTGCTCAATTAAAAAATAAAAAATTCATTTAAAAATCCAAAAAGTACTAAAGCATGGCCATTTGACCAAAAACTTTGTAGAGACCTACCCAAGGTACATTCCCGCCAAGTTTGAGGTAAATGTGGCCAGTGGTTTTGGAGAAATCGAAACTGTGAATTGTGGACACCCAGGGATGGTGGACCACAGATGCCTAACCCCCCCCCCCCCCCCCCACATAAGCTCAGCTGACTGACAAGTCAGCTGAGCTAAAAAATCTAAAAAAATCACTGGCGTGTTACCATTCGAATAAACTTGGTAAACATCAATCTAAGACAAATCCCCATCAAGTTGGAAGCGGATTTAGCTAAAGGTTTGGCCGAAATCTGAAATGCGAATTGTCAATGGACAAACGACAGATGATCCACGATTCACCATCTTATAAGCTCAACAGACTGACATGTCGGTTAAGTTAATAACAGATAGTTGGCCAACATGTAATTCATACAAACAATCATTTGCTGCTGGACATCGTTACCTGGGGAAGTGTTAGAAGTGGTCATACTGTTGCATTACTTTCTCTGAATAATCTTTATTGAGCGGTTTACAATAATTATGTTGTGTCTTGAGTGATGCATCCGAATTCCACTAACTTAACTGTTGCATGTGATATACCTACCATTCCTCAAAGGATGGCTAACAAAGCATGTGCATAAGCATATTAAGTGTCTTTGTTATTCTTGCAGAGAGCAAAAAATTCCCTATGTCACCCCGTCTTATTAATTGCTTTAAAAACCAGTGAAATATGAAACATACATTTCTATGCAGTTTAACATCAATGAGTTTTCTCCCAATCAATAGATGCTACAACAGTTGAATACACAAGGAAATGCTCTACCTACTTGTCCAAACAACTATTTTTTCTGTACAAAACCATATAATCATTCGCTATCGTGCACCAACAATTCACAAATGAACCCGAGATATTACAGTTACTGTTACAATAATATAATCTGCGCTCCACCTTGTAAGTATTATTCACACATCCTGGTCAATTTGGGGGATCATTAATATTCATAAAACACACTCTTTCATTTGTGGAGATTAGTCTATATATATATTCTTATAATGGAATCCTTGCATTTTTGTTTCCGTGCGCGAACTGAATGGAACTGGGATTTAAATATTTCTTGCAATTGCTGCTCTGGTAATATATCCCTCCACCAATTTTAAAATGTTCCTCTAATACTACACCATGTGAGTTCAATCTCCCTTTAAATGTTCTGGGAATTATTTTACCCTCAATTTGAAGGTTCCAGGAAAAGTCTTTGCCTTTAACACAACTTGAAACTCATTCTATTATCAATCTGCAATTTACTTTGGTCTCCTGATGTCCTCTGGTGATACATCCTTCCGCCAATTGTACATTGTACCTCTAATAATACACCGTATTGCTATAAACGCTTTTGTAATTATATTATTCTCACTTTGAAACTCCCAGGAGAAGTCTTTGCCTGCAACAAAACTTGACTGGTGTCATTTTACCACCAATTCACAATTTTCTTTGATCTTCTGATGTGTCATTTATAATTCTATTTTTCATTTTTAGTTTCGTTGTTTTTGGCACAGCATTGAAAACACTATAAAATGCTCGATTTTTCTAGTCGCGTAATATATGATTTTTCAAATGTTTTGAAAGTTATATATCTTCCATGTGTATCAAACAAATCTTCCATACATGTGGAGGATTTGTTTGATGAAAATAAAAAAATCTGTTCATACCAGTTTTCATGAAATACTGATTTGCCGAGTACAGATAAAGAAGTTGTTATATCGAAGATATTGTCGGATCATTTCCTTTGATGTAGGAGAAGCAAGTTTTGGAAATTATTCCATGCACTGAACAGTTCCTAGTAAAATTGTGAAACATTTTCTCTTATTCATAGCTGCTGGCCCTGGTCGTAAGCCCTGATGTATTTACCGTGGACTGTATCAAACAGTTATCCCCCTAAACTTTCAAACCTGAGCAAAACTTAATTTATAAATGCCTTTGAACTTTGTACGCTCACATTTTAGAGGTAACAATTAATGTGATATCTATAAATTGTAATATGATTATTGTGGTATCCTCAGAGTTTATACCTTCATTTTTTTGTGTTAATCATATGGATGAGGCTAGCTTTTCTAAACTAAGAATACAATAATAATGAGACAATAGACATTCTTGTCTCATTCCCTTCGAAAAATGAAAGACTACTGTGCTATGCCCATTATCTATCACACAGCTGCTAGGATATAGTATTTGGAGATTGCATGCTTTTCAGCAGTTCTATCAGACCAATTAGGCTTGGACCTTCTACTTTATATGTTATGTATTTCATGTATTGCCTAAAACAAAGGTAGCAGTAAGGTTAGTATCCATGCAAGGCAACAAGTGGTTAACCATGCGAGCATTTTATCATCCCTACAAAAGGAAATATTCATTTTTGTCCCCAAAACAATAGTAATATTATCTCTATTTTTCAAAGCTTGAGTACGTAAGTAATAAATAATATGCTAAGGATACTGACGAAAACGCTTTAAACGGCAGATTCGCGACACAGGTATCAAGCGTTCCTGAACAACGCTAAGGCAGAGAAACACGATACAATCGGTGCCCAAAACAAAACCTGTTTGCAAAAGGTTTACACTCACCCAGCCCCACCTAACATCTTCATCACACTGATGCGAGTTTCTGTGACTTTTATGATTAACATTTAAATGTACAATGCTCCTGACACAATATGATACCACATTTCAGTTGTCACGAAAATGCTGGAAGGTACAAACTTACCTGTGAATCAAAAACACGGGGGGGGGGGCTGGCTTAATGTTTTTATAGCGATTTATGTAATCACCCAATTACCAGAAGTAGCATGCCATGGACTCAGTACATTTAATTGATTCCACTGGCCTTACTCAGTGACATGAAACAAACATCATTTCTGATATGCTAGTCTTATATCCTTAAACTGTATGACAAACTAACAATTTCAGTAATATAAAGCACGTCTAACTAAATTACACACAATGTCTGCAAGTTCAAAATGCATCAGCACTGCATTTAAGACTATATTCACCAGTTACCTATATACATCTTGTGCATGCTGTTTTATCTCCATCCAGTGACCACATTCTTTACGTTAACACTTTAAACCTGGGGATGGTCCCTCAAAACAGGGTCTACTGTATGGAGCTCGGCAGTGTCCTGCACTCTTCATCTAACTGACAAATCATTGGACTCAGTGAAGTTTAAAAATGATATTGCAGACGTTCCTCATCTGTGTGTGAAACTTTGATAATCCACACAATGCATGGTATGTGTGGAAATCTGTCTGTACCTGTATCAGATGAGTGTGCACCTTTCGGCAGCCGATGAACCAAAGTGGACTTGGCCTACTGGATTACGGATAGGGTTCTGACAGCCATGCAAACTAGTGACTACGCTCATGAAAAAGCATTGCTCTTCAGAATTAGGGAACTGTGGAACACTTACAAAAATTCAAGAACCCGAGTGACCGGTCTCTTTCGTCTTTGATGTCTAACCTGTCTTTTACATTATAGCAACCTCAGCACATATTAGTAATGAGAGAATTAACGTGCACATTGGCCTACATGAAAAGCATGTTTATCTTCTCATGACTTAGCAGAGTACATGTCCTTATCTCTTTATAGCCAGATTACGTCTTTACTATATACCATCATAATTAAAGATTCCTTGGTGCCTCCTCACCAGGTGGTCATAACAGTCACGACTTGTTCTGAAATGTTCCAAACAAAGCCAGCAGATATGTTCTCGGCAACAAGGGCACTCCATGTGATTGCATCCTCCATTTTTTTCAATGATGGCTTTACACACTGGACAACGCTTCCTGTTTGTGGAGTCTTTTTTCAGCCAAGCTTCCAGGTCATAGTCCTTGTCTGCTTTCATGCTAATGTACATGGCACATGTCATTCCACTGTGGTAGTCCACGTGACATGTAGTGCAGATCACACGTGCGCATTCTGTGCACGTGAATGGGGTTCCATCATTTGTCTTTCTGTATATGATTGGACAATCTGGTGTAATGCAATACTTATATGCATCCTTGTTGGACGCTACAAAGGAATCAAGGGCTGAAAGAGCTAATTGATGCATTTGCTTTGGACTTAAGAGAGACCTCAGATCACCCATGGCTACGTTACCTACCATGCATCCTTCTGTGGCACATTTGATTGGAAAATCCTTGCTCTCAGTGGACACGCGAAGCTGGCTCTGAATACAGTCTTTGCAGTAGGCGTGTCCGCAGCACTCCAGAAAGACAGGGTCTTTCTCAATTGGGCAGAAACAAATATTGCAATCCACAAGTTGAGAACCCAAGATTGGTGCATCCACAGCCAGCTCTACACATCGTTCATTGAGTATCTCCTCTAGTCTGTTATATGCTTCATCAGTGCCACGGAATTTTAGTATGTGACCACGAACCCGCAGTTCGAGTTTATGTGCATTGCAGTTTACTCTAAGCTCTTCCAAAAGTGCACCATATTTTATGATGATGTCTTTCATCAATCCTTTTGGTCTCCCTTCACCATTCAGTGGTATGTCTTTTAGAACAGTGCCACCAAGTTCACCTAGGAAGCTGTTCAGTTTCATCTGCGCCCTTGTCACTTTGCTTGTGTCACCAAAAAATATGATTTTCTTATTCCTGCTATCTTGCTCAATAAGAGTGTCTGTTTCTTTCATAATTAACTTCAGTATTTCTTTGGCTCCTGGAGAAAGAAGTTCTTTGGTCAAATCAGTCATGCAATCCATGATATCACCATGTACTATTTCTTGTAGTACCACATTGGTCCTGCATGCATCTTCATGGTTCTCACATCGTATGTCGATGATCCTTTTTCCAGATTTAAGTGTTTTTGGCTTGATATCAACCATTCCCTTGGCAAGTTCTGTAAGTTTTCCCTTTGCCTCTTCAATTTGGTCCTCCAGTTTAACATAAACTGCCGCAGGAACATGTATGCATGAGACTATATTAGCACGTATTGTGATCCTTTGGGGCTGTTTTGCTTCTGTGCCCTCAAACTTTCGAGTCATACCATCCAGCATTTGTATGACCCGGAGTCCTACAGCTGAGTCCTGAAACCGAGCAAATGCTATGTATTGAACATCATGATTCTCCCTTGGTTTTAAAACCTCAACATCAAAACAGTCCTTGTTTTGATGGAGCCTAGCACTGTCTGATGGACTGACAGAACTGAGAATTAATGATTTCAGATCATTCGTAATTTGAGACAGCTGTTCATGTGTTGTCTCATGTGGCCTCTCCCTCGGAATGGCTGTTTTCTCAATGATACTTTCATCACTGTCTGTAACATATACTGAAGACAGTGCTGCACTTATATCATCTTCCATTATCATTGGTCCAACTTTTGGAATGAAAAGTTCCCCTTCTTTTTTCCCCTTTTTGATCTGGTATTTTGCTCCTCTAATTGTAATGCGATTGACACTTAGGAAGTGTGAAACATCTTCTGGGTCACGCAAAGTCACAAAAGCAAAATCTCGTTTTGGTCGTCTTAGCCATGTTATCTTGGTCTCGAACAACCTCCTCCTTGTATCATCTACTGGACGATTTTCAGGCTTTGCTGCCAAATGGGCATGATCACATGTGGCTTTCACAGCTTCAGCAGCAAACCTGAAATCTCTGAATGTTATTTTTCCCCAGTCTGTATCATCTTTGTCTCTTCTTTTGAACTGTGTATGCCATTCAATTTCTCCATATACCTGAAATTTTGCCAGAACGTCTGATTCACAACCTCGATGATCATTGCCTGCCTTTGTGACTCTTATTGTTCGGTATTCACTTGGCATCAACACTTGTTCAATCACTCCTCCGGCACCTTGTACAACCTGCACTTTCTTGCCTGGATCTATCGACTGTTCTATCCGTGCGTTCAATAATTTCTGCCGAATTGGGTCTATTCTCGCATTAATACTTTCTGTTATTGCCTTATGGTGGCATTTTGGTGCAAATACTTTCAGCTCCCCTCTTTCAAATGAAGGCTCAAGTACTATCATGCTCTCGCCACAAGCTTGCATTAGTTCCGCTTCTATGGATTTCAAAATAGTGAATCGTGGCCCTACAAGCTTTCTCAACAGTACAGGGCCAATGTTTGATATGGCTGTTTCATTTAGTGTGCCCTGAGTTAGATGATCCACATCAAAGGCTACCTTTCCAGAATTTATCAAATCCTCCACCCATTCTTCTTTGACAGTAGTGATATTCATCATGAAGTCTCGTGTTGTATGCATCACTTGTTCAAACACCACCCACTTTGGATAAATACCAATATACTGCATGGCACTTGAAGGGTGGGGATGTACACAGCTCCCTGTGTTGGCAACAATGTATCCAGCCCGTCTGTGACCTGTGAAGAGACACAGGTTGGAACTGTAGCTTTCTAGCACTAGTTTTGGCATTACTTGTGCAACTGTTTGTGAATCAGCAAATGTCCGTGTAATGTCAATGTTTAGTTCCTTCTTAAGACTCCTGGTCAGGTCCTTGATAGTCTCACGTGCAACACGCATTGATTTGCTATTGATACTGTTCTCCATACACCATTGGTTTTGCTGTCTATCTGACTTCCCATGCCACTCCTTGTACACTGATATCAGTGTCAGGATATCACCTTCGCTTTCACAGAATGGAACCTTGCGAATGTCTGCTGCTGCTTTCTTTTCTTCTGAGCCACTCCTGAAGAAAACACTTCCAGTTACAGTACACATTGCACCGACAATTATAGCTTCAAATCCTATTTCTTTTTCTATTCCTTTGAAGATCAGACGTGCTAACCTTGGCTCTACTGGTAATGATGCCATTTTCTTGCCAATGTCAGTTAACTTCCCAGCATGCAGTGCTTCAATGTCTTCTAGGTCACTCTCTGCCTTAAGTAAAGCCTCCTTTGCAGGAGATTCCACAAAATCAAACTTCAATGGATCTTGTATGCCAAATTCCATTAATTTCAAAATCGCATGACCCAAGTTAACTCGCAAAATTTCTGGAAGGCTCATGGGCTTCATTTTATTATATTCTTCCTCTGTATACAGTCTATAGCATTTGCCTGGGCCCGTTCGGCCTGCTCGACCTTTTCTTTGATTTACTGAGCTCTTGCTTGCCAGGCCTATTTCCAAAATGCTGATGTTACGTTCAGGATAAAATTTTCTTTCTTTGATAAGACCTGTATCAACCACATACTTAATCCCAGGTATTGTTACTGATGTTTCTGCACTGTTTGTGGCAAAGACAACTTTTCTTTTCCCTTCAGGAGTTGGTTCAAAGACTTTTTGTTGTTCCTGTAGCTGTAACTTTCCATGCAATTGAAGAGCTTCTAGCTTAGCATCATCATTATGTGCCTTGGTTAAGTTGCATGCTCGCTCAGTTTCTTGCGGAGATGTAAGAAACACAAGGATATCCCCTTCATCTTCCCCCTGATTGATTTCAGCCACTTTTTCTACAGCCTCTTTGACATAATCATCAGAGATGCAGATCTCACTGGCGTCCTTCCAGACTATATCCACAGGGAACGTTCTTCCTGAAACAGGAATTACAGGGCATCCATTGAAATACGATATAAATACTTCTGGATCAATGGTGGCTGATGTGATGATAACCCTCAAGTCTGGTCTGTCTGGAAGTATTGCTTTGATCATCCCCAGCAACATGTCTGTGAACATACTCCTTTCATGAGCTTCATCAATGATGATGCAGGAATATTTGGACAGCAGCCGGTCCTTCAAACATTCATTTAGAAGGGTGTGGTCTGTAGTAAAGAGTATTCTTGTGTCTTCCCCATGTCTAATACGTGAGCCCAGATGGAAATCGACTACTTGCCCCATACAACTTGCCTGTTCCACAGCTACTTGCTTTGCCAGACTCATAGCTGCCACCTTCCTTGGTTGTGTGCAAACAATAGTCCCTTCATCAAAGCCACCAGACTCGTACAGATACTGAACCATCTGTGTACTCTTGCCTGAGCCAGTTTCACCAAGGATTATGCATACTTGGTTTTCCTTGACCTTGTTTATTATATTTTTCCTTTCTGCATATATTGGCAATGCTTTTTTTAATTTGGCACACTCTATTCCAAACTTACTTCGAATGCAACGAATCTTTGTTTGACAATTTTCATCTGCAGTCAGAGATCGTATGTCACGTGAAAAGGAAGCTATGGCTTCCTGGAACTCTGCTTCTTGTTTCTCCAGTTCTTCCTTTTTTTGCATAAGTGCTTTTTCTTCTGTGGTGCGTTTTTCAAACTCATCAAGAGTCTCATGCTTTTTCACGACTATTTTTTTTATCCTTTTTGATATCTCGTCAATTTTTGTTGCATGTATTTTCATGAAAGGTTGTGCTTTTGCTTCTATGGTTTGTAGGGTTTGTTCAATCGCATCTGTATTATTCACCGGATTACATGGCTCTACTGTGTTAACTATCTTCACTTTAAAATGTTCATCTTGGACGCAAGATATTTTCAACAAAACCTTGCGTGCTTTTTTCTCAACATTTCGGCTTTTAAAGCTCAAGGACATAATCATAACTGGGCTCCCCTGTTCTACACACTGTACATCACACTCTATCCGACCAAGCACGTGTTTCAGGTATTCTTGGACTTTGGACGTGTCTCTTGTATTACTTGTTATTTCCACCATAATGACAGACATCTTTGCCTCTGTTATCGTCTTGCCTCTCTTCATTTTCCTTGCCGCTGAACTGCACTCAACTGTGTTTGCATCATCTAAGTTAATTGTGTGTTTGCCAGCATGATTATTTTCAAATAATGTTGACTGTGAACCACTGAGACTCGGGCCTTTTTTCTTTCGATTCTGTCTTTTTTTTTCTGTATGTATTATGTCACAACTTTTTTCCTTGTCACTGACACTGTCCACTCCACTATCATGCACATCATTGTATTCATAAGTATTGTTTGCCTTGCTGCCTTCAAAACAGTTATGAGAAAAGCTGTCCTCATCAGTATATGTAGAAGCTGATCTTAAGCTGAAGGACGTCTTTCCTGTTGTTTGGTTACTTTCACACCCTACTTGCTCTGCCTCTGCATTGTCTGCAGCATGTTTTTTCTGTAAAATGTCTCTTGACAGAGCCTCTTCACCATTGGGGTTTGGCTGACGGCCTTGCTTTGCAACTCTTTTAGATCCTCTCCCTCTTCCCCTTCCCCTTCCCCTTCCCCTTCCCCTTTCCCATCTACTGCCTTGGGGCTCCAGTACAGACCTAGGAATACTACTTACACCAATTTGTCTCATGTCATCCTTATCATTGCATCCTCTTGAACCCCTTACTGTTGTTACTGTGGTGATTTGTGACACAGACATCATTGCAGTATGTGCTGAGGTAGCAAATTTATCTATTTGCCCATGAGTCCCATCACCGCTGTGATCAATGTCAAATACTCCAGTAGTCAAGTTACTGGAAGTTCTATCCAATGCACCTCCTCTTATTGGTACAGTCCGACCTCTACTTTTGCCCCTGGGACCACCTTGACAATTATACCCAACACGTCCTCCTCTCTTCACGATACTAGTCAAAATTGCTCTTGCTGATCCTCTGTAGTAATGTTGAACGGTTGGTCTCCTGGGTTCATGCATACCTCTTGCTTTGCTCATAGATCGTTGCTGGTGATACCATTGAATATTTTCATCATGATCACCATAATGATGCTGCTTGGGATGTGCTCTCATTGGTCCACTCATCCCTCTTCCTCCGTCCATGGAACCCAATCCTTGCCGATATGAACCATCTTCTGAACTTTGTCTTGCTATATCATTTGGGCCTGTGGGATGACCCCTTGTTTGTGGATGGCCCTTTCTATTGTAATTCCTGCCTCTGTTTGGCCAATTGCAAGAAAAGCCCTCATTTTTCCCATCAGTGTTGCTAGTGTAACTAGTATCTTCATCTTTCCGCAGAGGGGTCTGGGACATTGTTCTGTTTCCTCGATGCCTCCTGCCCTGGCTACTCTCAGAAGAGTTTGCTGGTGTTGAACGTGATCTCGTGTTGCCACTTGACATATCTCTTTACCTTGGCCCTCTTTGTATTTCTTCATGTACACCTGCTGGGACCTGAAAAATAAAAAGAAATAAGAAATGAAGTTTCATCAAAATCAAATGAGAAATATCCAGTTTTACACACAGGTATTCTCTTCAAAAAGTTTCAGCATAATTTGTGTTGTTATCAGTAGGCAGGTCAGTATATGGATCAAGGCGACAGACTGCAGTTATAAATCCTTCTATTTTTTATATTAGCATTTTTCAGTCTAAAAAATCAGCATTTTGGTATTTTGAAATTCCGTGAACGGCATTTAACAAATAAAAATGTCAGAAAAATATGGACGGATTTTTGTCATACAATTCCCAGCTTGTAATAATTGCAATACGAAACAACACCTGGATGGCAGCTTTATACAGGTGTATGAGCTGTGCTCTTGCTAGGGTCACATCATTGTCCTTCCCCACCATAAAGTTCCCACCTGGCCTGGAAGACAGCGCACCCATATGACCACCAATGAAGCAACTCTGCGATGCAGCAAACCTGACTTAGCTAACTTTATTTAAACAGAAGCTACAGCATGCTGAAAACACAGTATTTTCACAATTACGGACTATCTCCGTAGGGTTGCGCAACCAGCCAATCACAACTGTAGTCTGTAACCTAATAGACTCATCAAAATTTTTAAAACTTGTTTAACTGAAGCCACAACTTGTTTTCTGCAAAGGATTTGCATTAACTTCACCAAACTTCAATATTAAAGAAAATATCAACATTTTTTGCAAGCAACCTTTTAATCTGAAAAATCAGTTTTTATGACAAATAAAATAATTAATTAAAATTTTGAGGAAAATTATATAATTGCATCCAATCAATTCTTTTCTGTCCAATATGAATACGATACACAATGGGCTATGATGCAAACCCATAATCACTTGCCTGCATGTCCTGCCCTTACAATGAGAGATCAAATTACAATGCCCCACCCCTTAATTTTAAACCCAAATTTGAATATATCGCTAAAATTTTATGAATTTTTGGGTGAAATTGGTGATTTTTTTACTATTTACGGATAGATTCGTAACATTTGTCTACAAAAAATATGACATCTATCACTGCTGAGACATTAATGGCGGATGGGGGGAGTATCAGTTACACCAAGTCAGCATCTATTACCAGTCATTATGGCAGTATTTTCCTGATATAATCTGAATTATGGCAGACAATGGAACAGTTTCAGTGTTTAAACATTATTAGCCCATCAAAGTGCACAGTTTAAGACCAGTAGGTCACAGATTAGAGTAGCAGTATTCAGCAAATTATGTTTTTTGGTACTAAAATTATGGAATTTTAACGCGCCCTTTGTTTGAACATTAGGAGGGCAGTTGGGTGATCCAGCTTCCACAAACCAATAGTGCTATGCCTTTTTTTTCTGCAGTAGACTGTATAAGTTGTGGTTCATTGACATGGTTTCTGGTGTATGTGCACATATCAGATAGAAAATGACAAAAGTTTGTACAGTTACTCCAATATCATAAATGCATATTTGTATTCACAAGTGCTCTGATTTTAAATTTGATAAGCATCCAATTATCAATCCAATTATCAGGCGCAAGTGTTTTCAGGCAAGTGTTTTAATAGTGGAAGCTAACTTTTTTTCCCTTATTTCACTTTATGAAACTCTTATAATTATATGTGGTTGTATGTTGAAGTGCAAATGTTTTGCCACCTATGTACACTAGCTTGGTAAAAGTTATAAAATCTGCAGTTCATAAGTGCTGCCATCCATGTTCATGGATATAAATTGATTCATTTATGTGAAAATAATATGCTGATGAACTCAACAGCTCAACAAAGTCAGCATGCCTGATTTTAAATGATTTACCCCAGTCAAATGATACAAATATATGACAAGCTTTTGTCTACCAAAAAAAATAAAATAAAAATAAAAGGGGGTGGGTGGGGGGGGAGAAACAAAAAAAAAACCAAAAAACAAAGAAATTTACATTTTACCTAAGATTTGTAAAGCTCTACTGACAAACAATGCGCATTTTTTTTCTGGTATGCCGAAAATCACTTTGACATGATTTTGTATAAACAGCTCTGCATATGAATGGAGGCTGTACGCCTACAAAGACAATGCCACAAAATTAAAAGTTTGAAACAGTGGGTCACTAAATTTCATATCAATGGGATTAGCATAATTTATTCATATCATATTAGCATTGTTAATTTCTCATACACACATATGATTACCTGTGTGGTACCTGTGAGGTATCGCTAAATACAAACGGCTATGGAAGCTATCTATCTACCAAGCAGTCAGCAAAGGACGCATAGCCTGTGCACTTGTTAAATGTCTTGCAGCGAATCCTGTTATTATCTGTGCAGTGTGGTTCCACTGATAGGTGCAACATGTCTATGCACAATGATTTGTGACATAAATGTGATACTTCACGAATTTTTAGAAAATTGAGACTGTTAAACTTGATATTCACAGCCGATCTTTGGGTGTAAAACTTCCTTCTCTCCTTTCATAAGCTGGCCTGAGGTACACAATACCATAGCCCGAACCATTTGCCTTTTGATCTACAGTCCCAGGACCATATCTTGCATTCTCCATCCATGTAAAAATTGTTAGGATCACTCAAAATTGTCCAGGCAGCTGTCAAAGAGTGCTGACTTCCCATTTTTAACTTGCTTGATGGACGATAATATAATAACAACATGACCATGTGGGTCCCAATACATACAGAGTTAGCCCTAATAGGCCACAGACTACAGTTATAAATCCTTCTATTTTTCATATTAGCATTTTTCAGTCTAAAAAATCAGCATTTTGGTATTTTGAAATTCCGTGAACGGCATTTAACAGATAAAAATGTCAGAAAAATATGGACGGATTTTTGTCATACAATTCCCAGCTCGTTAATTTGTAATAATTGCAATACGAAACAACACCTGGATGGCAGCTTTATACAGGTGTATGAACTGTGCTCTTGCCAGGGTCACATCATTGTCCTTCCCCACCATAAAGTTCCCACCTGGCTTGGAAGACAGCGCACCTATATGACCACCAATGAAGCAACTCTGCAATGCAGCAAACCTGACTTAGCTAACTTTATTTTAACAGAAGCTACAGCATGCTGAAAACACAGTATTTTCACAATTACGGACTATCTCCGTTGGGATGCGCATCCAGCCAATCACAACTGTAGTCTGTAACCTCAAGCTGATCTACAAATCTTAACAATTGCACCGTTATCCAAAGGAACTATGTCCCCTGCCACAATATACACACAATATACAGGAGAAAGCTATACAATGTATACAGCATGTCTGGATGCACAAACAGTGGTATGTTCTTGGGCCCTGTGACCTTGAAAATAGGTCAAGGTATCATGCATCTCTGGCATAATTTTCGTCATTCTATTCTATCTCTAAGGGTTCTAGAGATGTGCTGCCAGACAGACGAAAATTGTTATGGCCTTGGGCCAAAAACAATGCACAGCACACATGCCTGTGGCATGATGTATCTCTGGTATACATTTGATTATTCTATCCCTTAGGATTCTGGAGATATGCTGCCAGCCGACGGACGGACTAACGGATGGATGGATGGACACTGCCCCTATCCCCACTTACTCTATGTCACCCTATGCCACCTTCGGTGGCAGAGGACAATTACAATCTCAGTCTTCTGATGCTCACCAGAATTCAATTTTTTCCGTATCTGATGAACACTTGTCGAGTTACCAGGCAAACTGACTATTTGTCAAATATGTCAACATTCAATTAATGTAACACTATAACTCCTTCTGTGTCAACTGTAACACTACTTAAAAATAACTCCTCTAACGTACAATTAGGGTGCTACATTCACGTTCGTTGTAAAAAAAATTCTTTTCAAATACCCGCATGGCTGTAATGACACAAAATATATAATGGTCCAGGTCAACAGATTTTCTGTTAACTCGGTCAAAAATGTGGTAGTGACAGAGTTAATCTCTGATATGTAGGGATAAAGCATACATATATGTACGATAAATATTCAAATCCACAAACACTCTGGAATACAACTTGATTTTTTTTTCATCCAGTGACTTTTAAAGCATGGGGTTCAACGAGTTTTCACAGACGTGTATGTGCTTTCCTATTAATGCTTAATAGTAACAAAGACAATTGACCATTACTTAGATGTAAGGCAATATGCAAGTTTGACCTTTCAATGTCATCCAGCTCAAAATACTCAAATAAACCCAATATGTACTCTCGTATTAATGTTTAATGATATACATGTGCCTATCCACCAGTACCAAAATATGAGCCAATGTCAGATTTGCAGTCAGCAAAATAAACAAAAATAAATAACAAAAGACATGTTTGTAAAACATAGATGCCCCCAAACCGAAGTCCTACATGTATCTCACAAACTTCTAGAGGTTTGGTGCAGAAACCAGTCTACCAGCCTATGAGGTGACCTTGAGAATTGGATCAAGACTATCTATGCATTAACCTTGATAAGCCCCTGTACAGGACAATAATCATGTTCAATATTAATATCCTAGGTTAAATTGTGCGTTAGGCTGCAGAAACCATATTTAATAAAGTGGCCTTATGACCATTGAAATTAGGTCAGGGTCACCCTTCTCTGAAGGTGATCTAGCCCAAATAGATGACCATAAACGTTTTACAAAATAAAAGCTCTGGTTCAAAACACCTAAGCAGTTATTAGGCAGAAACTAAATTCAGTAGTGTGGCTCTGTGAGCAAGGGAATTGACTCAATTTCACCCATTTCAAAACCTGAAATAGCTCTTACAAAAGGCTATATTCCTGTGAAATATGGAAGCCCTAGGTCAAAAATGATTTTAGTTATTATGCGGAAACCATGTTCACTAATACCATTCTACATGGTGATCTTGGGAATTCTGTCAAGCTCTTCCATCTCCTAAGATGACCAAGCCCCTATTGAGGACTTTGACCATGCACAATATTGAATTCACAACTTAACATCTGAGTTACAATCCAGAAACCAAGTACACTTACGTGACCTTCTGACCTTTAAATTCGGTCAAATTATCCATCTTCAACCCTGTCCTAGCCCTGGATAAGGTCAATAATCCCGTGCAATATATAAGTGCTATTATAAACACTTTTTAAGTTATCACATGGAAACAGACACTTACTTTAGTACCTCTGTCCTCTGTAACCTTGGTAATACGGCCAAAGAAACCATCTTCAAACCTCACCTAGCTCAACTAAGGAGTATATACTTGGGCTCTATCAAAGTCCTTTCTCAAACACTTTTTGAGGTATGATACAAAAACCACAGTATACCAACCTGTGAAGTGACCTTGAGAATTGGATCAAGGTTATCTTTCTATGTTCTAACTTTAGCAAGCCACCATACAGGACAATTATAATGTGTGATATTGATATCCCATGCTAAATTCTGCGTGATGATGCAGTGAGGATGCGATATTCCTGTGCAATATGAAAACCCTAGGTCAAAAATATCTTTAATTATTATGCAGCAACCAAGATCACTAATAGGACTCTAGTTGGTGACCTTGGGAATTTGGTCATGGACATCAATTTTCTAACATGACCACGGCGTAATTGGGGACTATTACCATCTGCAATATTGAAGCCATAACTTAAATTCTGAGTTACCATGCAGAAACAAAGTTCACTCAAGTGAGCTTGTAACTTTTCAATTTAGGTCACGGTCACCCACCTTCAAACAGGACCGAGCCCTGGATAAGGTCTATAACCCTGTGCAATATTCAGGTCCCATCATAAAAATATTTGTAGTTATCGTGCAGAAACCAACAATTGCTATACTACCTCCATGACCTAGCGAATAAAGTCAAGGTCAGCCCCTTTCAAACTTCATTAAGCACTTATTTAGGAGTATATACCTCGGCACTACCAAAGCCCCATCTCAGAAACTTCATTACTTATTCTGCGGAAACCATAGCCTCTCTAACGACCGATTGCCCGACATGAGCAAAGCTAATTACCCCACCTTCTTAGAAGGTCGGGAGACATAATCTTGAATTCAACTTAACACTACAATATGCATACCCTGACAGACGAGGAATAACTACTGCATCACCAAGCTTTCTCCAACCTCTGGTTCAAGTTCCATTGCGCATGAGCAGAGAGAGGTGCCAGAGCTGATGAGTTCGGTAACTGTCACCTGGTTGTGGCCACAATGGAGGAACAAACAAAGTATCTTCATTCGAAGTGCTGTGGTCAAGTAACCAGCACATTTTTCTTAGAGACAGACTGTGCCCTCTTCAGACTGCAGTCTGACCCTTTCAGGCATGCCCAGATCTCATTTGTTTTACCAACTCTTCATCCGTGCTGTTTCGCAATCAGTTTATTGAAGATGGTAATTCAAAGGAAGATTTTTCCGCAATAAGTCCCCCCCCCCCCCCCCCCGCTCTAAGTAACTCTATAAAACCATCTTTCTTACACATTCACAATACAGTAGTATGGTGAAGATAAGGTAAGGAAACAAAGCTGGAAAGAAACAAGTGCCACAGCCATAATTTATCTGTACTGAAGATGTTTGATTTTAAGACCAACTGCACAGTGCACAGTCAAGTAACTTTACATTACAATCTTTCCATTTGTCTGCATTACCAAATAAAGGATATCTCTATTTACGATGCTCTCTTACTGAAAAGGTTTTAAAATTTTTCTGCGTAATGTATCATATTTATTGCATTCAGTCAAAAAAGGATTGTTATTTTCCACAGGTGCTCGGCAAGCACACGTTTGTATATGGAAGCAGAATATTGTGGGAATTTTGTTTCTATGCCTCGTGTTGTTACTGGTGGGGATAAGCTTTGTTACTCTTGGTTAGAGCGCAACTGCTTAAACGCCGGCCACTAATTGTACTTGTTACATGGGTGGTAGGAACCGACAAATTGGGAGCCGGAAAAAGTGTTGATTATATAACATAACCAATTCTTTCTGTGAAAAGTGTGGATTATGGTCTTCCTTTACTACTAAATAACAAGTGAAGGAAACACATAATGAACACTTTTTACACAATAGCATTGCTAGTGTTGTGCAGTGCAGCATGACCTACAGGCAGAGTGTTGTAGAAACAGCTGTTGTTGACTCATTCCGTTGAACAGCCCAAACTAAGGCATTGTTCTAGCAGGATCTGTGCAGATGACCAAAGGACTTGAAATAGTACAGACGTATGTATATTCGATGAATTTTCTAAGTCATCTGTCATGATATCACTGCTGGCATAATGTAAGCTGATGTACATGACTCAATTTATAACACCTGATCAGTCTCCATGCCGTGCATGAACCTTGAAAAAAAACTAGAACAGACTGATTTTCGAACAGCAAATCAAATGTCTCCCGGTGGAACACTTACATCTCTGAATAAGCTACAGGTGATAACAAATTACAAATGACCAAAATTGCTTGAAAATTACAATCCTATTTTAGCTCTCACCTACATACATTACTCTAGCAATTTTCATCAAGTTCTTCGAGACTTATTGCAGAGAAACCAATATCACATAAATGACCCTGTGACCTTCAAAATTAGTTCAAGGTCACCAAAATACAATACCAACCTTGGTCTTACCTTGATACATAATCCTACCAAGTTTCATCAAATTCCATCCTGTACTTCATGACTTATCAAATGGACACCAATTTCACATAAGTTACCCTCTAACCTTGAGAATTCGCTCAAGGTCATCCAAATACAATCCCAACCTAGGTCTTGCCAAGATATGTAATCTTGTTAAGTTTCCTCAAATTCCATCATGTTCTTCAAGATGCTATCCTGTTTTTCATGACTTATCGAACTGAAACCAATTTCACATAAGTGGCCCTGTGACCTTGAGAATTCGCTCAAGGTCATCCAAATACAATCCCAAACTAGGCCTTGCCTAGATACATAATTCTACCAAGGTTCATCAAATTCCATCAAGTTCTTCAAGACTCATCGCACAGAAACCAATTTCACATAAGTGACCCTGTGACCTTGAGAATTCGCTCAAGGTCATCCAAATACAATCCCAACCTTGGTCTTGCCTAGATACGTCATCCTATTAAGTTTCCTCAAATTCCATCATGTTCTTCAAGACTTATCGCACAGAAACAAATTTCACATAAGTGACCCTGTGACCTTGATAATTCACTCAAGGTCATCCAAATACAATTCCAACCTAGGTCTTGCCAAGATACGTAATCCTATTAAGTTTCATCAAATTCCATCACGTTCTTCATGACTTATCGAACTGAAACCAATTTCACATAAGTGACCCTGTGACCTTGAGAATTCGCTCAAGGTCATCCAAATACAATCCCAACCTAGGTCTTGCCTAGATACATAATCCTACAAAGTTTCTTTAAATTCTGTCGAGTCCTTCAAGACTTATCGCACGGAAACCAAGTGTTGAAGAACCTGAACAACAAGAAGAAGCAGAAGCAGAAGAAAAGGGCACCAACACAATATGTCCCCCGGCTCCCACCGGGAGACAAAATAAGTGAACTAGATTCCAAAAATGTTTTGCTTTTTTACCTGCAATAGGTTTCTTGTAGCAGGCCACAGACTACAGTTATAAATCCTTCTATTTTTCATATTAGCATTTTTCAGTCTAAAAAATCAGCATTTGGTATTTTTGAAATTCCGTGAACGGCATTTAACAGATAAAAATGTCAGAAAAATATGGACAGATTTTTGTCATGCAATTCCCAGCTCGTTAATTTGTGATCATTGAAATACGAAACAACACCTGGATGGCAGCTTTATACAGGTGTATGAACTGTGCTCCTGCCAGGGTCATATCATTGTCCGTCCCCACCATAAAGTTCCCACCTGGCCTGGAAGACAGTGCACCTATATGGCCACCAATGAAGCAACTCTGCGATGCAGCAAACCTGACTTAGCTTACTTTATCTAAACAGAAGCTACGGCATGCTGAAAACACAGTATTTTCACAATTACGGACTATCTCCGTTGGGATGCGCAACCAGCCAATCACAACTGTGGTCTGTAACCAGCATGCACTCTCATCATTATGGCACGTACTCCCCTGAAATAATAACTACTGAGTGGGAATACTGCCCAATTCATAAATATCTGTCATTTTGGCTTCCACCACCTGGTCTTCCTGCTGCCATATCAATAAGTGGAAAATACATGAGCAAGCAATCAAATTTTGACTGTGACAACGTACGTAAGTGGCGAACTACACCATGCATAAAAAAGGGGAAAAATGTCATGCACCTAGGAATATCTTGGTCTGTTCCTACCACACTTGTCACTTGTCATTTACAACATGTCACAATGACCATATTATGCCATCATAAACAACTCAGTCTTCAACCTCGTTGATTATGTGGCATAATGGTCATGTGACATGTTATAACTATCATTTGTTCAAATTTATTGGAGCATATTGGGGAACAATTCTTCCACAGAATGTCACGTGTTCCAGGAGCACTCATATAAATGACGTCTTCTCCTGAGATTTTCTTTAAAGTATGAATTTCATGCCACAAAGGAAGTCAATATGTTTCCTTTCTTTCACTTGCACATTATAAAGGTTATTTACCCAGGAACATTAAGAAGATAAAATCACGCCACAGTGTTTGTGAGATTCAGAGCCCAAAACACCAGATTTTTAGAAAAACTGAAATTTTCACATTTTTTAATCTTGAGCAAGTCATGGTGAATGTTTTGTTTTCATTGAGAATGACGAACCATTGATCAGCCCAAACAGATAGAGCAGATAGATCGCCCTTACGGGGTAAAAACTATTTTTTTGTTCTTTTTGATAAGCTTGACAAAAAGGAACGCGTCCTCAGCAAACAATCGAATATTTGACTTGACTAAACTTTATATGTCATTGACATAATATAGGCCTATATCGAACAGCACAGGATCCAAAATTGACCCCTGCATTACAACAAGTTAGCGTCATTTTTCCGAATAAAATTTTAACCAGACAAGTAAGTATTGTCCAACACCTATTGAATGGAGCTTGTGAAGGAGTGTTTTATGCCATACATGATCAGAAGCACGACAAGTATCCAATATGGCGAATTTGGCAGTATTTCCTTCGTCCATTGCTTTGAGTACCATGTCGTAAATTTTCAGAAATTGAAAGACAGAACAGGAGCATCCCTGCTTTGGTACGCTGATTGAAATTGTGGGATTATATTATTCTTAATGCAGTGATTAACAAGAGGATCATGATGATCCTGTGCTCAGCTGACATGCATCTGCTTATTTTAAAAAAATAACCCAAAAATTTATGCAAAAATTATTGCAGTGTGACCATTTGAATAACATTTTTAGAGACCTATCAAAGGTACAATTCTACAAAGTGTGATATAAATTTGGCGAAATTACCATTGCAATGCCTATTGACTTACACAGTAATCATTAGGAATGTATGCTGTGACACATAAGTACCCAAATTGAAAAATTTATTGAAAAAATTAGGGATCCATAGAAACACCACCTAGTGAACAACCTTGTGTGACCCTTCCACAAGGTAAATTTCTACCAGGTTTCAGCACAATTTGAGACAGTGTTTTATGGAGAAGTCAAAAATAGTGAAAACGCACAAAAATACATAAAAAATGGAAATAAATCACAGCGCCACCTACTGAAAATCTTAAAGCCTTGGGGTCCCCGAAGTGTCCGCATGCAATTTCAAAGCAATTCGTCAAACAATTTCAGAGAAGAAGATTTTTTAAGATTTCCCCCAAAATAATAAAAATTTCATAAAAAATCCAAAAATCATTGGACTGTGGCCGTTTGAACAAACATAGTAGAGACCCACCCAAGGCATTTCCCCACCAACTTTGAAGTGGATCTGGCTGATGGTTTCGGAGAAAAAGTGAAAAATTCACAATTAACATTGCAAACCCTATTGACTTTGCAATCCCCATTGACTTGCATGGTAATCAATAGGCATGTAAAAGCAACAACAAAAAAAGGAAATAAATAAAGGAAATTACTGGATCATGCCCATTTGAACATAATTGGTACAGATACACCCAAGGCACATCCCCATTAGGTTTGCTGTGAATCTGGATGCTGGTTTTGGAGATTATCATTGCAATCCCCATTGGCTTACATAGTTATCAATAGGAACGTATGCATTGACCAGTAAGCACCAAAATTGAAAAATAGAATCGTTAAAAACTAGGGATCCACAGCAACGCTTCCTACTGAAAAATCTTGTGTGACCCTTCCACAAGGAACATTTCTACCAAGTTTCAGCACAATCTGAGATAAGGTTTGGGATAAGGAGTCGAAAATAGCGAAAATGCATAAAAATTAATTAAAAAAAAAAAAAAAAAAATCGCAGCGCCACTTATTGAACAACTTAAGGTCTGAGAGTCCCCACAGGTGACCCTATGCAATTTCAAAGCAATTGGCCAAGCGGTTTCGGAGAAGAATTCTTAAGATTTCCCCCAAAAAATGAACAAAAAAAATTCATTAAAAAATCCAAAAATCACTGGACCGTGACCATTTGAACAAACTTGGTAGAGACCCACCCAAGCCATATCCCCCCCCCCTTCCTGGTAAAAGTGGATCTGGCAGACGGTTTCGGAGAAGAAGTCAAAAATGTGAATTGTTGACGGACGGCAGACCATAAGATAAGCTCAGCTGACTGACGAGTCGGCGGAACTAAAAATAAAGGTGCTAAAATGATCAAAGGATTTTCACATTTTGAACTACCTATATTCCATTATCCTGCAGGTAATGACTAATTTGAAATTCGACCTCGTTTTTATGCCTTTTTTCAACTTCAGATAGTTATATGGGCCTAACCCAAACCTAAATTTGTGCAAACTTTTATTGAAATTATGTTCCACGAGCAATTTTTAATCGAGCAAAAAATTTCCTCGCGCAAAATTGTACACGAACAGCTTTGCATGAGGCACAGAAAGTAGGACTGCATACTCCTCCCACTCGCAGGAGTCGCCGGGGCGAGTTCCTAATCATCATGCATGACAAAATCCGTTAAAAACTTTTATTTTGTCTTTATGCACAACAAGACATGACTACTTTAAAAAGAAAAAGGAGTGGCATGTTACACATAAATATAAGAGTAAAACTAACATAGTAGAGAATACTGCTGCCCAGGAAGGCCAAGTTTATGCCTGGCCGGATCACCATACGTCCATTTCGTGGACTCCAAGTGATCCGACCAGGCATGAACTTGGCCTTTCTGCGCAGAAGTATTCTCTACGTGGTTAATTTTATTTTCATCCAGTAATTATAGCTGTATTAGGCTCAAAATAAGAAAGAAACATATATATAACAATGATATATTTATTTTCCAAGAAGTAATATGCTGTATGTCAAGCACGTAACAATTAGTCCAGCTCATAGAGACCACATTTTGGCCAAATCAGGCGCTTCAGAGTACAGCTAAGCCGATTGGTACAATTAAAGACAAGAATACCATCTTCAATTCAGTGAAGGAAACAACCTGTAACTGGTGACAAACATGCCTAAAATTACATGTTTCCATGGTGACGTCGGGAAATTATAATGTTGAAGTAAAAATGAAAAACTTTCCGTAATGTTGAAGTAAAAATGAAAAACTTTCCGTAATGTTGAAGTAAAAATGAAAAACTTTCCGTAATTTTGATGCATTTTATGGTAGAAAGACACATGACGTATCAAATTAAAGCTAAGTAAATGGACTTTCTGATTTGCTATAAATATTTTTATAATTCAATAATGTAAAATGCAATGTATTGATAAAAATGCATTGTTTGGAAAATTTCTTGATTTACACCTATATTGTTAATTCTTAAAACAATACAGATTTTCATACAGGTATCCCGATTGGCACAATTGTAGACAAGTATATTATCTTTCATTTTAGTCCAGGGAACAACAGGTATCTTGTGACAAGCATGCCTTAAATTACAGCTTTCCATGGTAACATCATGAAAATCTAATGTTCAAGTATATTTTAAATGCTGTCACAACATTCGTGCATTTTATGGTAGAAATAGAGACTAGGTATCAAATTAAAGGTAAATAAATGGACTTTATGAATTATTGCAATTAATTGTAAATTTTTTATCATAAAACTGCAAGTAATCAATAAAAGTGGGGGTTTTTTTTGTAAAATTCACCAATTTACACTTACATTTTTTGTTAAAACAAGAGGGCTGTGTGAACAGCCCATGCTCAGCTGACCTAGACATTCATCACACTTGCAGCTCTGTGAACTTGGGAAAGGATCAAGGTCGCCCATGTTCTGAGTAGGTCGGACCTTTATAGAAGAACACTAACTTGTGCAACATCACGGTTCAAGTAGTTCTCAAGTTACAGTGAAGAGTAAAATTCATGTATGTTGCACTGTGCCACCAGAATCGAGGTCAAGGTCATCCATGTACTCTCTAAGCATGACCTTCATACAGAAGCATAAACATGTGCAGCATCACGGTACTTACTCAAACCAGATCTCAAGTTATCAAGTAAACAGTAAATTTCGTGTCAGTTGTACTGTGAATTAGCATTAGAACGCCCAATGACTTACAAAGTAATCAACAGGAAAGCTGCATCGACCAATAAGTACCCAAATTGAAAATCCTTAGAAATCAGGAATCCAAAGCAGTGCCACCTAGTCAACAACTTTGTTTGACCCTTCCACAAGAACATATCCGTTATATTTCAGCTAAATCTGAGTGGAAATTCTGAGAACAAGTGAAAAAAAAGCACAACCATACAAAAAATTCATTAAAAAAATAGAAAAGAATTGCAGCACCACATAGTGAACAAATTTGGAACTAGGTGTCCCTGGGAGTGTCTATGTATGATATCAAAGCAATTGTGTCAGCAGTTCCAGAGGAAAAAAGTTTTTAAGGTTTGCCCCAAAAAGAACCAAAAAAATCATTAAAAAATCTGAAAATCAAAAGAGCGTGACCGTTTGAACAAACTTGGTAGAAATCCACCCAAGGCACATCCCCACCAAGTTTGAAGTAAATCTGGTCAATATTTTTTAAGTTATAACCATTACAAGAAATTCCCATGTTAAACTTTCCTATTCAAATTTTTGGAAAGATTTTTGAAAAAAAAAATCATTAAAACTCCAAAAATCATTGAAAGATGACCATTGGAGCAAACCTGGTAGACACCCACCCAAGGTACATCCGCACCAAGTTTGAAGTAAATCTGGATGACGGTTTTGGAGAAGAAGTCGAAAATGCAAATTAGCATTAGAATGCCCAATGACTTACATAGTAATCAATACAATAGATGCATTTACCGAAAAGAAGCCGTATTAAAAAAAAATCGTTAAAAATCAGGAATCCGCAGCATTACCACACAGTGAACAACGTTGTTTGACGGACGGACGGACGATGGGCGGACGACGGACGGAGGACCATAAGATAGGCCCAGCTGACTGACAAGTCAGCTTAGCTAAAAATTGAAAAAAATATCATATTGGTTTTGTCATCGCCTGTGTGATACAGTTTGATATCATGTTTAAATAAACCCAGAACATATCCTGAATAATGATTTAAAATGTGTGTAAAATGACCTATTTGCAAGGCAAACTAATTTTGGAGTATATATTGAGAGTGGTTCATAGCCGTTGATCATTTTGACTTTGAACGAAATGAGTGAGTCATTCAATAAGGGCAGTGTGGACACATTACATGCTTCAGTCATTGTTTTCGAATTGGTACACTGAATATGTGGGACAGCGAGTTCCAAGGTAGTAATGCACTGAAATTACCTCTGAAAGTGAAGCCCCCAAAGATTTTTTAAACAAATTAATCCCTTGTTTTTGACTAGCGCTCACATATTTTTGTAATCACACAAACAAGAATGATAAATATATCCTCATATACCTGGTCATCAAATTTCAAGCTGCATATATTGTATATTTGGTACTTTGAAAAGAATTGTTTGTTAAGAAATATTGGAAGTTGTGACTCCCCAGTGTCATTCACTCATTTAAGTCACCTGAGAATCTTTGAATTGTCATGATGAAGAGTCTGGTTGGTTGAAATACCAACCATCTTTCCTCGGAAAACTGCTATACAGTTTTCCAGTCTTTACAGAGGTCTGCTGTATGGACTCTGCTTTGGGCTGTGAATTTCTCGTCTGTTTTCGGAGAACTGACTCTGTTCATAACAGCTGTGCTTGGGTTGCTTACATCCATCCCTTTTTGTGGCCTGTAGTCTACCCTCTCTATTTTGTAAAAGTGCTAGGCACCATCCAAAAACTACACTTAAAACTGCTTTGGATAGTGTTGCTGTTTTTCACTTATTGTTGTTGTTTTTTTAAGCGGGCTCTCTGCCTACTGAAAATTTGTGGACACATCAAGCAACCAAATCGAGTTTTGCTCTACATATTTTATTCTTGACTATAGGCTCCTTAAACTTGTGATACATGGTCAATCAATTTTAAAATTGCTTGTCCAAACTGTAGATATCCAAATACAGTCATTATTCCCTGATACAGTTTGCACAAGCCCTATTTTCTAACAATCATATCACGCAAAGCAAAATTGTTTCAGTTTCCCACTCCTGGTCCCAGTAACCCAGAGAGCAGGAGTGCAAGCTTGTCCACAATAGATTGGAGGATGCATACTATGTCAAAAGGACGATACAAATGAGAGACTGGTTGATCCATGTAATTTGTCACGTAAATCCGATGCTGGTATTGGCTATCATACAGTGGCAAAAAACATCAAGCAGTTTTCATGAATCAGAATATTTGCCTTTTGATATTAACATGGAATGGTTAGACAGTGGAAGAGTAACAGAAGAAACATCCAAGGAGGGAAAAGCCAAATGGCATAAAACTTGCTCTGGTAAAATTGACAATGAAAAACTACAGAGATTGTTCAGAAAAAGAGGTGAAGTTGTGTCTTCTGATATTAATAAGAAGAGCACACGGCACAGCTGTGACATAAGAAAACACAAAACTGATGTGTGTTTCTTTTGCGATAAAGCTGCAACACGCAAATTTCCACTCAGGAAAATTAGTGCAGAAAGTGTTTCTGACATAGTTCACGTGTCTGCTAAAATCACAAACTGCAAATGGTGACGAAACTGTAAATGACAAAGAAAAGTCCCTGCATGAAACTATCTTTTCTGAGATTATATCACACATTGAGGAAACTATGTCTGAACAAGATATTATAGTTTTCAAGCTTCGAATCTAGTGACACAGTATGAGGGGAAACAAAAACAATATGGTATAGAAACCGAAGTGCAAGGTTGAAAGAGAGACTGGTTACAGAAATTAAAGGCCTTACATGCCATTATAGTGGAAAGCATGTATACTTTATTCATGAGAAACATATAGGGGATGCCATAATGTTGGGATGTGGAATTGAATCTGATGATTGTGCAGCTCATTTGGCCAGATCTGCTACAAAACTTAGACGTGAAATAATGAAAACACAGTGGGAATTCAATGGCACATTTGAAAGTGATTGACAGAGAAAATCAGTGCCAGATGCTTTGCTGAAGTTGGTAAATATGATTCTGTATGGTAATGAAATATACCAGAAAAATATTCAAAATGAAGCACAAGAAAAAGTGGGCCTATCAATAGCACAATTGCTGGTTTTTAATACCTTACACACCTCCAAATCAAAGGCACGTTTCCGTCATAACAAAGAGAGAGAGAGACACCACTACGTACAAATATATCTTTGCTCATACATACAAAAACCAGAGATCGTGATATCATAGAGACACTCTGTGAACACGGTTTGGGAGTTTCCTACCATCAGTGCCCCATATATCAACCATTTGTGGTCAGGCAGGTGTTGATAGGTACAGTTCCAGTGGATTAGTTTGTCCTATGAACTGTAGAATGGGAATCACAACTGGGGGGATAGTAGATTACCTTGATGTCAATCCAAAGGCTAAATTGGCACAGGGTGCATTCCATGGCAGTGCCATTTCTCTGGCCTAAAGTCCCACTGCAGACAACTTTGGTGTGTGTCCAGAGAATGTGGTGAAATATAACAGATCTATGGAGTCATTATCCATTGGTCCTCTACCCCCATAATATTAAATAGTTCCCTCGGTGACATTAGCCAAAGAAGATCCTGCATTTCCATTTTCTCAAGATGTTATCATCCCAGACAGTACCATTATTGAGGAAGCAAAGCTGCAGGAATATGGCTGGCTGAAGAATGTGAATGAAATATGTAAAAGAGATAAACTTGAAGGTATTGAGTTTATTTCAAGGGCAGTTTAACATGCTTCCAATCTACAAGATATGCAACATCCCCCCTCAGTAGTGTCCTTATTGCCACTATTCCCAGAAAACTCTTAATTCCAAGCAATGATGTTGCATGCAATGCATGTGGTATGAAATGTCTTTGAGTGCCTCAACCCAGGATAAACGCCTTTCATCACCACTGATCAATCATTGTATGCCATACTCAAACAGTGCCAATGGCAGTGGCCTAATGATGTTGGTGAAAATAAATATTTATTCCTTATGGGAGGTCGTCACATAGAAATAAATTTAATGAAATTGCTTGGCCATTGAATTGATGGTTCTGTTTGGAGCACCGCACTTGTTGAAGCAGGCATCACTACTTCTGGCAAAGCTGATGATGTTGTGAAAGGGGGCATGTAACAAGATCATGTTACTTCTATGAAGTAACAGCAGCATTCCTTGGGGTACTACAGCACCTTGCTAATGACTTCTACAAGGCCCAAAAGCTGCACAACAAAGAGGAATGCTTCAGCAGAGAGCAATAGACCACTATGATGTGCCAGCAACAGCCCCAGTTCCACTATTGGAATAAGACAGTGCAGTTGGTTTTATATACCCTTCTCTTTGTGCGTACAATTTGTGAAGCTGACTTTGTTCTGTACTGTCATGTTTTGGTGAATATTGTTCCTCTGTTCTTTGCTTTTGATCACTTGAACCATGCATGGTGGGCTACAGTGCACTTGCGTGACCTATTGATGCTAGAGCATTCACACCCAAAACTGTTTGAGAAATTCAAACATAGGCATTTCACAGTACGGAAAAGCATGCACAAATTCTCTAACATCTCCCTTGATCATGCTCATGAACAAGAAAACGCCAAAGTGAAAGGTGATGGTGGGACATCAGGGCTTTTTCAAGATGGATAGACTTTACATAGATGGATGGTGGGTGGTCAGATTTCTGTTGGTTAGTTCAAGAATTTGAAACTGTCTCCAAATGTGCACATGCCAAAACGTGCACTGGTCATCATGAGCAGGGTCCAACTTTCTTGTCTGACTTCAAACACAATGTCAAGTCTTTGGTTTCTCAAATAGACAAAATGGGAAACCTGTTTGTAGAAGATTTTGGCACCCTTTTTGCTCTTGATACCAAGGCCATTATGAATGATAATGCAATGAAAGCATTGCATGATGCCAGGGCAGTGGGCAAATCTTGGTTATTGGAATTTATGTCTGAGGAATTTCCAGCCAGCCAAACAAACAATAACAGATACCACTTACAGAACCAACCTTCCCACATTTTGTAATTCCCAGCCAAAAGGGCCTTCCGGAAGAAAGATGTCATTGACAATCTGAAGTCAGATGCAAAACTGTTTCCTGAAATGTATATTTCCACACAAAGGAGAAATGGTGACATGGCAGATTTTTTCAAACATGAAAATGCTTCGTGTCCCCCGTCCCAATCACAAAACGAAAAAGCTTCGCCAGGGTAAAAACATCTGATCTTGTTAAATGTCTGATGGACCACTGCCAGGAAAAATGCAATGAAACACCACCTGTTGATGCCAAAATCCTTGATAGATCTGCATTAGTCCATATGATATTACCTATAGGTTGTAAGACATTTGACATTTACATCAACAATAAATTCATTCCCTATGTAGAGAACCAACTGACAGGTTGCCAAAGACTTGACATTGTGTTGGATGTCTATAAAAAACATAGTCTTAAGGCAGAGACTCGAGCAAAAAGGGGCCTTGGTGTTCGCAGGAAGGTTACAGACAATATTCCCATTCCATCAAACTGGCCACTGTTTCTTTGTGATGACAAAAATAAAACTGAACTGAATGAACTCCAGGCAAAAAATGTAATGTCTTTCTGTGCACATAAAAATAAACAGCTAATCTGTACACATGGTCAAACTGTCCTAGCATCCCCTACCATAGCTAAAGATATTTCAAAAGTGCAATGTTCCCAAGAGGAAGCAGATAGTAGAATCATTCTGCACATTACCAATTGTGTCAAACAGGGCAATCGTAAGATTGTGGTTTAAACTGTTGACACAGATTTTGTTGTATTGGCCATAGCATTTTCCCCATGCATTGACAACCTTCAACACCTATTTGTGGCATTTGGATCTGGTAAGCATTTCCAATATACACCAGTCCATGAGATTGCCAATTGGCCCTTTACATTGCAAAGCCTTGCCTGTATTCCATGCCATAAGAGGATGTGATACAACCTCTCGCTTTGCTGACATAGGCAAAAAGACTGCATGGGAGGTCTGGCTTGCACACCCTGCCATCACAGACACGTTTGTCGCATTGTCATACAAGCCTGACAGTATTCCTGAGAATTGCATGAAACAAATTGAGCGCTTTGTACTAGTAATGTACTGTAAAATTTGTGGCATGACTAGTTGTGATGAGGCAAGACGAGATCTCTTTACTGCTGCAGAACATACCTTTCACAAGTGATTCTTTGTACAAACATGCTCAAAGATTAATCTTACAGGCAGGTTACTTCTGGGGATTGGCTTTGGTTCCATGTCCAGATATGCCAGATCCAGCAAACTGGGGTTGGATGTCTGGTGAAACAGGCAATGGGTCACCTGTGTGGACAACCCTCCCGCATACATCTGCTGCATGCAGAGAGCTTATTCGTTGTGGGTGCATGGTGCGGTGCAGTGGAGTATGCAAATGTTGCCAAAAAAAACTTGAAATGTACAGAACTGTGCACATATGAAGATGGTTGTGCAAATAGCAGCACCCATTTCTGGGACAATTATCCTTCAAAAAACTATTATTTCTAAAATCAATTGATATGCAAATAGGGTGATTTGTATATTCTGATTAGCTACAATCTCATATTGACACTACGCTTTATTCTACAATTCATTTGTGTCAGTTGCAAACCACTAATTGCTTCAAAATGTGAGTGAACTCTTTTGAGTAATTTTATATGTTATACGTGTTTCCATGGAAACATATTTTCTATAATTTATCATTTCTGCTATTACACTTTGCGACTAAGCTCCACTGGATATAAAGGAATGTAATCATTCAAAAGTGTTTGAAATAAACGTTAAGAGGTGCCTTACCCAGTGCATGACTAACGACAAAGAGACTGAACTTTTTACATTACTTTTCATAACATGAGTATAAATCATCCTGTCCATATGTCCTAGTTTCCCGGCTGGAACCTTCAAGGGCTGCCGCGGACATGAGACTTTTTAAGTGTGTTAGGCTCAATTATACTAGGCCTAGTGCTGAAGTATTTTTAATCAATATCTTTTCATATCTAATGTCACCTATAACCCGTTTCGGCATGTCCGTCCTCCTGCAGGAAGTTTCAATAGGCCTTATATAACAAGGAAGTCCTTTGCAAACTTGGGCACGATTTCAAATATTGAAATTTCCATAGCGGGGTGCAACGTTTAGTGTCCTTATGACACAAGTAGGCCTAAGCTAAAATTAAATTTTTTTGCATAAGAAATGTGTGTGTCTGTTTGCGTGAGTGTCCTTCACTTGTGCCAAGGGCAGAAAGTGACATCAAGCAAAAGGAATATTTTATCAGGGACTTGCAATTAAGATGGACTACCATCCAGAGTGGTAATCCATTTAGTACATCGTTAAGCAAGTAGTGAGGTGAAAAACCCTTAAAGCGCCTCCAACGGCGAGCGGCCCACCAATCCCCTGGAGTCCCACTTATTCTGGAGGCCCCCTCGATTAGCCACTCAATGGCTATTGGGCAATCCATTTACTTCGAAATAAATATGTTTACAATTATTCATGTTGGATGTAGTTGAACTTGCAGTTGAAATTGAATTTATTTCCAGAAATTGTATATGGAACATAAAAGAGATACATGCTTGATCAGGCAACAACAATACTTATGTAATAGAAATATGTACAGTGACAGGAAAGACATGAACAAAAAGGCACACCTTGATAAATACCTTGTGTAACTGTTAATTACTTTAATGAAATTACATAAATTGACTAGCTCGGTTTGGTTTTTAGTATTCATAAGATTTTTGAATTTATAGTAGTTAGGTCTGATTGTAACTTTTTCAAGTTGTAGTCTTTTTCTCGTGTTCTCCAATAAATTACATTTGAACAACACATGAAACTCATCATCAACTTCCAGATCACACAAATTACAAATTCTGTTTTCTCCAGGAATATCTTCATATTGCATTCAAGTAACGGATAAGTTGAAATTTCCAGCTGTGAACTTACAGAGTCTGACGGCATGACATTTTGGCAAATCAATAAGGTATCTTTTAAATCCAAAATTATCTTTAAAAATCCTATAATTGACATACTTTTCATGATCATATATTTCAGATTGCCATTTCTGTTTGTACTGGCCCTCTTATCTAAGTTTAACTGCATTTTTAAACCAGTGAAAATTTACTTCTTGTCTGTTCCAAATATTAGTCATACCGAAGATTTTAGCCCAGTACACAAGCACTCTAGACTGTACAGTAACCCCAACTGGGCATCTACCAGTTCTCTATAGACCATACAGCTTGGAGTTATATGTTTCACCGTTAAAACTAGCTTGTAAAATTTCAACTGCAGTCTATTAACAATACTCTTTCGGTAAAGACCCCAGACTTCAGAGCCATACAAAAGTATTGGTAATACCAAACTATCAAAAAGCTGTATTTGTAAGTCTACAGGAAGCATGAGATGTCCGCTTCTATTTCAAACTGCATACATTGCCTTGCAAGCCTGATCATGTAAATATATTTGGCACTTGTTCAAACTACTATAATAATTGAATTTGATTCCAAGATATGTGTAGTCGTCTGGAAACATCACTATAGTGTCATTTCCATGAGTGAAAAAATGGGTATATTTGCTTTGTCCTCTGGCAAAAATAAAAACATGTTTGTTTGTTTTTTTGAATATTGATTTTCAACTTAAAGTCATTACAATAACTTTTAAGTTGTTTAAGTGCATCTTGTAAATGATTAGGGTCTTCAGCCATAATAATTGTGTCATCAGCATCAAGTAGTAAATAAAGTCTGACATAAACCTCTACATCTGGGTCACTTATGTGAGTACGAAGATCCTCTGCCAGTGAATCTAAACCATGATAAGCATTACTGAAAAAAACTGTTGCAAGTCATTGATATAAAGTGCAAATAAGACACGAGATAGGTTTGCGACGTCGGCGTCATCTGGTCGGCCTTGTTAATTTTGTATCAGGCAGTTGTTTTTACCAAATACACAAGGGAGCTTTGGATGCGCGCACAGTTTATCTTGTCATTTGAATCGTGGAAAGAGTTCTTCAACGTCTGTTTCATCAAAATACATACAATTTAAGTACAACATGAACCAAATCAGATGAAAATCGACCAAGATAAAACTTTCAAAGCGCTGAAAGACCTTAACCTTTGACCTTTAAAGGTTACATGTTAATAATAAAAATATGCAATGTTGCAATACCTACCATTTTAGTCAAACATGATTAGAATTAGATGGAAATTGGATGAGGTATGACTGGATGTAAATGTCAAAGGCCCAAATGACCTTGCCCTTAAGAGGTCACATGTAAAATACAAAAATCTACAGTGTTAAAAAAAGTTACAATTTCAGCCCAACATTATCAAAATTGGATAAAAATTGACCAATTTCTGGCTAAACAGAATTTCAAATGTCCAAATGACCTTGACTTTTAAACTTTAGAGGTCACAATTAAATTACAAAAATGTGCAGTGTTACAATAGCTACAAATTGAGTCCAACATGATCAAATTGGATAAAAATTGACCGAGGTATGGCCAGATGAACATTTCAAAGGTTCCGTTGACACTGACTTTTGACCTTTAGAGTCCTCATGTAAATTACAAAAGTCTGTACAGTTACAGCTGCTACAATTTGAGCCCAACATGATAAAAACTGGATAAAAATTGACCAATTTCTGGCCAGATACAATTTCAAATGTCCAAATGGCCTTGACCTTTTAACTTCAGAGGTCACAATTACATTGAAAAATATGCAGGGTTACAAGGGCTACAATTTGACTCCAACATGATCAAAATTGGATAAAAATTGAGTAATGGCTAGATGAAAATTTCAAAGGTCCAAATGACCTTGACCTTTGACCTTTGGAGTTCACATGTAAATTACAAAAATGTGCAGTGTTACAATAGCTACAATTGGAGCCCAAAATGATCAAAATTGGATATAGTTGACCAAGGTATGGCTGGATGAAAATTTCAAAAGTCCAAATGACCTTGACCTGACCTCTAGAGGTCACATGTAAATTACAAAAATGTGCAGTGTTACAAACATATTGTTGGATTGGTTACCTGTACCTATAACAGTCTTGAAGATATTCAAGATTTGAATTTTCAAATGTTCCTTATTTGCATAATTTTCAAAACTGTTGAACCTCTTCACAAAACCTCAAGACTTCATGTCTGGAAGTATAATCATGCCAAGTTTTGATTTTCTACGTGTTATACTTTTCAAATGAAATATCGGACAAATTTGCTGGATGGAAGGAAGGAAGAAAGAAAGAAAGAAAGAAAGAAAGAAAGAAAGAAAGAAAGAAAGAAAGAAAGAAAGAAAGAAAGAAAGAAAGAAAGAAAGAAAGAAAGAAAGAAAGAAAGAAAGAAAGAAAGAAAGAAAGAAAGAAAGAAAGAAAGAAAGAAAGAAAGAAAGAAAGAAAGAAAGAAAGAAAGAAAGAAAGAAAGAAAGAAAGAAAAACAATATGCCTGTGTTGGCACACAGACATTTATAATGAACCAGACATTTATAATGAACCTAGTGATACAGTACCTAATCCACAGGGCCGTCCGTCCAAATATTATTTAACACAGTGGCACCTGAAACCGAATGAATTCAATGTATATACGTCTTCAATACAAGTCAATGGGGACGGATATACCTCTCATCGGCATTTTGAAGACTTTCAGCCCACCCACGGTTGAGCGCCGCTTTATTGGCCTCGAAAAAAATAAGATTTCAGCACCTCATGGCAGGTGACCTGGATAGGACTTGTCTACCAGAGATTGGGCGGAGTTATGTACGTACCTTGCTCAGTTTGAAAATATGGTTCAGCTGGTTTTATTCTCCAAACAGAAGTTTCAGTCACCAGCACTGCTTAAACGTGACAATTTGTTCAAGAATTCCGCATAAATATATCGTGAGCGTCTGTATCTGCCGCTTTGCGTTTACCTCTGAAACCGAAACCTCTCCTGGGCCTTTCCCAAACAGTCAAGGTCGGAAACGAGGCCAAATTACATTGAGACGTCATGTGAGGGCCCCGGAGGATTGAAAGTAGTGTCAAGCTTGTTCTGCTGAATAATAGTTCTGGTGGTTTCAGTCACCAGCACAGCTGAGACGAAACAATTTGTCTTAAAATTTCGCACTTGTAACCTTAACCGTACGTCTCTGTCTCTACGTATGCTTCTGAAACCGAAACCTCTTGTGACGATTTTCCAAACAGTGATAGGTTCGAAACAAGGCCATATTAATATTTGTTCAAGTGTGTGTGTCCAAATGGCCTTGATCTTTTAACTTCAGAGGTCACAATTACATTGCAAAATATGCAGGGTTACAAGGGCTACAATTTGACTCCAACATGATCAAAATTGGATAAAAATTGAGTATATAATGGCTAGATGAAAATTTCAAAGGTCGAAATGACCTTGACCTTTGACCTTTGGAGTTCACATGTAAATTACAAAAATGTGCAGTGTTACAATAGCTACAATTGGAGCCCAAAATGATCAAAATTGGATATAGTTGACCAAGGTATGGCTGGATGAAAATTTCAAAGGTCCAAATGACCTTGACCTGACCTCTAGAGGTCACATGTAAATTACAAAAATGTGCAGTGTTACAAACATATTGTTGGATTGGTTACCTGTACCTATAACAGTCTTGAAGATATTCAAGATTTAAATTTTCAGATGTTCCTTATTTGCATAATTTTCAAAACTGTTGAACCTCTTCACAAAACCTCAAGACTTCATGTCTGGAAGTATAATCATGCCAAGTTTTGATTTTCTACGTGTTATACTTTTCAAATGAAATATCGGATAAATTTGCTGGATGGAAGGAAGGAAGGAAGAAAGAAAGAAAGAAAGAAAGACAATATGCCTGTGTTGGCACACAGACATTTATAATGAACCAGACATTTATAATGAACCTAGTGATACAGTACCTAATCCACAGGGCCGTCCGTCCAAATATTATTTAACACAGTGGCACCTGAAACCGAATGAACTCAATGTATATACGTCTTCAATACAAGTCAATGGGGACGGATATACCTCTCATCGGCATTTAGAAGACTTTCAGCCCACCCACGGTTGAGCGCCGCTTTATTGGCCTCGAAAAAAATAAGATTTCAGCACCTCATGGCAGGTGACCTGGATAGGACTTGTCTACCAGAGATTGGGCGGAGTTATTGTACGTACCTTGCTCAGTTTGAAAATATGGTTCAGCTGGTTTTATTCTCCAAACAGAGGTTTCAGTCACCAGCACTGCTTAAACGTGACAATTTGTTCAAGAATTCCGCATAAATATATCGTGAGCGTCTGTATCTGCCGCTTTGCGTTTACCTCTGAAACCGAAACCTCTCCTGGGCCTTTCCCAAACAGTCAAGGTCGGAAACGAGGCCAAATTACATTGAGACGTCATGTGAGGGCCCCGGAGGATTGAAAGTAGTGTCAAGCTTGTTCTGCTGTCCAAATAATAGTTCTGGTGGTTTCAGTCACCAGCACAGCTGAGACGAAACAATTTGTCTTAAAATTTCGCACTTGTAACCTTAACCGTACGTCTCTGTCTCTACGTATGCTTCTGAAACCGAAACCTCTTGTGACGATTTTCCAAACAGTGATAGGTTCGAAACAAGGCCATATTAATATTTGTTCAAGTGTGTGTGTCCAAATGGCCTTGATCTTTTAACTTCAGAGGTCACAATTACATTGCAAAATATGCAGGGTTACAAGGGCTACAATTTGACTCCAACATGATCAAAATTGGATAAAAATTGAGTATATAATGGCTAGATGAAAATTTCAAAGGTCGAAATGACCTTGACCTTTGACCTTTGGAGTTCACATGTAAATTACAAAAATGTGCAGTGTTACAATAGCTACAATTGGAGCCCAAAATGATCAAAATTGGATATAGTTGACCAAGGTATGGCTGGATGAAAATTTCAAAGGTCCAAATGACCTTGACCTGACCTCTAGAGGTCACATGTAAATTACAAAAATGTGCAGTGTTACAAACATATTGTTGGATTGGTTACCTGTACCTATAACAGTCTTGAAGATATTCAAGATTTAAATTTTCAGATGTTCCTTATTTGCATAATTTTCAAAACTGTTGAACCTCTTCACAAAACCTCAAGACTTCATGTCTGGAAGTATAATCATGCCAAGTTTTGATTTTCTACGTGTTATACTTTTCAAATGAAATATCGGATAAATTTGCTGGATGGAAGGAAGGAAGGAAGAAAGAAAGAAAGAAAGAAAGAAAGACAATATGCCTGTGTTGGCACACAGACATTTATAATGAACCAGACATTTATAATGAACCTAGTGATACAGTACCTAATCCACAGGGCCGTCCGTCCAAATATTATTTAACACAGTGGCACCTGAAACCGAATGAACTCAATGTATATACGTCTTCAATACAAGTCAATGGGGACGGATATACCTCTCATCGGCATTTAGAAGACTTTCAGCCCACCCACGGTTGAGCGCCGCTTTATTGGCCTCGAAAAAAATAAGATTTCAGCACCTCATGGCAGGTGACCTGGATAGGACTTGTCTACCAGAGATTGGGCGGAGTTATTGTACGTACCTTGCTCAGTTTGAAAATATGGTTCAGCTGGTTTTATTCTCCAAACAGAAGTTTCAGTCACCAGCACTGCTTAAACGTGACAATTTGTTCAAGAATTCCGCATAAATATATCGTGAGCGTCTGTATCTGCCGCTTTGCGTTTACCTCTGAAACCGAAACCTCTCCTGGGCCTTTCCCAAACAGTCAAGGTCGGAAACGAGGCCAAATTACATTGAGACGTCATGTGAGGGCCCCGGAGGATTGAAAGTAGTGTCAAGCTTGTTCTGCTGTCCAAATAATAGTTCTGGTGGTTTCAGTCACCAGCACAGCTGAGACGAAACAATTTGTCTTAAAATTTCGCACTTGTAACCTTAACCGTACGTCTCTGTCTCTACGTATGCTTCTGAAACCGAAACCTCTTGTGACGATTTTCCAAACAGTGATAGGTTCGAAACAAGGCCATATTAATATTTGTTCAAGTGTGTGTGTGCCAACACACACTTTTCTGTTTTTCTAAGAATTCTTTCTTTCTTTCCTTCTTTCTTTCTTTCTTTCTTTCTTTCTTTCTTTCTTTCTTTACAGGCAATTTTGTCCGACATTTCATTTAAAAAGTATTACACGTCGAAACTCCAAACTTGGCACAATTATACTTCTATGGATAAAGTCTGGCCTTTTTATAATGAGAGGTCATGCTTTTCAAAATTATGCAAATGAGGGCTAATTAAAGTTTTAAATGTTCAATATCTTATATACTTTAGTACACGAAGTTCCGAGTGTACAGGAGCTCAATCATAGCAAGGTAAAGGTCATCTCAAATGTAAAGGTAATGTCAAGGTCAAAGGTCATGTCAAGGTCAAAGGTCAATTTTAAGTTAAAATGTCATTTTTCAAGTCAAGTTTCACTTCAGGTAGAGGTCATCTCAAGGTCAAAGGTCATTTCAAGGTCAAAGGCCACTTTCGATGGTGACTTTCTTCTAGCCATAACGTGGCCAATTTTTAATCAATTTTCATCATGTTGGGCTCAAACTGTAGCTATTGTAACGTTGCACATTTTTAAAATTTAAATGTGACCTCTAAAGTTCAAAAGTCATGGTCACGTGGGCCTTTGAAAGTTTCATCCAGTCATAACTTGGCCAATCTCCATCCAATTCTAATCATGTTAGACTCAATTGTAGGTATTACTATACTGGACATTTTTGTAAGAACATGTAACCTCAGAAAGGCAAAGGTCAAGGTCATTTGGCCCTTTGAAAGTTTCATCAACAACTTGGTCAATTTTACTCCGATTTGGTTCATGTCCGGCTTAAATTGTGGCTATTGTAACACTGTGCATTTCACATGTGACCTGTAAAGGTCAAAGGTCAAGATCATTTGGACTTTGAAATTTGCATGCAGCCATAAGTTGAATGGAATGTGAAGTACCAAAGGATAAAAGTTGTAGCATTTAATATTTACAACCTTTGAAGGCACACAGATAGATTTGCTTTCAAGCAAATCTTCTTTTCCAGTTTCTTTCTTTCTTTCTTTCGTTCTTTCTTTTTTTTCTTATTTTCTCTTTCTCTCTCTCTCTCTCTCTCTCACTCTCTCTCTCTCTCTTTCTTTCTTTCTTCTTTCTTCTATACCAGCAAGTTAAGCTGACACTTTTCTCAGACACCATTATACATAGAAAGTCCAAACTTGGCATGATTGTAGTCCATACATGGAGTTTGACTGTTTCAGACACAGAAATGAAGATGTTTACAATTATTCAAATTAGGGGCATTTGAAATTTTCAATCTTGAATATCTTCAACACTATAATGGAGATGTCATTCCAATTTCTTCCAGGGGTTGTTGACCATTGGCACCTAATCACCTAATGAATTAAAATAAAAGTTGTAGCAATTTAAATTACGCTAAATAGCACCATTAGAAATTTTAAATCTTGAATACCTTCAAAGTTATAATAGATAGAGATCCCATTCCAACTTCTACTCCTGTGTTATGGAATAGTTGTACATTGCCATACCAATATGTTTTGAAGACACACACACTGATTTGCTGTGCAGCTAATCATCTTTCCTAGTTGAGATTTATTTATGTCTGTGTGTCAACACAGACATACTGTTTTTCTAAGAATTCTTTCTTTCTTTCTTTACCGGCAAATTTGTCCGACATTTCATTTGAAAAGTATTACATGTCGAAACTCCAAACTTGACACAATTATACTTCTATGGATGAAGTCTGGCCTTTTTATAATGAGAGGTCATGCTTTTCAAAATTATGCAAATGAGGGTCCGGGTCCGGGTCAGGGTCAGGGTCCGGGGTCGGGGTCGGGGTCGGGGTCGGTTTGGGTTTGGGTTCGGGCTCGGGCTCGGGCTCGGGTTCTGTTTTGGTTTTGGTTTTTTTGTCTCGGTTTGTTTTTTGGGTTGTTTTTTTTTTTTTTTTTGTTTGTTTGTTTGTTACCGGGGTTTTTGTTTTTGTTTTTGTTTTTGTTTTTGTTTTTGTTTTTGTTTTTTGTTTTTTGTTTTTTTTTTTTTTTTGTTTTCAGGTGTCTTGTTTTGTGGGTTTTTTGTTTTTTTTGCTTTTTTTTTTTATTTTGTTCTTATGTTTGGGTTTTTTCGTTTGTGTTTGTTTTTCCTTTTTTTTTTTTTGTTTGGTGGCTTTTGTGTGTTTGTGTTTTTTTCTTTGGGGGGATGGTTTTTTGTTTTTAGCTCAGCTGACATGTCAGTCAGCTGAGCTATTGTGATGGGCTTTCGTCTGGCGTTGGTCTGTAGTCCGTCCGTGGTTGGTTCGTTTGTCCGTCCGTTGTCCATCCACAAGTCAGATTTTTTATTTCTGCAAAACCGTCAACCAGATTCACTTCAAACTGGGTGGGGATATGCCGTGGATGGGTCTCTGCCAAGTTTGTTCAAGTGGTCATGCTCCATTGATTTTTTTTATTTCTTTTTTTTTGTGAATTTTTTGTTGTTTTCTGGGGCAAATGTTTAAAAAAAACATTCTCCGCTCACCCAATTGATTTGATATCCCACAGGGACACTCAGGGGGACTCCTAGTTCTGAATTTGTTCACCAGCTGGCGCGGCGAATTTTTCTATATTTTTCATGATTTTTTGTGTGTTTTTGGCTATTTTCGACCTCTTCTCCAGAACCGTCACTCAGATTAAGCTGAAACTTAGATATGTTTCTTGTGGAAGGGTCAAACAAGGTTTTACACCAGGTGGCACTGCTGTGGATTCCTGATTTTTTTAACAAATTTTTCAATTTGGGTACTAGTCGGTCAATGCAGCTTTACTATTAATTACTATGCAAGTCAATGGACATTCTAATGCAAATTCCCATTCTCAACTTCTCCAAAACCGTTATCCAGATTGACTTCAAACTTGGTGGCAGTGTATCTTGGGTGGGTTTCTACCAGGTTTGTTCAAATGGTCACGCTTCATTGATTTTTGGTAAATTTTTTTTTGTTCTTTTCCAAGACAAATCTTAAAAAATCTTCTTCTCCCAACCGCTGATCCAATTGCTTTGATATTACATAAGAACACTCCAAGGGACTCATAGTTCTTAATTTCTTCACCAGGTGGTGCTGCAATTTTCCTCAATTTTTTTATGACTTTTTGTCACTTGTGACTTCTTCTCCAGATTCGTTACTCAGATTATGGTGAAACTTTCTGGATGTGTTCCTTGTGAAAGGGTCAAGCAAAGATGTGCACTGGCTAGCACTGCTGTGGATTCCTGATTTTTAACGATATTTTTCAATTCGGATACTTATCGGTAAACGCGCCTTTTCTATTGCTTACTATGCAAGTCAATGGACATTCCAATGGTAATTCACATTTTGGACTTCTCTGAAGAAACTGTGATTTAGATTCACTTCAAACTTGGTGACAATGTACCTTGGGTGGGTCTATACCAAGTTTGTTCAAATGGTCATGATGCAGTGATTTGGGGATTTTCGAAAATCTTTCAAAAGTTTCAATAGGAAAGTTTAACACGGGAATTTCTTGTAAAGGCTACAACTAAAATAATTTTGGCCAGATTTGTGCTGAACTTGGTAGGGATGTACCTTTTATAAGTGTCTACCTATTTTGTGCAAATGGTCATGCTCCAGTGATGTTTGGAGCTTGACATCATTCCCAAGGTCACAGGACAACTGACATGAAATTAACTGTTCACTTGATAACTTGAGATCCGTTTTGAGTTGTGACCTTGATGTTGCACATGTTAATGCTTCTCTATGAAGGTCATGCTAAGACAGTACAGGAGTGACCGTGACCTCGTTTCTGTGGTCCCAGTGCAACATACATGAATTTTACTCTTCACTATAAGGGTCATGTACAGCCTTAGTTCCTCAGGTATGTCTTACCCCGGTCTCAGTAGCGGCGTTAAGACATACCTGTGGAAAACAATTGGTGTGCCCTCTCTTTCATATGAATTCAATAGTATTTCTCTTAGCCAGGGTGACTTGAAGTGTCTGGATTCATTCCAAGGTGCAGTATTAAAACAGGTTTTATATTTCAGTAAAAGGTCATATCATTCGTCAATGCTGACCGCCCTAGGCGTACCCTGTATGGCTGAAAATATTAAGCACAGTGCAGTGTCTCTGCTGCACAGGGTAGCAATGGTATACTCGCCCTATAGGCAGCTAGTTTGTCACCTGCTGGCAAGGTTTAGGATATATGGGGCGAGGGGTCTTATCCCAAGCACGATTATATCAAGGGTCTTTAATTATGGGATATCCCAGCTAACAAAATTACGTTGTGACAACGTTGTAATAACGTTATACTTACGTTGTGATAACGTTATGATACAACGTTGTGGCGACGTAATTGTGTATGGTTATTTTAACGTCGTGACAACGTTGTTGTCTAACGTTATATCCCAACGTTGTGACAACGTTATGAAAACGTTGTTTTCTGACTTGACAACATTCCCACAACGTTGTGATAACATTGTAACAACGTTGTGACAACATTGTGACAACGTTGTCTGACATTTCAGCCCTTCAAAACTATAAAAAATGAAACAGAAAAACAATGAAAAACGCTCATAGTGATGCGTGATACCATTTTATTTACATGTACACATAAGTAGCATAAGTGGACATTGCCACCCTGCCATGTTCTACTGTAAAAGCAGCTGACCCACGTTATATGGTTCTAGTTGAAGAGTGGCCAGTCTGGACAGTGGGTGCACACCTTAACGTGGCTCTTCTGTGTCAGCCTGGTCATGGCTACCGTCTTCTGGGGTGTTCTTTTTCGCCTTCTGTGGAAATTATAAACAGCAAAATGTAGACATAAACGCAAAAATAGACTAAAATAAATGACCGCAGAATCTTACTTGCTTAATGAAACATGGACATATTCGATAATATGCCCATGCTTGAAATTTGTCAACGGGGCGGCATTATATGGACTTTAGTTGTAGGGGTAAAAATGGCTTAAAGAATTAAATGTCTGATTTATTATTTGAAAGCTTATAACGCAAACAAGCCCACATCAACACAGAAACTCACACTTGGTTTGTAAAATGATCAAATCATAACTCAGGACATTAATTGATGAAAATCTGAAATACGCAAATTTTTTGTGTGGTTTGTGAGAGGGATATAGCTGACAAGTGCCCTCCTTCTTCATTCGGTGGACATTATTAAGCCACGCTACATCAGTAATCAATCAGGGTCAGGGTTATAAAGAGGTATCAAAAATCCTGGAAGGGCAAGTGACCGCTAAACAAGCCGATCTGGAGTAACCCGAGAGTCGCCTAGCAAGCGCGTAACATTCTTGCCATTATTTTGGTCATCTATATAATTGCATCCTGGACACTCCTTCAGCTCTCTTCTTCCCTTTCTCTCTCTCCCCCTTCCCCAATTCATTTCGCATTCCACAAAGATCGATATTGCTCTAAGTTTAATATATTTCCCCTTAGCATTACATGACAAACACGTCAAACTGATGTATTGACAATAAATCGAAATTGACCAACTTTTACCTTAAGACAGTTCAAAAATCACATGCATTTACGCCGATCCCACCTTGGGCGCGAAAACTATTAAACGCACACAAAGAGATCCATCTATTCATGAAAATGGCAAGTTTTCAGCATGTATTCTTGTCACAAATTTTATTTCAATGTACAGAGAATGTTCAATGAATATAATATATATATACATACCTTTGTAAATAATCTCGTAAAGATGATTTTGCAGCAAAAGACGGTACCGTTTGAACAGAGTTGCGCGTATTTGAATAACATGGGAACGAATGACTCACGTACGGAGCTGCAGCACATGCTGGATTACTTTCGTAGCTTGAAAAAAATCTTCCAATGTTCATAACAATTAAATTATCCGTGTAATCATTGTACATGAAATTTACCGAATAAATGGTACTAATAGTTTTCAGTTTTGTTGATTTTATAAAAGAGATGATTGCGAAACCGTCGGTGCATATTATGCCATCTAACGGACAATGAACCAAAGTTTCAAAAACCCTAAGATGGTACGTCGCTGCAACGTTGTAATAACGTTATGAAACACCATATGAAAATAAATAAATTCATAATCATATGGACAGTTACGGTTGATCCGGACAATGAACACTTAAACGGGATTACACACATTCTTAGTATTCTCTTTATTCAGTAGTTTTCACTTAACGTTGCTGTAACGTTATAATAACGTTATTTGTAACATTACAAAGCCACAACTTTCAAACAACATACATAAGTTGTTGGCAAACGTTGTTATAACGTTGTCATAACGTTATATTATAATATAACCAAACTGACACGTTGACACAACGTTATAAAAACGTTGTGTGTTAGCTGGGATCTCCCTCATCAGTTTTTCTTGGCCAACAGGGCACGTCCGACTTTGCTGCAGGGAGTGGCCCACCCCATGAGCATGCTGGTGCCGAAGGGGTGGTCGACTCTCTGTAGTATCTCATGTTTCATGAAAATTTTCAAAAACCGTGGTCGTATGAGCATACTCTGGCAACACTGCTAACCAGTGTCTTCTAACAATGTTTTTAAGTCTTCTTTAGTTCAGTACGATATAATTTATTTCAGTGTATGGTTTAAATTTGGTTGCCTTTTTTCACTTATTTCCCTATTTTGATGTACAATATGATTTTATTTCAGTGAACGGTATATTTAATTATGGTTGTCTTGCGTTTATTAGATGTCCTACTTTGTTTTCATAACATGGTTTTACACATTTTACATGTTGTATGAGTTCATTTCGATGTATGTTTTATTTCCTCGCATGCGGGGCCTCAATAAATTATTATTATTATTATAACTTGAGAACTACTTGAACTGGGACCTATATGTTGCACATGTTAGTGTCCTTTTATAAAGGTCACACCTACTCAGAACATGGGTGACCTTGATCCTATCCCAAGATCACAGAGCCACAAGTGTGATGAATAACTAGGTCAGCTGAGCATGGGCTGTTCACACAGTTTTGTTGGTGGTGGTGGTGGTGGAGGTGGGTTTTTTTTTTTTTTTTTTTTTTTTTTTTTTTTTTTTTTGTTTTTTTTTTCGGGGGGTGTTTTTTGTTTTTTGTTTTGTTTTTTGTCGTTTTTTTTTTTTTTGTTTTGTTTTGGTTTTTTTTTTTTTTTTTGTTGTTTTGTTTTGCGTTACCAGTTAACCTTAAACGTTAGGGTTTTATTGTAAATTTCTGCGTTGCACAATCGAGATTTCCTCGTAAGATTGTCAATAGGCCTATGTTTGTGCTATGTTGTCCCTTGCGCGCACTGAAATATATTGCGCTAGGATTTCCTGTATTGTATTTGAAGTATCTCCTGCTGAATTTTTTTTTTCGTACTATATTTTTACAGGCTGGGGTTAGCCCTGTCTCTGAAAAAAACGTACGTCGTTAAGGATGTGAAGCCGATGTCATGATGGTGGCAAATGAGTCGTTGTGAACACGGGAAAGAGTCCTACCAAAATACATCCAAAGTTGGTCTGAAGTAGATCTGTCAACCTGCGTTTGGACAAAACCACATATGCATGCATGTACATTACATTATGTTCACTCCGAGCTCTGCAAAAGGCATGAGTTTCCAGCATCTGGCAAATGCACCCAGAGGTAGTATATGACTGCGACGATTGCAAAATATTCTTATCTTTCTCATGTCAATGAAAATGTGCTATTTTATTCATTCTGTAAGACCATTTGTACAAAATACGTATTTGTTATTACAACTAGCGAACAGACTGTAGTATCCTTTTAGTAATATGTTAAAGTGGGGGGGGGGGGTTAAGATCAATTTGCTGGGGTGTCGATGTTGTGATTCCTCAGACGTCATGGGCCCTTATGCACAAAGCAGTCGCAGATTTGCCACTGCAACCGTCATTTGCGACCAGTCGCGACCCAAATATGCGCTGTATACTCAAAGCAGTCGCTCACTGATCGCAAATTGGGTAGTCCGACCCACGGTTGCGACCAATCTGTCTGCGACTTGCAGCCGGTCGCACACATGAGAATTCGCTGCACTCGCACCAACAAGGGCGCCATATTGATATTGGTTTTTCTATCGTCTGCTGGGGGAGCGATCCTGCTGAGCTTACAATGGCATCGAAGGCAGACAAATGCCTAATTACAAATCAGCAGACGTAGTTGACGTATGAGTGGGTGAGGTGTGTAACAGAATCCCGTGAACTGAATATATATCATAAACTCCAGTTTATCATGCACGATAACAAATAACGAGAGACAAAAAAGGAGATAACGGACATCATTAATCAATAATGCACTTGACCAGGCGAAAAGAAACAATAAGGATGTGCGAAACAAATGGAAGGATCTCGAGAACAGAACAAAGGTTCCCGAAGGTTCAAGAAAGTGAGAGAAGTACACGAAAAAGACAGGGGTGGAGAGGAGGCTGCTGAACTATCAGAAACTGAGAAAAAAGTGATAATGATTCTTGCCAGCACTGCCATAGAGGGTACTGTTATGTTATGTTATGTTATGTTATGAATTACAGCTATAGTTAAGCTGAATTCCAGCTAGCTCTTCAATTAGTCCATTCACTGAATTTACATATTTTGTGTTTATCTTAGTGGGTATTTGAAGTCTGTTGCATATATATATATATATATATATATATATATATATATATATATATATATATATATATATATATATATATATATATATATATATATATATATATATATGTATATATATATATATATATAATCGCTCCATATCTTGTCCAGCTGCTTTTTGAAACTATTCAAAGACGGTGCTTCAACGACATCACTGAATTTTAAAAGCAGATGATGCCTTTTTCCTAGCGGTGCTTCATGCTTTACTTCAGTTACCATGCTTTCTTCGTTTGTCAAAATTAAGTTGAGTATGTTTGCAGTTTGATCAACCCGGAAATAACTGCGCTGTGTCACGTGTTGACGTAAAAAAGCATTTCTTGTGGCTTCCATAAAAAGCGTTGCTTTGTGGTTTGAGTGCGCGGGTGTTACTCTGTCTGCCCAGTCTATTTAAAGTTAGTCAAAGTCAAAGTCAAAGAAAGCTTTATTTTTCATCGGTACATGGTTAATATATTCAAATATCAGCAGAGACAGCTAGTCACCGATAAGACAAGTATATATACATATATATATATATATATATATATATATATATATATATATATATATATATATATATATATATATATATATATATATATATATATATATACTTGTCTTAAAATGTACATACAATGGCCATAACAAGGGGATGTCACACTAGAAAACTATAGGTTACAAAGGGCACATTTACACTTTACCGTTTGCCAGGACTAATAAGTTTTCTAAAGTTATTGAGTCTGCAGGCAGGTCATTCCAGATTCTGGGTGCCAGAGAGCATAAGGAATGTTTGCCGAAAAATTGAGTGTGTATTGTGGGATATTCTAATGCTATGTTTTCTTCACTTCTGAGATTATAATTAGACTGACGAAGTCTGAAGACATCCTTCTTATATGAAGGACTGAGGTTACTTATACATTGGTATACATCTGTTGCTAAGCAACGTAAACGATTCAGATGTAGGGTGTTAATTCCTGCTTTGTTTAAGAGAGTGTCATGATCACTTTTGAAGTCCCTAAACACTAATCTCAGACCTCGTTACTTAATTTTTCCAACTATTTAATTTCGGGCACCGCAGAAATGCCACACAAGTGGACAATAACTGAAGTTTGTTAAAACAAAGGTCCTAAATACCTTGAGCCGAGTACTTTCTGACAAAAAAGAGCAAATTGATCTGAGAGCATTTAGTTGTTTCCCGGCTTTTTGGAAAGTTTCGATACATGGTTGTCAAAAGATAACCTACCATCAATGGTTACCCCCAGAAGATCTACATGTGACTCCGCCACTATGGAAATATCATATAAACCCAAAGATGCATTTACTGGTTTTCGATTTGGGGCAAGAAAAAGAAAAGAAAAGTTAAAGTTGCCCATAATAAGTACATGTGATATACCATGCGTACACAGTGGTAATGCAAGGTTTAATTTTTCATTGTTTTCGTTGTTACTGTTCCGTGTTAGGTGATCGATAAATACCACCAATCAAAAGTTGATCATTAATTTTTCAGTTGAACCTCACACCATATGCTGTAAATTTTTCAATGTTTCCATGTTGGCCTGATTTGCTTGTAAGTGACGTAAATACTCGGCGATGCGAGTCCAAATCATCAACGTTTGAAAGGTGTCATATTCACCTATTTGAATTTCTGAGAACTGTATAGGATGTTTCGAGTTCTTTGGAATTATCTCTACTTAACATAAAATATCGGGTTGTTCAGTTTCCACTGGTGGGCCTATATGTAATAACTCACTGCGTTTATTTAGTTAACTGTCCACATCATTAGACAGTACATACACAAGATAGGCCTAACTTGTGGTCAGACCATCTTGTGGTCGTTTTCTGAGGATACTTATGACCTTGTTGTTTCTGATGATCCAATTGGTATTTTCGCCCGGTAGGTTCGACTCGTCGATCTTTTCTTCTGTCGCAATTGGATCAAACTTTTTTTTCTTCCCGTTCTAGCGGGGTCATGTCTTTCTTAATGACTATGTTCTCATACATTTTTTGATCTTGGGAATTTAATCTTCTTGCAGAATGCAGTATATTGGATTTCTGATCCGCATATTGAACTGTTGCTGGGAGTGGTCTAGACCTGCCAGACGTTAACCGAGGCGAATTACTTGACCAATATCTGCTGTTACTTCTAGTATATCTGTGCACATTTTATTGATGAAATTTGTGTCATCGTCCTTTCCCTTAACGGCATCGTCACCGCCACTTTCTGGTACATTGAAAAGAATCACATTGTTTTGTCTGTTTTCACGCTCTCCTATAGTCCATTTACAACATCACTCACTTGTGCTGAATTTGTAGGCCTCTTGGTATCCTTGGTATCCTTACTATCGTCTATAGGCAGGTTTGACATTGTTCGCAACTCAAGACTCAGTACCGGTAGCACTAGCAGTGGGCCAGCTGGACCCCCGGGGCTGGGCCTAATCCTGCTCACACTATACTAACAGCAGTGACTTGGCAGTAGCCTGAATAGGGCAGCGCAATCAAGTTCCGCGTCAGAACATAGGCCTATGCATACCACTGCAACAGATTCGCCTTGGTCTACATGTATGTGGATCATCGCTGGTAGATCATGAAGCAACTGGTGATGTTGCTGCGGGGGCATTAGGCCTATGTACTTCTGCAGAGGAGTCGTATGATAAAGATTCCAACAGGACTGGTGTCCGAATGATCAGACTGCATCGGGACAGATAAAGGCCTACTCCATGCAGATACCCAAAGATGATCATGGTGAGGTAAGACCCGACAGAAGAGAAAAATCCTCAAATGAAAATGCAGCCCTGAACAGATAAGTCTACACGCCAGGGTCCTCTCAAAAAGGGGTTGCATGCCGAAAAAGATCAAGACCTAGGTATTTATCACCACCGTCAACAGAGTAGTTCTATTGCCATAGTTTTGAGTTAGAGGTGCAACGCCTGGAGTTAGAACGGGAAAAGAGAGATGTAATGAAATCATGTTTGCAGGAAATAAAATGCTTCCAACCACTGCCATGTTAGTATTGATTATATAGATGCCGGGGACCAGGGGAAGAACCAACAGGTTTTTTGCACCCCCCCCCCCCCGCCGAAAAAGGGGGGGGGGATCCCAGAATGTTCATCCCCATTATAAACTTTCAAGAGAAAAATTATTTTATGCATATTTTTTATCAATGTGACAGGAGGCGAATTGTCATTTTGGACCTCTGCCAGGGTCACTTTGTTGGTTAATCCGTCCCATGAATATTTAGGTCACTTTCTTATGGTTCAGTGTCTCCTTTCAACTACCAGTGTATATGAAGCTCTTTTCACAGATACTCCTTGTCATTTATGAGATGTTTTCACGTCCAAAATCGCGGGTCGTCCTAAGCCTAAGGTATTGGATCACTGAACAATTGGGTCGGTATTGACAACATGTACCCAGTAATCAAAACTTGTTATCCCAGCAACGGCGTTCCAAAGCCCTCGTACTCTTGATTTTGGTACCAAAGCATAATGGCAAGTTTTGAATGGGACTTTTGGATAGCCTAGAGTGCGGTCGCTACAGGTTGCTTTGCTCGGGCATTACTACTAGTATAGGCCCATAATATACGCGAACGCACCCATGGCTATCCTCAAGTATAACACTGCTTCCCGCTCTATATTCTCGTGGAGGAAGGCGTGTATAGTATGGAAGCAATGAAATAAAAACAAACTGAGCACAATACCTTAAGGTAAGGGCTGTTCCAGAAAATGTCCTCCAGGGGGATGGGAGCCAAAAAATTTCAACCACCCCCATACCCAGGATAGAAGGAACATACTGAACCCCTTACCCCTAGGAGAGACATAAGTTTTGAAACCCCCAATACCCAGGACATTTTAATAGTATTTCAACCCTCATACCCAGGACAGATCTTAAAACCTACACCACCACCCCCCATCAAGGACATACATGTACATGATGGTTCTGAAAAAAGCTCTATCAATGATTTGTATACTTACAGATATGTATGTAATAATGCACAGCATGTTTAATATCAGTACGAGTATCAGCACTGAGTACTGATGTGAATGTACGAAGTGCTGATGCCAGTACTGATATGGAACAAGCCATGCATTATTATTTTTGTCATGTATCTACAGTATTACAGTTCCGCTGCCAGAGGAGCTGCTTCCACTGTCCAGATACATCCAAATCCATATTGGACAGAAAAGCAGTTCATTACAAAAATGCAGCCAGATACAACCCACGATCTTGCTTTTATATTGTGTGTACAATTCCATCCATAATAATAATGATAATACTGTAAGTACATGATAATTTACAATCATATATTTCCAATTTGAAAATAAAGATATGTCAATAAAATGAAGTCTTTTGTTTTTATATTCTGAACTTTTCAATGATAAAAAAAAACTAAATTTTGAGATTTGGACCCCATGAGAATGGCCAGTGGGTAAGAGCTTAAATGCAACTCCTCCAGGAGGCAGGCCTGGACATAATTATAAGAAAAATATGGACCACCTACACCTCCACTTTTAAATTTACAAATCTTCTGAATAGCTGCAGATTACTCGAATGCAAAAGATATTACAACTTTTGTATACAGGGCCTGATATTTAGACATCAGGCTTTCCTGTTATCTGCGACAAGTAAATTTTCACGCAGGACTAGCAAAAAATTGAGTTGAGATTTAACTCCTTACTTGTGTAAAATTGGAACAAAAAGGGTAACGGGACAAGTAACAAATCCTTAATTTCGAACTCTGGTATATTTTGTATCTACATCCCTGTTGAAGTGGACTTCAGGCAAATGTCTGCATCTCAACTGATTTTCTTGCAACCACGCATGGGTGGTATGCTCCCCTGGAAAGTATGGACCTATGGGAGGTGCACTGGCAGTTGTGCTTTCACTACATGTCAGGGCTTGACATTAAGGATTTTCATTACTTGTCCCACATGACTTTTTCTCCAATTTTCAGTTAAGTAATGGGTTAAATTTCTATTCAGCTAAAAATTGTTCTTGTCCTGGCTAAAAAATTAACTTGTCCTGGACAATAGGGCTTGATCAAAGTCAAGCCCTGCATGTACTCCATCACACATCAGAAGCAATAAATAAACAGTTTCTCAAGTTCTCATTTTTTTAATCTAAACCTGTTCTTGAGATGGCTGTTCTGGAGGACTTACAGCACAAAAGGCAGAAAGACTCCATCTTTAAAGGGCAAGTTTAAAGTAAGACACAAAGGTGATAGGTTACTAAAATGAAATTATGTCAAATGGCCCTCACACTCTGGACATGTGTGTAAGGCTGATACCCCAATGTCCCGGACATGATAGGTTATCTCCTACCCCAACCTCCCGGACATGATTAGAGACATATATCCCCGACCCCCCGGATATCCAAGTCGTTGCCGCCCACCCCCACCCCCAGGACATTTTTTGGAACAACCCTAAAAAGAAACACGTGAAAAGTTTAGTTTCAGTCAATATTACTATCCAGAAGTCATCTGAGCGCTGAGCTTGCGGCTTTGAATTTTACATAGGCCTACGTTTGTGTAGGCTAAAATGCGAATTACTGATAATTCATATTCTCTGGGTAAATTGGACCATCGATTGGAGGTGCATATTGAACTAGTAGTCCAAAATACACTTCATGCCGTCTCTTTTGCTTTCCTAGGAAAGTAGCAACATTATGCGCGACGGATGGAACGACATCTTATTGAAATTATTCTTATCTTGTTAATTGGTGTTAAAATTTTGACCATTGATTCTTTGAAGGTGCTTATACAGGTCACTAGATTTGTCTCAAAAATGACACTTTCCGTCCGTTGCAATAAATGGTCACTTGAGTGGTACTCACAATTGATACTTAATGATAGGATTTTGTTTGACAAAGCATTCTTTTCAATTTTAAAATGTCTCTTAATTGGCAATTTTCACCCTAAGTCACTTAAATTGTTCAAAGGTAGAAAAACACTATTATGGCAGAAAACTCCGTCTTCAAAAAATGGCCTTATTCTGTCTGTCACACTTGAACCGTCATCTTTAAGTTATAGCAGTGATACTTTTGCTTCCTCACAAAAATTGCATTTTCCAAGCGCAGTGGTCCCAAAAAGAAGTACACAGAAAATCACACGTTATAGAGCTTGAATATGTTCACAAAATTTGTAGATATCTGTAAACAGTTTCAAATTAAATACACAGGTTTTTATCAAGTCCGCAGTCGCTCTGACAGGTTTGTGTGTGTGTGTGTGTGTGTGTGTGTGTGTGTGTGTGTGTGTGTGTGTGTGTGTGTGTGTGTGTGTGTGTGTTTTGTTTTGTTTTGTTTTGTTTTGTTTTGTTTTTTTGTTTGTTTGTTTGTTTTTTGTTTTTTTTTTTGTTTTGATTTTTGTTTTTTTAAGTGTCCACATTTTAATCAGAAGGTTCGGCAATTGTGATATTTTATGAAAGTCGGGTATACACTATACAAGTCCATAGTAACTCACGCTCAATTCAGATGGCACTATTAGCAAATATGATTTGTCATCAAATCCCGTCCGTTACATAACGGCTATTTTGGATTTTGGACTTCCCAGGCAGTAATTTTAAACACAAGTTTCTTCAATGCTCACAATGATGGTCTCAATTAAATTTCTGTTTTGGGAACTGTACCAAAAAAGAATAGAGGCTCGTGCCCCCCCCCCCCTCCATCCGAGAACAGGAAATCCCTAAATACTTTCACGTCTATATGTAATACATAAATATAGCGATTTCAAGGCTCGGCCACTCTCCGTGTGATGTTTTTACTTTTTTCTCACTGGTTGCTATTATTTAACGGGTAGCCCCCCATAATATTTACATGCTTGTGAAGGCACACATTCTACAGATTAGACAACGTATAAGCATTAACACTCAAGTGGAGATATGTTCTAAATCACTGTCTTTTGTCCAAATGTGAATTTTAAAAAAGTTTTATATGATAAATTTTTAGATTCTTTGACTTAAATGTAAACATATAAAAATGTCTGAAAACGAAAAACAATTTTGGGTAGTTTTCAAGCTAAATCAAAGAGCTTTGACGCGCGTGGTAACACGTGTTCAAAGCAGTCCTTTAGGTAATCCAAGTTTTGCGACATTGCAAAGCATTTTGCGACTAGTCTGAGGCAGTTGCAGATTCCCCCGGTTTGGCGACCTGTATTTGCAGCCGCGACATGTTCGAGAATACCAAAATAAAAAAAAATGCAGCGACTTGACTGCAACCAACATTTTGGTCGCACGCCCGTGCGATTGCTTTGTGAATAGGGGGCCAAGTCCAGTAATAGTGCATCGGCGCTAATGTTTTAATATTGTACCATGTTCGACCTGAAATAAAGATTATTATTATTATTATTATTATTATTATTATTATTATTATTATTATTATTATTATTATTATTTGTAATAGTAGTAGTAGTAGTAGTAGTAGTAGTAGTAGTAGTAGTAGTAGTAGTAGTGGCAGCGGTTCGACCGAAACACCGGCTCAACCGGTTCATGCCTCAAAAACCACGAACCGCTTCCAAAGAACTCCGTCGAACTGCGGTTCGAACGGACGATTCAGATTGATTATCTCTTACTCAATTAGTCGCCTACAATCAGGGCAGAACAATGTTAATAAAAATGAGCATGCATTGGTTATCCTAAGCTTGGACAAACATGTACATTGCATCATGCCTTGCTAATTTCTTGACAAATGGGCATTGTTTGAAAAATTTATAATACACCTTGGCGACATTACTTGCCGCATGTGTTTAGAAGAAAAAAGGCCGTTCAAGTTCACCTCAGTAAAAATTAATAGAAATTAAAACTATACCAGCGTACTTTACGCACGTTTTGTGATAAAAAGACCAGTGTCTGTTGAGGAAAACGGGAGATCGGGTCGGTCAGTTTCCCAAATTTTGACACACTGGCGAAAAAGGACTTGGAAATCCCCAGCAACCATTGTACCCTGCATAGGGGTTTTTTCTAAAGTGACAATACTGTAACAGACAAACGTTTGCGTTTGACACCTGAGTCAGACAAAAGGCTCATTTTTATGCATGGTAACTACAAGAAAACAAAGTAAAATGTGGGGCTGATTTTTCTGCTCGCGACCAACCAAAAAAAGAACAAATGGGACATGTGAAATACATATAAAATGAATATTTAGTGCTAAATAAAAGTTTTGCTTTTGGAATTTTGTTCATGTATTTCAATGTTCTTGGATTGCCGGTTTGAATTGGTTCATGACTTGTGAACCGGCTCCCATCTCTAGTTCTTACTGATGACTATGTTTTTTTTTTTAATCCGTAAAACATCAGTAATGACAGCAGTGCCATCTAGTGAATAAGTTTGATACAGACTCAATAACAAGCTCTATTCCATTAAGTTTGACGAGAATCAATCTTTTCGTCGTTTTGAAGAAGTCAAAATTTAATATACTAGCAAAAATGCACAAACAGTAAAAAGTTGAAATGCCAGTTGTTGAATAAATTAACGTCTAGCGAAAACCCGAACTTCGGAAGTGTTCGGATGGAATAGGAAGGCAGTTGCCCAAGTGTTTTCAGAGAAAATGTTTTTTTCTCAAAAAATGAACAAAAGAGTCAGTTTCCCATTTTAGCGTGACGACTGCCCCCAAACGTTGCAAGTTCGAGTCCCGCTCGTTCCGAACATAAAATATTTATTTCCGGCGTTTCCTTAATGCAGGTGGATTTAAGTCCCCGATTCTAGAAATAAATGCCGACTCAGTACTTTAACTGCACAACCGTGTTGATATGGCCACTCGCACATAACTACCTCCGTTGAACCATTCTTTTTTAAGAATAGGGATTTGCTGAAGTGGGTATGAGATTTTCCCATTTCAGCTAGGCGACTGGTGCCAAAGGTTGCAAGTTCGAGTCCCACTCGTCCGGAACATAAAATATAACATTCTTGACAAACTCTGACCCACAACCATGTGAACAAACTGATGCGAAACATATCTAGCGTACTTCAGTACAAATATTGAAGAATGTCCAGTATGCATTTGCAGAAAAAGTCAAAAATGCGGTTTTTTTGGTGGAAAATGGATCGACAAACGACGGACAGATTATTGATGGACGATAGGCAACAATGGACACTGAACCGAAACTGCTGACTGAATAACTAGTTCGGTCAAAAAATGAAAAAAATAAAAAAACTTTGTCCCAACTTTTGAGCAAATGAAAGTGGAGGGGTTAACCAGATGCCAACTGTCATCAGGGCAATCTCTAACATGAGCTCAAAATTTAACCAATGTGTGTTCCTCATCAAAATTTGAGTACTTGCTGCTGCATTCTTTATGAATTATTTTCTGTCCCTGAAATGACGCTTTGATCAGTCCAGGTCAGCTGCTTTCATTGGCGCGCCTTGGGAGCAATGAGTCCAAAGTGCGCCAAGGAAAACTGGTGACTCAGTCCAAAATGTGGCCCTGAAACGGTTGTTTCCTCAAATTCTTGAAGAGTTGTCGCCCGGAAATTAAATCCATATTACGGAATCTGCGATCTTCAAAATTAAGTCATTGTCAACAAAACACATTCTCAACCTAGGCTGCACCGATGCGCATAATCCTGTCAGGTTTCATCAAACTTCGTCGTCAAATTCTTTAAGAGTTATGACGGAAAACTGAATTAATATATCATCAGTGTCATGATCTCAAAATTTCAATTTTACATACAAGGTAAAATCTGCTTACCTTATTGTATTTTAGACTAAACAGTTACTGTGTGCATTCAGACAGCCGTTTGAATGCACATAACTGTTTAGTGTTATCTAATTCAAGCTTCTACCATACACATTTCCCCTCTGAACAACGACAAAGCGGCTATACTGTCATTCGCTACCATTTAAGTGGTCGCTCCATATGTAGCCACGGTATGTTGGTACACCAGATTATGGCCGTATTCGGAGACAGTTTGATCTGATCTTGAATTTGACCCTGGAATTCAATTGATGTTGCTCTTACCCGAAAATTTATTCATTCTTAGCGTCACATCTGAACCAAGGCTTCCAAAATTAGCCAATATAATTATGTATTTGCCTATAATATGAACTTCGTGTTCAACTGTTCTAATTTGTTAAATTAACTGCAGTTTGATCCAGAACTTTATCTTTGAATCTGGATCACATTACAATTAAGCCATAATCCTGAAATGTTAATCATAAAATCTGTATAATAGCCATAAAGAGAAAACTGATGCACATTTAAGTTGTTCCGAAAGTGCTGGACCCACGAGTAAATAATATGGGCTCAAACAAGTCGATTTTAATTTCAATCCTGAGTTCAGTTTTAGATCAAAATTCTTTGTGTTAAATAGCCACTGACTCACAAGTATTAAAAGCTGCTGTATAGCTGCCATACAGCAGCTATATAGTCCCAGTGCAGCCACTCTCAGCATTGTCCTTGTATGTATTAGGTTGGGACTTAGTAATGGATCTACTGTGTTGCAACTATATGGCCCCTCTCCACCCACCCACAGGAATTGATCTACCTGCTGCTATACACTTCATACATCAATTTGGAGATTTCAGGGAACTTTGAGAAAGTCCTGACCAGCAAACTATATATTAGATATTAATGCTTGCCTTTATGGACTCTGAAGTTCATTCCTATTCAATATGTAATAAAACTGTTAGACCAGGGTTTGAATTGAATTTGCAATGTGGTATTCGTGTGGTCTGCTGTATAGTGGCCATGCAGCCACTTCTCAATTTAGGAATGTTAATTATGGCATTTGCCTTTTTATGTAAGACTTGGGTTTCAAGATTTTGTCAAAATGTGGTGTTGTCTTTAGGAATTGAAAAGTGCAAAAATACATTTTGGTAAAAAATGAGACACGAGCATATGAAACGAGAACGGAAAAATTGTGCCTCTAAAGCTCCCCCCTCCCCCCCCCCCCCGCCTTCACCCCGTCCACGTACAAATCAATACTGCAATGCCATCTGGTGAACAAACTACAGATGTCCAACTGTGGCACTGCCCTGCCAAGTTTGGACAAAATCGAGCTAATTATTTTGGAGAAATCGAAAGAGTAACATGCGCAGAGGGCTACCGCAGACGACGACAGGCCATCCTTAAAGCTCAGCTGATTGAAACGTGACATGTGCTAAAATTCATTTCATGCAAAAAAAGTCACCATTATCACGCTTAAACCGAGTGCTGTCTTCTGGTCTATTAGCAACAAAGTTGTTTTCACCTTTTTATACATGTAAAAAGTCAAATGTCTTGCAACTCAGTTGAGATCTTTTTGGCAAAGTTTATACTCTCCGCGTGCACCCGTGGCAATGCTTACCTCTAAAATATGAATACAGAAACCGTGACAATTTGTTATCACAGGTATATACTATTCAAGTAACATCGATGCTTCCGTACTCCAGGGATATGAAAAGAGACTCTTTCCACATCCCCGCCTACTCCAAACATTTTCATATGCCTGTGGTTGTGTACATCTTTTTTGTTTTACAAACATTACCTTCAATAGATTGCTTTTCAAGAAGGCCATATCAGTATGACAGACAATAACTGGTCTTCGTTGAGTGATGATTTTGGTCCAACTTACCTTTGAAAGTCTACATGTCACTCAAGGAAAGACCCATGGTTAAGCGCTGCTTTCTTAATCTCGAAATCACTCATACTGATCGCGGCTGACTTGCAGACTTTCCAACTTGACAGAATGTTCATGCGTGAGATGGAAGTTATAATAGCACTCTTGTAAATCAGACTACCAAGTGCGTATGGTGCGTTGTCAGTTGGCAAAATCTGCACTTGGAATAAATGTGCACCTGAGATCAAGGGATTGGGTGCGGTTGTGCACTTTCCCGGATATGTAAATACGTTTCAATTTCTTCCAGTAACGAAATAATGGAAGCCTTATGGCAAGTGCTATGAAACTGTGTACTATTTACGACCCGAATATGATGCTCACTATTCTGGGAAACCATGTCATGCTGTTCGGAAACCCAAACCGAAACCTCGTTTGACAAAACTGTAAATGAGGCCATATAGATGCATAAGGCATCGACTCATTTTGTACAACGCTTTTTTTCTATATATTTATTTATGGTGATGTCTTTCTTTATAGCCTGTCTTATATTGATCATACGTTACTTTCTGTACAAAGCGTTGTGGTCAATAAATTATTCGTATTCGGTTTGTGTTGCGCTTTTTGACCTAACGGTGTGCTGACATTATCACTATATACGTAGTTTATATATTTATGTGTGTGTGTGTGCGTGTGTGTGCGTGTGTACGAATAAGAATAAATGTATACAAAAAAATTTTGTGTGAGCATGCACGTAATTATGTATATGTATATGTATATATGTTTCTACGAACAGTATATGGACTGGATCAATGAGTGACCTGGCCCCAAGGGGCATCCCCATGCTCTGTTGGCTTAGGCCGGTTACCCTAAGGGAACCGAGCGTAGGGAGGTCCCTTGGGGTACGCGTGACCCAAATGGAACCCAATACAAACTTACCAGACACAAAAAGACCAACAAAAAAAAAATCACAATTGCATGATCCAACTTAAATGGTGTCCACATATTTCAAAATTCAATGGGAATGCACTGCCGCCACGTGATAAAGTCAAGATAAACTTATCTCAAGGTGGAGCATTGCCTGACCGCATGTTATTACGGGGTATGTGCGGGTAAATGCAATAACGAGCCTTTAATTTTCAGCTCAGCTTACTTGTCACTCAGCTGAGATGATGTTATGACTAGCCATCCGTCGTCCGTCCGTCGTCAATAATGCACATTTTCGACTTCTCCAAAACCGTCAACTAGATTTATTTCAAACTTGGTTGGGATGTGTCTTGGGTGGGTCTCTACCAAGTTGGTTCAAATGGTCACACTCCAGTGATTTATGAATTTTTTATGAATATTTTTGTTGTTTTGGGGGCAAATCTTAAAAATTCTTCTTCTTCAATACCGCTCACCTAATTGCTTTAATATGGTATAGAGACACTCCCGGGGCGCCTATATTTCTGAATTTGTTCACCGGGTGGCACTACAATTTTTCCCAATTTTTTATGATTTTTTTGTGGGTTTTTGCTGTTTTTGACATCTTCTCCAGAACCGTCACTCAGATTAAGCTGAAACTTAGTGGATATGTTTGTCGTGCAAGGGTCAAACAAAGTTCTTCACTAGATGGCACTGCTGTGGATTCCTAATCTTGAACGATTTTTTTTAAGTCGGGTACTTATCGGTCAATGCAGCTTTCCTGTTGATTACTCTGTAAGTCAATGGGCATTCTAATGCTAATTCACATTTTCGACTTCTTCTCCCAAAACGTCACTCACATTGACTTCAAACTTGGTGTCAATGTACCTAGGGTGGGTATCTACATGGTTTGTTCAAATGGTCACGCTCCAGTAATTTTTCTGTTTTCTTTTTTGGACAAATCGCTCACCCAATTGCTTCGATATTACAGAACAACACTCCTAGGGACTCCTAGTTCTTAATAAGTTCACCAGGTGGTGCTGCATTTAAAAAAATTAATGAATTTTTGTGTGTTTTAGTTACTTGTCACTTCTCCTGAACCGTCTCTCAGAGGAAGTTGAAACTTTGTAGATAGGTCCCTTGTGAAAGGATCAAGGAAGATGTTCACTAGCTAGCACTCCTGTGGATTCCTGATTTTTAACGTTTTTTTGTAATTCGGGTACTTATCGGTAAATGCACCTTTGTTATTGCTTACTTATATGCAAGTCAGTGGGTATTTCTAATACATTCTAATGGTAATTCATTCTCTATGTAGGCCATGTTTAAACAGTACATGAGTGACCTTGACTTCATATCTGGACACCTCCTCTTAAAATATTTCTTAATGTAATAGAATAACCATATCAAATTGATAAAAGCACATAGTTTCTCATGTCTATGCAGGAAAAAATCACTTAGTATGTTTCTGATGGAAAACGTTTGAAAATAAATAAAAATGTTTTGTCTGTCACGCAAATTTACCCGTTTTTGCACCAAAAAGCCCATTAAAGGACGCGGGTTGAGTTTTTAGATATAAAACTCACATTTTCATATCCTTAAAGATGATAACTTTCAGAAAACACACATTTTGGCCCATAGATCTGATTTTGATAAAAGTAGTGTCCACGTCACAAAAACCACGGAATGCCCCGATCATTCCTTGAATAAAGCCAGGCCTATCATAAGGATCACCAAATCCAACCGTTCACAAGATAAATTGACTATAAAACTAGACATTTCAAATACAAACATTGTTAAAATTTTTGTTGAATATAACCAAAAGATCTTTCGTGGGTCTAATCCCATACATGTCCATTGTCATAAATTCTTTCACATTTTACAGACGTGTACTCCGAAAAATACAGTGGTTAAACAACAAACAAAACTGGAAAATAATATATGTGTGTGTGTGTGTGTGTGTGTGTGTGTGTGTGTGTGTGTGTGTGTATACAGAAGAAACAAAGAGAATAGATAAGTCTGTTGTTAAAAAATAGGAATTTAGAGCCCATGCCGCAAAAATATGGGACAAATAAATTAAGATTCAGCGCCGTGAAGTGACTTTTGCAAGGGGCACAAGTAAATTTTCTCTCCAACGTGTCCTGGGAAAAGCGGCCAAAATCTTTAATGTCAAGCCATCCCTCAAAGCAGGCAAGGTCTTTCACTTCAATTACGATGATACTTACCAGTGCCATATACTAGAAATTACTTGCCTTTAGAGTATAATACTGTCAAGGCAGGATGTTATATGGCACTGTCATTTTTATATACATACCCAGGGTAAAACCCTTAGTCTACAAGTGTCTCAAACCAAACATACCACAGTCGTTACACCAGTAGAAGAAAAGGATCATAAAGAAGTGGTCAAAGTAAACGATGACTGTACCATCTTAATGCATCCTTTAAAAAAAAAGAAAAAAAAAACATTTTACAAATACCAAAGCCTGACAATCAAGTAAATTAAATCGTCAGGAATATAGGGATAGGATTTTCCGGTGACAGTGTCAACACTGTGGGCCAGAAAATCATTAGAATAGAAGTAATATCATCTGAACAAGTGAAAGCAAATATCATTCTTTGAAGTTAAATATATACCACAAAGTTACTTCAAGGAATTCTTTAACCCAATATTGATATATGCCTAAAATTAAACTTATGTGAGTGAAAAAATACACGGACAGCTGATTTTTTTTTTTTCATTCTCCGTTTTGGGCCAAAACAATCTGTAAAACAAGTGATAATATCGCTGTGGCCTAATGAATTCCCTATGCTTTCAACACCTTCCGGTTCATCTCTTCTGAAATACTGTAGATGGCGTCACCAAATTTAAGCACGTTTTCGTCTTTTTGCGAGACCGACATTCCGACAAGTTTTGAGACAATTCATGAAAAACTTGTCAAGAAAAAGCATTCTAAAAACTTGCGTATTTGACACAAAATATAAAATTTGTGGCAAACTGTTTGTAACAATGTAAACTTAAAAAGTGTGGTTTAGATTTTCAACGAGTACAGTTGTCAGGAAAATGAGTGCAAGTCTGGTCTGTTTGATGTATTCAGTGACTGTCATCGATGCGACTCCGAAAGTGAATAGCACCATAACGAAACGTAAAGCACACAAAATTAGACACGCTTTTTCAGTTAACATTGTTATGAACAGTTTGCCAGAAATTTTATGTCTTTACATCATAAAACAAAAAAGTTGAATCCAAGTTTCTTCAAGGTTCTTTGAAAAAGAGGACGGCACTTGGCACGATTTGCTGTATAAACATAGGGCACCAAACACACAAGTGGGAGAAAAAGATCAGTAATTTGTTAGCTTTCCAAAAAGGTATAGTTTGTGACAGTTTTTATGCATATTGATTGATTTGTGATAGAATCTTTACAAGCACCCCCAAAATAGCACAGAACCAGAAGCTCATTTTCACAGCAATTGGTTGAGTGGTTGCGGGGAAAAATATTTTCAAGATTTCTCACAAAAAAGTCATCAAAAAACCAACAAAATCAGTGGAGCGTGACCATTTGAAGAAACTTGGCAGCGACCTAGCCAAGGTACATTGCCACCAAGTTTGAGTCAGTCTGGATGACAGTTTTGAAAAAGAATTCAAAAATGTGAATTAGAATTAGAATGCCGATTGACTTACAGAGTAATCAACAGGAAAGCTGCATTGACCGGTAAGTACCAGACTTGAAAAAAAATCGTAAAAAATTAGGAATCCATAGCAGTGCCACATAGTGAACAACCTTGTTTGACCATTCCACAAGGAACATATCCACTAAGTTTCAGCTTAATCTGAGTGACGGTTCTGGAGAAGTCAAAATTAGCAAAAGCACACAAAAAAAAAATTTAAAAAGAGAAAAAGATGCCAGCGCAACCTGGTGAACAAATTCACAAGCAAAAGTCCCCAAAAGTGTCCCCGTGTGATATCGAAGCAATTTGGTGCCCGATTAGGGAAAAATTTATTTTTCAAGATTTGCCCCCAAAAAAGAACCAAAAAAAAAAACCATCCAAAAATCAATGGGGCGCGTTTCAACAACTTGGTAGAAGCCTACACAAGGCACATTCTCACCAAGTTTGCAGTGAATCTGGCTCACAGTTTTGGAGTACAAGTCGAAAATGTGAATTGTGGCAAATGACGGACAGACGGACAACAGATGACAAACCCTCACAGAAGTTACAAAAAATATACAGTGCAGTCCGGTGAAAAGATTAAGAACTAGCAGTCCCTGGGAATGTTCTTGTGTGATATCTGAGCAAATTTGCCCCCACAACAACACCAAACAATTCATTAAAAAAATCACTGGAGCGTGACCATTTGGACAAATCTGGTAGACACCTGCCAAAGGTACATTACCACCAAGTTTGAAATGAATCTGACTGACGGTTTTGTAGTAGAAAATGCAACTGTGAATGGACGGAAAACTCGGCCTCCTAAAAGCTCAGCCTGACTAGTCAGTCAGATGAGCCAAAAATCAAGAACAAAAACTACAACAAACTTTGCAGCATTACCTGGTGAACTAATTAAGAACTAGTACTTCCCAGATGTGTTCCTGTGTGATATCAAAACCATAGCATGAGCGGTGATGGAGCAGACTTTTTAAGGTTTGATTAAAAAAAAAAGAACAAAAAAATCATTAAAAAATCCAAAAAGTACTAAAGCGTAACCATTTGAACAAAAACTTGGTAGGGACATACCCAAGGTACATTCCCACCAAGTTTGAGATAAATTTGACAAGTGGTTTTTAGAGAAGTCGAAAATGTAAATTGTGGACGCCGATGGATGACGGATGACAGAAGCCAAATCCCCACATAAGCTCAGCTGACTGACAGGTCAGCTGAGCTCAAAAATCTAAAAATCACTGGCGTGTTACTATTTGGATAAGCTTGGCTGACATCAATCTAAGGCAGATCCCCATCAACTTTGAAGTGGATTTGCCTAAAGGTTTGGGCGAATTCGGAAATGTGAATTGTCGATGGACGAACGACAGATGACCCATCATTTACCATCGTTTAAGCTCAACTGACTGACATGTCAGTTTTATAAATAACAGATATTTGGCCAACATATAAATCATGCAAAGAACCATTTGCTGCTGGACACCATTACCTGGGGAAGTGTCAGAAGTGGTTATATTGTTGCATTACTTCCTCTTAATAATCTTTATTGAGCTGTTTACAATACGTTGTCTCGAGTCATGCATCCCAATTCCACTGACTTAACGGTTACATGTGAAACACCTACCGTATCTCAAGGGAAGGCTAACAAAGCATGTGCATATGCATTTTAAGTGCCTTTGTTATTCTTGCACAGAGCAAAAAATACCCTGACACCCCGTCTTATTAATTACTTTAACAAACCAGTAAAATATAAAACATACATTTCTATGTAGTTAAACATCAATGAGTTTTCCCCCAATCAATAGATCCTATAACAATTGAATACACAAGGAAATGTTCTACCTTCTTGTCCAAACAGAATTTTTCTTCCTATACAAGACCATATTATCATTCAATATGGTGCACCAACAATTCACAAATGAACTCGAGATATTACAGTTACTATTACAATAATATAATCTGCGCTCCACCGTGTATTATTAACACATCCTGGTCAATTTGGGGGATCATTAATATTCATAAAACACAGTTTTCATTTGTGGAGATTAGACTATATTTATTCTTGTAATGGAATCTTTGCATTTTTGTTTCCATGCACGAACTGAATGGAACTGGGATTGAAATATTTTTTGCAATTGCTGCTCTGGTAATATATCCTTCCACCAATTATACATTATTCCTCTAACAATACATAGTCTTTCATCTCCCTCTAAATGTTCTTGGAATTGTGTTATCTTCAATTTGAAAGTCCTGCAAAAGTCTTTGCCTGTAACAAAACTTAATTGAACGGTGCCATTTTTCTATCAATCCGCAATTTACTTTGGTCTCCTGGTGTCCTCTGGTAATACATCCTTCCACCTATTAAACATTGTACCTGTAATAATACACCATATTGCTATAAACGCTTTTGTAATCATGTAATTCTTAATTTGAAACTTCCAGGAAAAAGAATTCTTTGCCTGCAGCAAAACTTAACTGGTGTCATTCTACCACCAATCCACAATTTTCTGTTTCGTGGTTTTTGGCACAGCACTGAAAACACTATAAAAATGCTCGATTTTTCTAGTCGTGTAAAATATGATTTTTCAAATGTTTTGAAAGTTATAAAGCTTCCATGTGTATCAAACGAATCCTCCATGCATGTGGAGGATTTGTTTGCTTAAAATAAAAAACCTGTTCACACCAGTCTTCATGAAATATTGACTTGCTGAGTAGATAAAGAAGTTGTTATATCGAAGATAATGTCGGATCATTTCCTTTGATGTAGGAGAAGCAAGTGTTGGAAATTATTCCATCCACTGAACAGTTCCTAGTAAAATTGTGAAACATTTTCCCTTATTCATACCTGCTGACCCTAGTCGTGAGCCCTGATGTATTTACCGTGGACTGTATCAAACCGTTATCCCCTAAACTTTCAAACCTGAGCACAACTTACTTTATACATGCCTTTGAGCTTTGTACGCTCACATTTCAGAGATAACAATTCATGTGATATTTATAAATTGTAATATGATTATTGTGGTATTCTCAGAGTTTATACCTTCATTTTTTGTGTTAATCATATGGATAAGGCTAGCTTTTCCAAACTAAGAATACAATAACAATGAGACAATAGACACTCTTGTCTCATTCCCTTCGAAAGATAAAAGACTACTGTGCTATGCCCATTATCTATCACACAGCTGCTAGGATATAGTATTTGTACATTGCATGCTTTCCGCAAGGGCAGTTCTATCAGAACAATTAGGCTTGGACCTTCAACTTTATATGTTATGTAATTCATGTTTTGCCTAAAACAAAGGTAGCAGTAAGTTTAGTGTCCATGCAAGGCAACAAGTGGTTAACCATGGAAGCAGTTTATCATCTATACAAAAGGAAATATTCATTTTTGTCCCCTAAACAATAGTAATATTATCTCTGTTTTTTCAAGCTTCTGTACGTAAGTAATCAATAATATGCTAAGGATACTGACGAAAACGCTTCAAACTGCAGATTCGCGACACAGGTATCAAGCGTTCCTGAACAACGCTAAGGCAGAGAAACACGATACAATAAGTGCCCAAAACAAAACCTGTTGGCAAAAAGTTTACACTCACCCAACCCCACCTAACATTTTCATCATACTGATTCGAGTTTCCGTGACTTTTATGATTAATATTTAAATGTACAATGCTCCTGACACAATATGATACCACATTTTAGTTGTCACGAAAATGCTGGAAGCTACAAACTTGCCTGTCAATCAAAAACGGGGGGGGGGGGGAGCTTAATGTTTTTAGGAATTTATGTAATCACCCAATTACCAGACGTAGCATGCTATGGACTCGGTACATTAAAGTGATTCCACTGGCCTTACTCAGTCACATGAAACAAAAATCTTTTCTGATATGCTAGTCTTATATCCCTAAACTGTATGACAAACTAACAATTTCAGTAATATAAAGCACGTCTAAATAAATTACACACAACGTCTGCATGTTCAAAATGCATCAGCACTGCATTTAAGACTATATTCACCAGTTACCTATGTACATCTTGTGCATGCTGTTTTATCTCCATCCAGTGACCACATTCTTTACGTTAACACTTTAAACTTAGGGATGGTCCCTCAAAACAGGGTCTACTGTACGGAGCTCGGCAGTGTCCTGCACTCTTCATCTTACTGACAAATCATTTGACTCAGTGAAGTTTAAAAATTATATTGCAGACGTTCCCTCATCTGTGTGTGAAACTTTCATAATCCAAAAGATGCATGGTATGTGTGGAAATCCGTCTCTACCTGTATTAGATGAGCATGCACCTTTCCGCACCCAACGAACCAAAGTGGACTTGGCCTACTGGATTACTGTTAGGGTTCTGACAGCCATGCAAACTAGTGACAACGCTCATGAAGAAGCATTGCTCTTCAGAACTAGGGAACTGTGGAACACTTACAAAAATTCAAGAACCTGTGTGACCGGTCCCTTCGTCTTTGATGTCTAACCTGTCCTTTACATTATACCAACCTCAGCACGTATTATTAATGATAGAATTAACGTGCACATTGGCCTACAAGATTCCTTGGTGCTTCCTCCCCAGGTGGTCATAACAGTCACTACTTGTTCTGAAATCTTCCAAACAAAGCCAGCAGATATGTCCTCGGCAATTACGGCACTCCATGTGATTGCATCCTCCATTTTTTTCAATGACCGCTTTACACACTGGACAACGCTTCCTGTTTGTGGAGTCTTCTTTCAGCCAAGCTTCCAGGTCATAGTCGTTGCCTGCTTTCATGCTGATGTACATGGCACATGTCATTCCACTGTGGTAGTCCACGTGACATGTAGTGCAGATCACACGTGCGCATTTTGTGCACGTGAATGGTGTTCCATCATTTGTCTTTCTGTATATGATTGGACAATCTGGTGTAATGCAATACTTATATGCAGCCGTGTTGGAAGCTACAAAGGAATCAAGGGCTGAAAGAGTTAATTGATGCATTTGCTTTGGACTTAAGAGGGACCTCAGATCACCCATGGTTACGTCACCTACCATGCATCCTTCTGCGGCACATTTGATTGGAAAATCCTTGCTCTCAGTCGACACGCGAAGCTGGCTCTGAATACAGTCTTTGCAGTAGGCGTGTCCGCAGCACTCCAGAAAGACAGGGTCTTTCTCAATTGGGCAGAAACAAATATTGCAATCCACAAGTTGAGAACCCAAGATTGGTGCATCCACAGCCAGTTCTACACATCGTTCATTGAGTATCTCCTCTAGTCTGTTATATGCTTCATCAGTGCCACGGAATTTTAGTATGTGACCGCGAACCCGGAGTTCGAGTTTATGTGCATTGCAGTTTACTCTAAGCTCTTCCAAAAGTGCACCATATTTTATGATGATGTCTTTCATCAATCCTTTTGGTCTCCCTTCACCATTCAGTGGTATGTCTTTTAGAACAGTGCCACCAAGTTCATCTATGAAGCTGTTCAGTTTCATCCGCGCCCTTGTCACTTTGCTTGTGTCACCAAAAAATATGATTTTCTTATTCCTGCTATCTTGTTCAATAAGAGTGTCTGTTTCTTTCATAATTAACTTCAGTATCTCTTTAGATCCTGGAGAAAGAAGTTCTTTGGTCAAATCAGTCATGCAATCCATGATATCACCGTGTACTATTTCCTGTAGTACCACATTGGTCCTGCATGCATCTTCATGGTTCTCACATCGTATGTCGATGATCCTTTTTCCAGATTTAAGTGTTTTTGGCTTGATATCAACCGTTCCCTTGGCAAGTTTTGTAAGTTTTCCTTTTGCCTCTTCAATTTGGTCCTCCAGTTTAACATAAACTGCTGCAGGAACATGTATGCATGAGACTATATTAGCACGTATTGTGATCCTTTGGGGCTGTTTTGCTTCTGTGCCCTCAAACTTTCGAGTCATACCATCCAGCATCTGTATGACCTGGAGTCCTACAGCTGAGTCCTGAAACCGAGCAAATGCTATGTATTGAACATCATGATTCTCCCTTGGTTTTAAAACCTCAACATCAAAACAGTCCTTGTCTTGATGGAGCCTGGCCCTGTCTGCTGGACTGACAGAACTGAGAATTAATGATTTCAGATCGTTCGTAATTTGAGACAGCTGTTCATGTGTTGTCTCATGTGGCCTCTCCCTCGGAATGGCTGTTTTCTCGATGATACTTTCATCACTGTCCGTAACATATACTGAAGACAGTGCTGCACTAATATCATCTTCCATAATCATTGGTCCAACTTTTGGAATGAAAAGTTCCCCTTCTTTTTTCCCCTTTTTGATCTGGTATTTTGCTCCTCTAATTGTAATGTGATTGACACTTAGGAAGTGTGAAACATCTTCTGGGTCACGCAAAGTCACAAAAGCAAAATCTCGTTTTGGTCGTCTCAGCCATGTTATCTTGGTCTCGAACAACCTCCTCCTTGTATCATCTCTTTGATGATTTTCAGGCTTTGCTGCCAAATGGGCATGATCACATGTGGCTTTCACAGCTTCAGCAGCACACTTGAAATCTCTGAATGTTATTTTTCCCCAGTCTGTATCATCTTTGTCTCTTCTTTTGAACTGTGTATGCCATTCAATTTCTCCATATACCTGAAATTTTGCCAGAACGTCTGATTCACAACCTCTATGATCATTGCCTGCCTTTATGACTCTTATTGTTCGGTATTCACTTGGCATCAACACTTGTTCAATCACTCCTCCGGCACCTTGTACAACCTGCACTTTCTTGCCTGGATCTATTGACTGTTCTATCCGTGCGTTCAATAATTTCTGCCGAATTGGGTCTATTCTCGCATTAATCCTTTCTGTTATTGCCTCATGGTGGCATTTTGGTGCAAATACTTTCAGCTCCCCTCTTTCAAATGAAGGCTCAAGTACAATCATGCTCTCGCCACAATCTTGCATTAGTTCTGCTTCTATGGATTTCAAAATAGTGAATCGTGGCCCTACAAGCTTTCTCAACAGTACAGGGCCAATGTTTGATATGGCTGTTTCATTCAGTGTGCCCTGAGTTAGCTGATCCACATCAAAGGATACCTTTCCAGAATTTATCAAATCCTGCACCCATTCTTCTTTGACAGTAGTGATGTTCATCATGAAGTCTCGTGTTGTATGCATCACTTGTTCAAACACCACCCACTTTGGATAAATACCAATATATTGCATGGCACTTGAAGGGTGGGGATGTACACAGCTCCCTGTGTTGGCAACAATGTATCCAGCCCGTCTGTGACCTGTGAAGAGACACAGGTTGGAACTGTAGCTTTCTAGCACTAGTTTTGCCATTTCTTGTGCAACTGTTTGTGAATCAGCGAATGTCTGTGTAATGTCAATGTTTAGTTCCTTCTTAAGACTCCTGGTCAGGTCCTTGATAGTCTCACGTGCAACACGCATTGATTTGCTATTGATACTGTTCTCCATACACCATTGGTTTTGCTGTCTATCTGACTTCCCATGCCACTCCTTGTACACTGATATCAGTGTCAGGATATCACCTTCGCTTTCACAGAATGGAACCTTGCGAATGTCTGCTGCTGCTTTCTTTTCTTCTGAGCCACTCCTGAAGAAAACACTTCCAGTTACAGTACACATTGCACCGACAATTATAGCTTCAAATCCTTTTCCTTTTTCAATTCCTTTAAAGATCAGACGTGCTAACCTTGGCTCTACTGGTAATGATGCCATTTTCTTGCCAATATCAGTTAACTTCCCAGCATGCAGTGCTTCAATGTCTTCTAAGTCACTCTGTGCCTTAAGTAAAGCCTCCTTTGCAGGAGATTCCACAAAATCAAACTTCAATGGATCCTGCATGCCAAATTCCATTAATTTCAAAATCGCATGACCCAAGTTAACTCGCAAAATTTCTGGAAGGCTCATGGGCTTCATTTCATTATATTCTTCCTCTGTATACAGTCTATAGCATTTGCCTGGGCCTGTTCGGCCTGCTCGACCTTTCCTTTGATTTACTGAGCTCTTGCTTGCCAGGCCTATTTCCAAAATGCTGATGTTACGCTCAGGATAAAATTTTCTTTCTTTGATAAGACCTGTATCAACCACATACTTAATCCCAGGTATTGTTACTGATGTTTCTGCACTGTTTGTGGCAAAGACAACTTTTCTTTTCCCTTCAGGAGTTGGTTCAAAGACTTTTTGTTGTTCCTGTAGCTGTAACTTTCCATGCAATTGAAGAGCTTCTAGCCTAGCATCATCATTATGTGCCTTGGTTAAATTGCATGCTCGCTCAGTTTCTTGCGGAGATGTAAGAAACACAAGGATATCCCCTTCATCTTCCCCCTGATTGATTTCAGCCACTTTTTCTACAGCCTCTTTGACATAATCATCAGAGATGCAGATCTCACTGGCGTCCTTCCAGACTATATCCACAGGGAACGTTCTTCCTGAAACAGGAATTACGGGGCATCCATTGAAATATGATATAAATACTTCTGGATCAATGGTGGCTGATGTGATGATAACCCTCAAGTCTGGTCTGTCTGGAAGTATTGCTTTGATCATCCCCAGCAACATGTCTGTGAACATACTCCTTTCATGAGCTTCATCAATGATGATGCAGGTATATTTGGACAGCAGCCGGTCCTTCAAACATTCATTTAGAAGGGTGTGGTCTGTAGTAAAGAGTATTCTTGTGTCTTCCCCATGTCTAATATGTGAGCCCAGATGGAAATCGACTACTTGCCCCATACAACTTGCCTGTTCCACAGCTACTTGCTTTGCCAGACTCATAGCTGCCACCTTCCTTGGTTGTGTGCAAACAATAGTCCCTTCATCAAAGCCACCAGACTCGTACAGATACTGAACCATCTGTGTACTCTTGCCTGAGCCAGTTTCACCAAGGATTATGCATACTTGGTTTTCCTTGACCTTGTTTATTATATTTTTCCTTTCTGCATATATTGGCAATGCTTTTTTTAATTTGGCACACTCTATTCCAAACTTACTTCGAATGCAACGAATCTTTGTTTGACAATTTTCATCTGCAGTCAGAGATCGTATGTCACGTGAAAAGGAAGCTATGGCTTCCTGGAACTCTGCTTCTTGTTTCTCCAGTTCTTCCTTTTTTTGCATAAGTGCTTTTTCTTCTGTGGTGCGTTTTTCAAACTCATCAAGAGTCTCATGCTTTTTCACGACTATTTTTTTTATCCTTTTTGACATCTCATCAATTTTTGTTGCATGTATTTTCATGAAAGGTTGTGCTTTTGCTTCTATGGTTTGTAGGGTTTGTTCAATCGCATCTGTGTTATTCACCGGATTACATGGCTCTACTGTGTTAACTATCTTCACTTTAAAATGTTCATCTTTGGCGCAAGATATTTTCAACAAAACCTTGCGTGCTTTTTTCTCAACATTTCGGCTTTTAAAGCTCAAGGACATAATCATAACTGGGCTCCCCTGCTCTACACACTGTACATCACACTCTATCCGACCAAGCACGTGTTTCAGGTATTCTTGGACTTTGGACGTGTCTCTTGTATTACTTGATATTTCCACCATAATGACAGACATCTTTGCCTCTGTTATCGTCTTACCTCTCTTCATTTTCCTTGCCGCTGAACTGCACTCCACTGTATTTGCATCATCTAAGTTAATTGTGTGTTTGCCCGCAGGATTATTTTCAAATAATGTTGACTGTGAACCACTGAGACTCGGGCCTTCTTTCTTTCGATTCCGTCTTCTTTTTTCTGTATGTATTGTATCACAACTTTTTTCCTTGTCACTGACACTGTCCACTCCACTATCAAGCACATCATTGTATTCATGAGTATTGTTTGCCTTGCTGCCTTCAATACAATTATGAGAAAAGCTGTTCTCATCAGTATATGTAGAAGCTGATCTTAAACTGAAGGACTTCTGTCCTGTTGTTTGGTTACTTTCACACCCTGCTTGCTCTGCCTCTGCATTGTCTGCAGCATGTTTTTTCTGTAAAATATCTCTTGACAGAGCCTCTTCACCATCGGGGTTTGGCTGACGGCCTTGCTTTGCAACTCTTTTAGATCCTCTCCCTCTTCCCCTTCCCCTTCCCCTTCCCCTTTCCCATCCACTGCCTTTGGGCTCCAGTACAGACATAGGAATACTACTTACACCAATTTGTCTCATGTCATCCTTATCATTATATCCTCTTGAACTCCTTACAGTTGTTACTGTGGTGATTTGTGACACAGGTGTCAATTCACCATGTGCTGAGGTAGCAAATTTCTCTACTTGCCCACGAGTCCCATCATCACTGTCATCAATGTCAAATACTCCAGTGTTCATGTTATGGAAAGCAGTTCTATCCAAAGCATCACCTCTTATTGGTACAGTCCTGTCTCTACTCTTGTCCCTGGGACCCCCTTGACAATTATACTCGACACGTCCTCCTCTCTTCACGAACCTAGTCAAACTTGCTCTTGCTGGTCCAGTACTTTGTTTTCCACAACCACTGGGACCTCTTGCTGTGTTCATAAATTCTCGTTGGTGATACTGTTCACTATATTCATCGTGATCATCATAATGATGCTGCCTAGGATGTGCTCTCATCGGTCCACTCATCCCTCTTCCTCTGTCCATAGAGACTAATCGTCGACGAGATGGTTCATACATATCCATTGCTGTGTTCATATATTCTCGCTGGTGATACCATTCACTTTTTTCATCATCATCACCATAATGATGCTGCCTAGGATGTGCTCTCATGGGTCCACTCATCCCTCTTCCTCTGTCCATAGAGCCTAATCGTTGACGAGATGGTTCATACATATCCATTGCTATGTTCATATATTCTCGCTGGTGATACCATTCACTATTTTCATCATGATCACCATAATGATGCTGCCTAGGATGTGCTCTCATGGGTCCACTCATCCCTCTTCCTCTGTCCATAGAGCCAAATTGTTGACGAGATGGTTCATACATATCCATTGCTGTGTTCATATATTCTCGCTGGTGATACCATTCACTATTTTCATCATGATCACCATAATGATGCGACCTGGGATGTGCTCTCATTGGTCCACTCATCCCTTTTCCTCTGTCCATGCAGCCCAATCCTCGACGATATGAACCATCTTCTGAACTTTGTCTTGCTAGATCGTTTGGGCCTGTGGGATGACCCCTTGTTTGTGAATGTTCCTTTCTATTGTAATTCCTGCCTCTGTTTTGCCCATTGCAAGAAAAGCCCTCATTTTTTCCATCAGTGTTTCTTCTGTAACTGGTATCTTCATCTTTTCTCAGAGGGGTCTGGGACCTTGTTCTCTTTCCTCGATGCCTACTGCCCTGGCTACTCTCATGAGAGTTTGCTTGAGTTGAACGTGATCTCGTGTTGCCACTTGACATATCTCTCTACCTTGGCCCTCTTTGTGTTTCTTCATGTACACCTGCTGGGACCTGAAAAATAAAAAGAAATAAGAAATGATGTTTCATCAAAATCAAATGAGAAACATCCAGTTTTACACATTGGTATTCTCTTCAACAATTTTTAGCAAAATTTGTGTTGTAATCAGTAAGCAGGTCAGTATATGGATCAAGCTGATCCACAAATCTTAACAATTGCACTGTTATCCAAAGGATCTATGTCCCCTGCCACAATCTACACACAATATACAGGAGAAAGCTATGCAATGTATACAGCATGTCTGGATGCACAAACAGTGGTATATTCTTGGGCCCTGTGACCTTGAAAATAGGTCAAGGTATCATGCATTTCTAGCATAATTTTCGTCATTCTATTCTATCTCTAAGGGTTCTTGAGATGTGCTGCCAGACACACGAAAATTGATATGTCCTTGGGCCAAAAACAATGCACAGCACACATGCCTGTGGCATGATGTATCTCTGGTATACATTTGATTATTCTATTCCTTAGGGTTCTGGAGATATGCTGCCAGCTGGCGGACGGACTAATGGATGGATGGATGGATGGATGGATGGATGGACACCGCCCCTATCCCCACTCACTCTATGTCACCCTATGCCACCTTCGGTGGCAGAGGACAACTACAATCTCAGTCTTCTGATGCTCACCAGAATTCAATTTTTGCCATATCTGATGAACACTTGTCCAGTTACCAGGCAAACTGACTTTTGTCAAATATGTCAACATTCAAGTAATGTAACACTATAACTCTTTCAGTGTCAACTGTCACACTACTTAAAAATAACTCCTCTAACGTACAATAAGGGTGCTACATTCACGTTAGTTGTAAAAAAATTCTTTTCAAATACCCGCATGGCTGTATTGACACAGAATGTAATGGTCCAGGTCAACAGATTTTCTGTTAACTCAGTCAAAAATGTGGTAGTAACAGAGTTAATCTCTGATATGTAGGATAAGGCATATATATATGTACGATAAATATTCAAATCCACAAGTACTCTGGAATACAACTTGATTTTTTTTTCATCCAGTGACTTTTAATGCATGAGGTTCAACAAGTTTTCACAGACGTGTATGTGCTTTCCTATTAATGCTTAATAGTAACCAAGACAATCGACCATTACTTAGATGTAAGGCAATATGCGAGTTTGACCTTTCAATGTCATCCAGCTCAAAACTCTCAAATAAAGCCAAAATGTACTCTCGTATTAATGTTTAATGATATACATGTGCCTGTTCACCAGTACCAAAATATGAGCCAATTTCCAATTTGCAGTCAGCAAAAGAAATAAAAATAAACAAAAAAAGACATGTTTGTGAAACATAGATGCCCCCAAACCGAAGTCCTACATGTATCTCACAAAATTCTAGAGGTTTGGTGCAGAAACCACAGTCTACCAGCCTATGAGGTGACCTTGAGAATTGGATCAAGACTATCTATTAGCTAACTTTGTCAAGCCCCTGTACAGGACAATTATCGTGTTCAATATTAATATCCTAGGTTAAATTGTGCGTTAGGCTGCAGAAACCATATTTAATAAAGTGGCCTTGTGACCTTTGAAATTAGGTCAGGGTCACCCTTCTTTGAAGGTGATCTAGCCCAAATAGGTGACCATAAACATTTTACAAAATAAAAGCTCTGGTTCAAAACACCTTAGCAGTTATTAAGCAGAAACTAAATTCGAAAGTGTGGCTCTGTGAGCAAGGGAATTGACTCAATGTCACCCATTTCAGAACCTGAAATAGCTCTTACAAAAGGCTATATTCCTGTGGAATATGGAAGCCCTAGGTCAAAAATGATTTTAGTTATTATGCGGAAACCATGCTCACTAATACCATTCTAGATGGTGACCTTGGGAATTCGGTCAAGCTCTTCCATCTTCTAAGATGACCAAGCCCCTATTGAGGACTTTGACCATGCACAATATTGAATTCACAATTTAACATCTGAGTAACAATCCAGAAACCAAGTGCACTAACGTGACCTTGTGACCTTTGTATTCAGTCAAAATTATCCATCTGCAAACCTTACCTAGCCCTGGATAAGGTCAATAATCCCGTGCAATATACAAGTGCTATTATAAACACTTTTCAAGTTATCCCATGGAAACAGACACTTACTATAGTACCTCTGTCCTCTGTAACCTTGGTAATACAGCCAAAGAAACCATCCTTAAACCTCACCTAGCTCAACTAAGGAGTATATACTTGGGCTCTATCCAAGTCCTTTCTCAAACACTTTTTGAGGTATGATACAAAACCCACAGTATACCAACCTGTGAAGTGACCTTGAGAATTGGATCAAGGTTATCTTTCTATGTTCTAACTTTATCAAGCCACCATACAGGACAATTGTAATGTGTGATATTGATATCCCTTGTTAAATTCTGCGTGATGATGCAGTGAGGATGCGATATTCCTGTGCAATATTAAAGCCCTAGGTCAAAAATATCTTTAGTCATTATGGAGAAACCAAGATCACTAATAGGACTCTAGTTCTCTAGTTGGTGACCTTGGGAATTTGGTCATGGTCATCCATTTTCGAACATGACCACGCCCTAATTGGGGACTATTAGCATCTGCAATATTGAAGTCATAACTTAAATTCTGAGTTACCATGCAGAAACCAAGTTCAGTCAAGTGAGCTTGTGACTTTTCAATATAAGTCAAGGTCACCAACCTTCAAACCGAGCCTTGGATAAGGTCTATAACCCTGTGGAATATTCAGGTCCCATGACAAAAATGTTATGTAGTTATCGTGCAGAAACCGACAATTACTATACTAACTCCATGACCTAGCGAATAAAGTCAAGGTCAGCCACCTTCAAACTTCATTAAGCACTCATTTAGGAGTATATACCTGGGCACTACAAAAGTGCCATCTCAGAAACTTCATTACTTATTCAGCGGAAACCATAGCCTCTCTAACGACCGACTGCCCGACATGAGCAAAGCTATTTACCCCACCTTCTTAGAAGGTCGGGAGACATAATCTTGAATTCAACTTAACACTACAATATGCAAACCCTGACAGACGAAGAATAACTACTGCATCACCAGGCTTTCTCCCACCTCTGGTTCAAGTCCCATTGAGCATGAGCAGAGAGAGGTGCCAGAGTTGATGAGTTCGGTAACTGTCACCTGGTTGTGGCCACAATGGAGGAACAAACAAAGTATCTTCATTCGAAGTGCTGTGGTCAAGTCACCAGCACATTTTTCTTCCAGACAGACTGTGCCCTCTTCAGACTGCAGTCTGACCCTTTCAGGCATGCCCAGACCTCATTTGTTTTGCAAACTCTTCATCTGTGCCGTTTTGCAGTCAATTTATTGAAGATGGTATTTCAAAGGAAATTTTTTCCGCAATAAGGTCCCCCCCTCTAAGTAACTCTATAAAACCATCTTTCTTACACATTCACAATACAGCATTATGGTAAGGATAAGGTAAGAAAACAAAGCTGGAAAGAAACAAGTGCCACAGCGATAATTTATCTGTACTGAAGCTGTTTGGTTTAAAGACCAACTGCACAGGGCACAGTCAAGTAACTTTACATTGCAATCTGTCCATTTGTCTGTATTACCAAATAAAGGATATCTGTATTTACGATGCTCCCTTACAGAAAAAGTACATTTTTTGCGTAATGTATCATATTTATTGCATTCAGTCAAAAAAAGATTGTTATTTTCCACAGGTGCTCGGCAAGCACGCGTTTGTATATGGAAGCAGCATATTGTGGGAATTTTGTTTCTATGCCTCGTGTTGTTACTGGTGGGATAACCATTGTGACTAGAGGTTAGAGCGCAATTGCTTAAATGCCGGCCATTAATTGTACTTGTTACATGGGTGGTAGTAACCGACAAATTGGGAGCCGGAAAAAGTGTTGATTATATAACATAACCAATTCTTTCTGTGAAAAGTGTGGATAATGGTCTTCCTTTACTACTAAATGACAAGTGGAGTAAACACATAATGAACACTTTTTAAACAACAACATTGCTAGTGTTATGCAGTGCAGCATGACCTACAGGCAGAGTGTTGTAGAAACAGCTGTTGTTGACACATTCCGTTGAACAGCCCAAACTAAGGTATTGTTCTAGCAGGATCTGTGCAGATGACCAAAGGACTTGAAATAGTACAGACATATGTATATTCGTTGAATTTTCTAAGTCATCTGTCATGATATCACTGCTGGCATAATGTAAGTTGATGTACATGACTCAATTTATAACACTTGATCAGTGTCCATGCCGAGCATGAACATTGAAAAAAAACTAGAACAGACGGATTTTCCAACAGAAAATCAAATGTCTCTCGGTGGAACACTTACGTCTCTGAATAAGCTACTGGTCATAACAAATTACAAATGACCAAAATTGCTTGAAAATTACAATCCTACTTTAGCTCTCACCTTCTTCAAGACTTATTGCAAAGAAACCAATTTTTCACATTAATGACCCTGTGACCTTGAAAACTAGGTCAAGGTCACCCAAATACAATACCAACCTTGGTCTTACCTTGATACATAATCCTACCAAGTTTCATCAAATTCCATCCTGTTCTTCATGACATCAAATGGAAACCAATTTCACATAAGTGACCCTGTGACCTTGAGAATTCGCTCAAGGTCATCCAAATACAATCCCAACCTAGGTCTTGCCTAGATACATAATCCTACCAAGTTTCATCAAATTCCATCAAGTTCTTCAAGACTTATCGCACAGCAACCAATTTCACATAAGTGACCCTGTGACCTTGAAAACTAGGTTAAGTTCACCCAAATACAATACCGACCTTGTTCTTACCTTGATACATAATCCTACCAAGTTTCATCAAATTCCATCCTGTTTTTCATGACTTATCGAATGGAAACCAATTTCACATAAGTGACCCTGTGACCTTGAAAATTCGCTCAAGGTCATCCAAATACAATCCAAACCTAGGTCTTCCCTAGATACATAATCCTGCCAAGTTTCATTAAATTCTGTCAAGTCCTTCTAGACTTATCGCATAGAAACCAAGTGTTGAAGAACCTGAACAAGAAGAAGAAGCAGAAGAAGCAGAAGAAACAGGCACTAAAACAATATGTTCCCCGGTTTCCACCGGGAGACATGATAAGTGAATTAGATTCCAAAAATGTTTTGCTTTTATAGCTGCAATAGGTTTCTTGTAGCATGACTCTCATCATTATGGCATGTACTCCCCTGAAATAATAACGACTGAGTGGGAATACTGCCCAATTCACTTATATCTGTCATTTTGGCTTCCACCACCTGGTCTTCCTGCTGCCATATCGATAAGTGGAAAATACATGAGCAAGCAATCAAATTTTGACTGTGCATGTGACAATGTACGTAAGCAGCAAACTACACCATGCACAAAAGATAGGGGAAAATGTCATGCACCCAGGAATATTTGGTCTTTTCATACCACACTTGTCACTTGTCATTTACAACGTGTCACAATGACCATATTATGCCACCATAAACAACTCAGTCTTCGACCTCGTTGATTATGTGGCATAATGGTCATGTGACATGTTATAACTATCATTTGTTCAAATTTATTGGAGCATATTGGGGAACAATTCTTCCACAGAATGTCACGTGTTCCGGGAGCACTCATATAAATGACGTTTTCTCCTGAGATTTTCTACTAAGTATGAATTTCATGCCACAAAGGAAGTCAATAAATTTCCTTTCTTTCACTTGTACATTATCAATGTTATTTACCCAGGAACATTAAGAAGATAAAATTACGCCACAGTGTTTGTGAGATTCAGAGCCCAAAACACCAGATTTTTAGAAAAACGGAAATTTTCACATTTTTTTAATCTTGAGCAAGTCATGGTGAATGTTTTGTTTTCATTGAGAATGACGAACCATTGATCAGCCCAAACAGATATAGCAGATAGATTGCCCTTACAGGGTAAAAACTAGCTTTTTGTTCTTTTTGATAAGCTTTGACAAAAAGGAACGCGTCCTCAGCAAACAATCGAATATTTGACTTGACTATACTTGATATGTCATTGACATAATATAGGCCTATATCGAACAGCAGATGATCCAAAATCAACCCCTGCATTACAACAAGTTAACATCATTTTTCAAAATAAATTTGAACCAGACAAGTAAGTATTGTCTAACACCTATTGAATGGAGTTTGTGGAGGAGAGTTTTATGCCATACACGATCAGAAGCGCGAGAAGTATCCAATATGGCGAATTTGGCAGTCTTTCCTTCGTCCATTGCTTTGAGTACAATGTCGTAAATTTTCAGTAATTGAAAGACAGAACAGGAGCATCCCTGCTTTGGTACGATGATTGAAATTGTGGGATTATATTATTCTTAATGCAGTGATTAACAAGAGGATCATGATGATCCTGTGCTGAGCTGACATGCATCTGCTTATTTTAAAAAAATAACCCAAAAAATTTATGCAAAAATCAATGCAGTGTGACCATTTGAATAACATTTGTAGAGACCTTTCAAATGTACAATCCTACAAAGTTTGACATAAATTTGGCGAAAATTATTTAAGTTGTTTCCATTACAAGAAATCTCCATGTTTAGGTTGCGTATAAATCTTTTTTATTTTGTACTTTTTCAAAAAATGAATAAAATTTGAACCGAGTCAACTTTTTGAGCAACTTTGTTTGTCCCTTCTACAAGGAACATACCCACCAAGTTTCAGCTTAATCCGAGTGACTGTTCTGGAAAAGAAGTCGAAAATAACAAAAACGACCAAAAAATCATAAAAAATTGTAAAAACTTCGCAGCATCACCTGGTGAGCAAATTCTGAACTAAGATTCCCCGGGAGTGTCCCTGTGATATATCAAAGCAACTGGGTGAGCCGTTTCGGAGAAGATATTTTAAAATTTGCCCCAAAAAAGAACAAAAAAAATTATAAAGAATGTAAAAATCAATGGGGCATGACCATTTGAACAAACTTGGTAGAGACCCACCCAAGGCATATCCCAACCAAGTTTGAATTAAATCTGAATGACGGTTTTGGAGAAGAAGTCAAAATGTGAATTAGCATTAGAATGTCCATTGACTTACATGGTAATCAATAGAAAAGGTGCATTTACCGAAAAGGAGCTGAATTGAAAAATTGCTAAACATCAGGAATCCGCAGCATTCCCACATAGTGAACGACATTGTTTCACCCTTTCACAAGGAACATATCCACCACGCTTAAGCTTAAGAAGAAGAAAAGACAAAAAAGTCGAGAATAGCTATAAAACAAAAAAAATCATAAAAAATTAGAAAAAATTTGCAGCGCCACCTGGTGAACAAATTAGGAACTACGTGTCCCTAGATGTCTTCCTGTGTGATGGTAAAGCAATCGGGTAAGCAGTTTAAGGGAGGAAGATTTTTTAATACTGTCCCAAAAAAGAACAAAAAAATTCATTCAAAATCCAAAAATCACTGGAGCATTACCATTTGAACAAACCTGGTAGAAACCCACCCAGTGTACATTGCCACCAAGTTTGAAGTTAATCTGGAGGACAGTTTTAGAGGAGAAGTCAAAAATGTGAATTAGCAATAGAATGTCCTTTGACTTCTATAGTAATCATTATGAAAGCTGCATTGATGAATTCGTACCCGAATTGAAAAAATCGTTAAAAATCAGCAATCCAGAGCATTTCCACATAGTGTACAACTCTGTTTGACCCTTCTACGAGGAATATATCCACTAAGTTTCAGCTTAATCTGAGTGATGGTTTTGGAGAAGAAGTCGGAAATAGCTATAACACACAAAAATTCATAAAAAATTAAAAAAAATTGCAGCGCCATGTAGTGAACAAATTAAGAACTAGAAGTTCCAGGAGGTGTTCCTGTGTGATATCATAGCAATTGGGTGAGCGGTTTCGGAGAAAAAGATTTTTTAAGATTTGCCCCAAAAAAGAACAAAAAAATTCTTTAAAAATCCAAAAATCACTGGACCGTGACCATTTGAACAAACTTGGTACAAACCCACCAAAGGCACATCCCCACCAAGTTTGAAGTGGATCTGGATGACGGTTTCATTGAAGAAGTCGAAAATGTGAATAAGCATTAGAATGTCCATTGACTTCCATAATATTAATCATAAGGAAAGCTGCATTGACCAATAAGTACCCGAATTGAAAAAATCATTAAAAATCAGAGATCCACAGCAACGCCACCTAGGGAACAAACTTGTGTGACCCTTCTACCAGCAACATTTACATCAAGTTTCAGCATAATCTGAGTGATGCTTTTGGAGAAGAAGACGAAAATGGAAAAAACAGACAAAAAATTCATAAAACAAGAGGGCTGTGTGAACAGCCCATGCTCAGCTGATCTTGACATTCATCACACTTGCAGCTCTATGAACTTGGGAAAGGATCACGGTCACCCATGTTCTGAGTAAGTCTGACCACTATAAAAGAACACTAACATGTGCAACATCAAGGTTCAAGTAGTTCTCAAGTTATAAAGAAGAGTAAAATTCATGTATGTTGCACTGTGACCCCAGAAACGAGGTCAAAGTCATTCATGTACTGTCTGAGCATGACCTTCATACAAAAACATTAACATGTGCAGCATCACAGGACTAACTCAAAACAGATCTCAAGTTATCAAGTAAACAGTAAATTTCATGTCAGTTGTCCTGTGAATTACCATTAGAATGCCCATTGACTTACACCGTAATCAATAGGAAAGCTGCATTGACTGATAAGTACCTGAGGTGAAAATACTTAAAAATCAGGAATCTAAAGCAGTACCACCTAGCAAACAACTTTGTTTGACCCTTCCACAAGAACATATCCATCACATTTCACCTTAATCTGAGTGACAGTTCTGAAAACAAGTGAAAAATAGCAATATCATATAAAAAATTCATGAAAAACAAAATAGAAAAAATTGCAGCGCCACCTGGTGAACAAATTGGGAACTTCGTGTCCCTGATAATGTCTATGTACGATATCAAAACAATTGGGTGAGCAGTTTCAGAGGTGAAGAGTTTTTAAGGTTTGCCCCAAAAAAGAACAAAAAAATTCATAAAAATTCCCAAAATCAATAGAGCGTGACCATTTGAACAAACTTGGTAGAGATCCACCCAAGCACATCCCCACCAAGTTTAAAGTAAATCTCGCCAAAATTATTTAAGTTATAACCATTACAAGAAATTCCCATGTTAAACTTTCCTATTAAAACTTTTGTGAAGATTTTTGAAAAAAAAAATCATAAAAAAATAAAAAATTCGTTGGAACCTGACCATTTGTACAAACCTGGTAGACATCCACCCAAGGTACACTCCACCAAGTTTGAAGTTAATCTGGATGACGGGTTTGGAGAAGAAGTCGAAAATGTGAATTAGCATGAGAATGCTCATTTACTTCCATAGTAATCAATAGGAAAGCTGCATTGACCGATAAGTACCCAAATTGAAAAAATTCTTAAAAATCAAGAATCCTAAGCATTCCCACATAGTGAACAACTCTGTTTGACCATCCACAAGGAACATATCCACAATGTTTCAGCTTAATCTGAGTGACGGTTCTGGAGAAGAAGTCGAAAATAGCTTAACACACAAAAATTCATTAAAAAAATAGAAAAAAATTGCAGCGCCACCTGGTGAACAAATTGAGATGTAGGTGTCCCGAGGTGTCTTTCCGTGTGATATCAGAGCAATTGAGTAAGCGCTTTTGGAGGAGAAGATTTTTTGAGATTTGTCCAAAAAAGAACAAAAAAAATCATAAAAAATCATAAAAAATCCAAAAATCACTAGAGCATGACCATTCGAACAAACCTGGTAGACAACCACCCAAGGTACATCCCCACCGAGTTTGAAGTTAATCTGGATGACAGTTTTGGAAAAGAAGTCGCAAATGTGAATTAGCATTAGAATGCTCATTGACTTCCATAGTAATCAATAGGAAAGCTGCATTGACCGATAAGTACCCGAATTGAAAAAAATCGTTGAAAATCAGGAATCCGCAGCATTGCCACATAGTGAACAACTTTTTTTGACCCTTCTACAAGGAACATATCCACCACGTTTCAGCTTAATCTGAGTGACGGTTCTGGAGTAGAAGTCGAAAATAGCTATAACACACAAAAATTCATTAAAAAATTGGAAAAAAATTGCAGCGCCACCTGGTGAACAAATTAAGAACAAGGTGTCCCAGGAAGTATTTCTGTGTGATATCAAAGTAATTCGGTGAGGGGTTTCAGAGAAGAAGATTTTTTAAGATTTGCCCAAAAAAGAACAAAAAAAGTCATTAAAAATCCCAAAATCACTGGAACATGACCATTTGAATAAACGGAGAAGAAGTCGAAAATGTGAATTGTTGACGGACGACGGACAGACGGACGGAGGACGGACGACGGACAGAGGACCATAAGATAAGCTCAGCTGACTGACAAGTCAGCTGAGCTAAAAATACAAAAAAAATCGCAGCGCCACCTGTTGAACAATTTAAGGTCTAGGGGTCCCAGAAGTGTCCCTATGCAATTTCGAAGCAATTGGCCTACTGGTTTCAGAGAAGAAGATTTTTTAAGATTTCCCCCCAAAATGAACGAAAAAATTCATAAAAAAAAATCTCAAAATCACTATACCGTGACCATTTGGATAAACTTGGTGGAGACCTACCCAAGGCACATCCCCACCAAGTTTGAAGTGAATCTGGCTTCTGGTTTTAGAGAAGAAGTCGAAAATGTGAATTGTGGAAGACGGACCACGGATGGAAGACGGATGCCTAACCATCATATAACCTCAGCTGACTGACAAGTCAGCTGAGCTAAAAATAAGTTTCAAACAAATCTTTTAAATATCCTGCAGACACAACAACTAAGGGGGATATGGGGCGGTCATTTTGTGTCAGTTGTTTTCTTTCTTTTTCTTCCAGAAAGTTTTTTAATTCAGTGCTGAGAGTTATTAATTCCCTGTTTGGTGTTTCTGCACAAACTTTAGGCAGCAAGTTTTTAATTATACCGAAGAGTGTTGTTTATTTCCTATAAGCGTTCATGTTCAAACCTCACTGCAGGGAATTAAGAAGAGAAACATGTCTCTAGTGCTTTGTTGTCATGAGAAGAGACCAATTTAAGAACATGGACTCGAACCTGGTTATATGTCCTTTTGGATAATGGACATTCAGTTGTTTTTACAGAATCAAGATTTTGAGCTCCTCCACAATCTCACTAACACTTTCCACAGACACCCATCAAAAGTTAAATATGTAACAGTGTCCTCAAGATTTTCATGCTTAACTCATATATCACATAATACTGTACGTAGCCCAACCAATTTCAAACTCAATCTACATTTATATAAACTTGATAGGTGCTGCAAGTTATGTGGGACTAACATGGAAACTGTGGGCATCGCTGGTATGTCACCTCTTTCACCTTTGGAGCACCAGTGACCTCGAAGAAATAAAACATGTAGGTCAATGACATCCATATTTAAAGATGTATTTGTTTAAATAGTCTCTCTCTCTCTCTCTCTCTCTCTCTCTCTCTCTATATATATATATATATATATATATATATATATATATATATATATATATATATATATATATATATATATTAAGTTTGACAATTGTACTTGAACTATTTTTTAGATGTGCAATTTGATATTTTAATACAGTTTGGCTTATTTTTTCGTCAAATATAACAGGCGCCACCATCATCGCAATTAATTGAGATTTTGTCATCAATTACAAGCTCGCCAAATTTCATAAAGAACCACCAAGTCGTTTATCTCAATTTTTCAGGCCTGGTGAGCTGGAGAAAATTGATCAGCTATTCATATTATATAATGTATTAGCATTGCACTTAATCTATATATCCAATAAATTAGGCATGCCTAATAGACATTATTTTTCATATGTCGAATTTCATGGGTTTTTTTCAACACAATTTGGTTCCTAATTTTCGTCAAACTGTAGATGGCTCGACTAATCTGTTAAAAATTTGAGATTTTAACTTCGTCGACAATTGCACTACATTTAATAATGATCCATAAACAAGGGGGTTCTGTGAGCAGCCCATGCTTAGCTGACCTAGATATCCATCACACTTGTGGTTCTGTCAACTTGGGATAGGATCGAGGTCAACCTGAGCTCCACATCAAACTGATGTTTCAGTTAGATAACAAGAACTGAAATAAATCAATCCTGTATCTACCACGAAGGTCTTACGATTCAAATGGCAAAATCTGCTTGTACGGTCAATTATACACTCTGGGTTTGTCACTTGGTATTTGACATTGCAACTGCTTGTAAATCCTTTGTGACATACTGCATAGTTCCCCTGAGTTTAATCTTTCCTGAATTTGTGCTTTATAACCTTATTTCAATTGACGCTGGTGTATTAAACTTTTACTGAGTGGACTGATGTAATTTAACCCAAGGGGAAGACATTTTGGGATAAGGTGTATTAATCTGGGAGAAATTAGCTTGGAGACTTAAGTTATCAAGTCAACAATAAAATTGGAATAAGGGGTCCCATAACCTTGGCCTTCCCTGAGGACAACTTGTGTGTGCAATATATGTGTCCTAGCTCAAATAGTTCTCAAGTTATCATATAAAAAGTGAATTTCATCTAATTTGCCCTGTGACCTTGGAAATGAGGTCAAGGTCACTTACCTACTGTCCAAGTGTCAAGCTCCTACCTAGAAGTGTCTTAATGCAATTTCGAAGTAATTGGCCAAGTATATACAGGGATACAGCCTTTTTTAGATTTGGCCAAAAAATGAACAAACAAACAAAACAATAAAAACAAAAATCACCGGACCATGACCATTTGCATAAAAACTCTAGTAGAGACTCACCCAAGACACATCCCCACCAAGTTTGAAGTGAATATAGCTGATGGTTTTGGAGAAGAAGTCAAAAATCCCAACTTTGCAAACCCTGTTAACTTTGCAATCCCCATTGACTTGCATGGTAATCAACAGGCATGTGAAAGAAACAACGTCAAAACCATAAAAAAATTTAAATAATCACGGTATCATGACCATTTGAACATAATTGGTACAGACTCACCCAAGACAGATCCCCATCAAGTTTGCAGTGAATCTGGAAGTGGTTTGGGAGATGTGAATTACCATTGCAATGCCCATTGACTCACACAGTAATCAATAGGAATGTATGCTGTGACCCATAAGTACCCAAATTGAAAAATTTGTTGAAAAAATTAGGGATCCATAGAAACACCACCTAGTGAACAACCTTGTGTGACCCATCCACAAGGTACGTTTCTACCAGGTTTCAGCACAATCTGAGACAGTGATTTAGGGAAGAAGTCAAAAATAGTGAAAACGCACAAAAATTCATTAAAAAAATGGAAATAAATCGCAGCGCCACCTACTGAAAATCTTAAAGCCTGGGGGTCCCTGAAATGTCCGCATGCAATTTCAAAGCAATTCGTCAAACAATTTCAGAGAAGAAGATTTTTTAAGATTTCCCCCAAAATGAACAAAAAATCATAAAAAATCCATAAATCATTGGACCGTGTCCGTTTGAAAAATCATAGTAGAGACCCACCCAAGGCATTTCCCACAAGTTTGAAGTGGATCTGGCTGATGGTTTCGGAGAAAAGGTGAAAAAATTCACAATTAACATTGCAAACCCTATTGATCTTGCAATCCCCATTGACTTGCATGGTAATCAATAGGCATGTAAAAGCAACAACAAAAAAACAGGAAAAAACAAAAGAAATTACTGGATCATGCCCATTTGAACATAATTGGTACAGATACACCCAAGGCACATCCCCATTAGGTTTGATGTGAATCTGGATGCTGGTTTTGGAGATTACCATTGCAATCCCCATTGGCTTACATAGTTATCAATAGAACGTATGCATTGACCAGTAAGTACCAAAATTGAAAAAATTAAATCGTTAAAAATTAGGGATCCACAGCAACGCTTCCTACTGAAAACTCCTGCGTGACCCTCCCACAAGGAACATTTCTACCAAGTTTCAGCACAAGCTGAGAGAGGGTTTTGGATGAGGAGTCGAAAATAGCGAAAATGCATAAAAATTAATTAAAAAAAAAAGAAAAAATCGCAGCGCAACTTATTGAACAACTTTAGGTCCGGGAGTCCCCAGAGGTCACCCTATGCAATTTCAAAGCAATTAGCCAAGCGGTGTCGGAGAAGAAGATTTCTTAAGATTCCCCCCCCCCCCCCAAAAAATGAACAAAAAAATCCAAAAATCACTGGACGGTGACCATTTGAACAAACTTGGTAGAGACCCACCCAAGCCATATCCCCCCCCCCCAGTTAAAAGTGGATCTGGCAGACGGTTTCGGAGAAAAAGTCGAAAATGTGAATTGTTGACGGACTGCGGACAGAGGACCATAAGATAAGCTCAGCTGACTGACAAGTCAGCGGAGCTAAAAATAATGGTGCTAAAATGATCAATTGATTTTCACATTTTGAACTACCTATATTTCATTATTCTGCAGGTAGTGACTAATTTGAAACTCTACACTGAGATTTTTATGCCTTTTTTCAACTTCAGATAGTTATATGGGCCTAACCCAAACCTAAATTTGTGCAAACTTTTATTGAAATTATGTTCCAAGAGCAAATTTTAATCGAGCAAAAAATTTCCTGGCGCAAAATTGTACACGAACAGCTTTGCATGAGGCACAAAAAGTAGGACTGCATACTCCTTCCACTCACAGGAGTCGCCGGGGCGAGTGTCCCTATCATCAAGCATGACAAAACCCATTAAAAAGTTTTATTTTGTCATTATGCACAACAAGACATGACTACTTTAAAAAGAAAAAGGAGTGGCATGTTACGCATAAATATAAAAGTAAAACTAACCTTGTAGAGAATAATGCTGCCCCGGAAGGCCGACTTTATGCCTGGCCGGATCACTCCACGTCCATTTCGTGGACTCCAAGTGATCCGACCAGGCATGAACTCGGCCTTTCTGGCTAGAAGTATTCTCTACGTGGTTGGTTTTATTTTCATCCAGTAATTATAGCTGTATAAGGCTCAAAATAAGAAAGAAACATATATATCACAATGATATATTTATTTTACAAGAAGTAACATGCTGTATTTCAAGCACGTAACAAAATTAGTCCAACTCATAGAGACCACATTTTGGCCAAATCAGGCGCTTCAGAGTACAGCTAAGCCGATTGGTACAATTAAAGACAAGAATATTATCTTCAATTTCAGTGAAGGAAACAACCTGTACCTGGCGACAAACATGCCTAAAATTACATGTTTCCATGGTGACGTCGGGACATTATAATGTTGAAGTAAAAATGAAAAACTTTCTGTAATTTTGATGCATTTTATGGTAGAAAGACACATGACGTACCAAATTAAAGCTGAGTAAATAGGCTTTCTGATTTGTTATATATATTTTTATAATTCAATAATGTAAAATGCAATGTATTGATAAAAATGCATTGTTTGGAAAATTTCTTGATTTACACCTATATTGTTAACTCTGAAAACAATACAAATTTTCATACAGGTATCCCGATTGGCCCAATTGTAGACAAGTATATTATCTTTCATTTTAGTCCAGGAAACAACCGGTATCTTGTGACAAGCATGCCTAAAATTACAGGTTTCCATGGTAACATCATGAAAATCTAAGGTTAAAGTATATTTTAAAACCTGTCACAACATTCGTGCATTTTATGGTAGAAATAGAGATGAGGTATCAAGTTAAAGGTAAATAAATGGACATTATGAATTATTGAAATTAATTGTAAACTTTTTATCATAAAACTGCAAGTAATCAATAAAAGTGGCTTTTTTGTGAAATTCACCAATTTAAACTTACAATTTTTGTTAAAACAAGAGGGCTGTGTGAACAACCCCTACTCAGCTGACCTAGACATTCATCACACTTGCAGCTCTGTGAACTTGGGAAAGGATCAAGGTCAACCATGTTCTGAGTAAGTCGGACCTTTATAGAAGAACACTAACTTGTGCAACATCAAGGTTCAAGTAGTTCTCAAGTTATAGTGAAGAGTAAAATTCATGAAGTTGCACTGTGACTCCAGAATCGAGGTCAAGGTCATCCATGTACTGTCTAAGCATGACCTTCATACAGAAACATAAACATGTGCAGCATCACGGTACCAACTCACAACAGATCTCAAGTTATCAAGTAAACAATAAATTTCGTGTCGGTTGTCCTGTGAATTAGCATTAGAATGCCCATTGACTTACAAAGTAATCAATAGGAAAGCTGCATTGACCAATATTTACCCAAATTGAAAATCCTTAAAAATCAGGAATTCAAAGCAGTGCCACCTAGGAAACAACTTTGTTTGACCCTTCCACAAGAACATATTCATCACATTTCAGCTTAATCTGAGTGACAGTTCTGAAAACAAGTGAAAAATAGCAATATCATATAAAAAATTCATGAAAAACAAAATAGAAAAAATTGCAGCGCCAAAAGTGAAAAAATAGCACAACCATACAAAAAAATCATTAAAAAAATAGAAAAGAATTGCAGCGCCACCTAGTGAACAAATTTGGAACTAGGTGTCCCTGGGAGTGTCTATGTATGGTATCAAAGCAATTGTGTCAGCAGTTTCAGAGGAGAAAAGTTTTTAAGGTTTCCTCCAAAAAAGAACCAAAAAAAAATCATAAAAAATCTGAAAATCAAAAGGGCGTGACCATTTGTACAAACTTGGTAGAAATCCACCCAAGGCACATCCCCACCAAGTTTGAAGTAAATCTGGCCAATATTCTTTAAGTAATAACCATTACAAGAAATTCCCATGTTAAACTTTCCTATTCAAACTTTTGGAAAGATTTTTGAAAAAAAAAAAAAACATTATACAATCCAAAAATCATTGAAACATGACCATTGGAACATACCTGGTAGACACCCACCCAAGGTACATCCCCACCAAGTTTGAAGTAAATCTGGATGACGGTTTTGGAGAAGAAGTCGAAAATGCAAATTAGCATTGGAATGGCCAATGACTTACATAGTAATCAATAGGAAAGATGCATTTACCGAAAAGAAGCCGAATTGAAAAAAAATCGTTAAAAATCAGGAATCCGCAGCTTTACCACACAGTGAATAACTTTGTTTGACGGACGGACGGAGGACCATAAGATAAGCCCCGCTGACTGACATGAGCTAAAAATTGAGAAAAAAAATCAAATTGGTTTTGTCATCGCCTGTATGATACAGTTTGATATCATGTTCAAATAAACCCAGAACATATCCTGAATAATGAAAAAAAATGTGTGTAAAATCACCTATTTGCAAGGCAAACTAATTTTGGAGTATACATTGAGAGTGGTTCGTAGCCGTTGATCATTTTGACTTTGAACGAAATGAGTGAGTCATTCAATAAGGGCAGTGTGGACACATTACATGCTTTGGTCATTGTTTTCGAATTGGTACACTGAATTTGTGGGGCAGCGACTTCCAAGGTAGTAATGCACTGAAATTACCTCTGAAAGTGAAGCCCCCATAGATTTTTTAAACAAACTAATCCCTTGTTTTTGACTAGGGCTCACATATTTTTGTAATCACACAAATAAGAATGATAAATATATCCTCATATACCTGGTCATCAAATTTCAAGCTACATATACTGTATATTTGGTACTTTGAAAAGAATTGTTTGTTCAGAAATATTGGAAGTTGTGACTCCCCAGTGTCATTCACTCATTTAAGTCTGAGAATCTTTGAATTGTCATGATGAAGAGTCTGGTTGGTTGAAATACCGACTCGGAAAACTGCTATACAGTTTTCCAGTCTTTACAAAGGTCTGCTGTATGGACTCTGCTTTAGGCTATGAATTTCTCGTCTGTTTTCGGAGAACTAACTCTGTTCATCACAGCTGTGCTGTTATTGTGGCCTGGGTTGCTTACATCCATCCCTTTTTGTGGCCTGTAGTTTACCCTCTCTATTTTGTACAAGTGCTAGGCACCATCCAAAAACGTCACTTAAAACTGCTTTGGCTAGTGTTGCTGTTTTTCACTTTTTTGTTGTTTTTTTCAAGCAGGCTCTCTGCCTACCGAAAATTTGTGGACACATCAAGCAACCAAATCGAGTTTTGCTGTACAGATTCTATTCTTGACTATAGGCTCGTTAAACTTGTGGCACATGGTCAATCAATTTTAAAATTGCTTGTCCAAACTGTAGATATCCAAATACAGTCATTTTTCCCTGATATAGTTTGCACAAGCCCTATTTCTAACTGTCATGTCACGCAAAGCAAAATTGTTTCAGTTTCCCACTCCTGGTCCCAGTAGCCCAGAGAACAGGAGTGCAAGCTTGTCCACAATAGATTGGAGTATGCGTTCTATGTCAAAAGGACGATACAAATGAGAGACTGGTTGATCCATGTAATTTGTCACGTAAATCTGATGCTGGTATTGGCTATCATACAGTGGCAAAAAACATCAAGCAGTTTTCATGAATCAGAATGTTTGCCATTTAATATTAACATGGAATGGTTAGACAGTGGAAGAGTAACAGAAAAAAACATCCAAGGAGGGAAAAGCCAAATGGCATAAAACTTGCTCTGGTAAAATTGACAATCAAAGACTACAGAGATTGTTCAGAAAAAGAGAAGGTGAAGTTGTGTCTTCTGGTATTAATAAGAAGAGCACAAGGCACAGCTGTGATATAAGAAAAAAAAATGATGTGTGTTTCTTTTGCGATAAAGCTGCAACACGCAAATTTCCACTCAGGAAAATTAGTGCAGAAAGTGTTTCTGACAAAGCTCACGAGTCTGCTAAAATCACAAACTGCAAATGGTGACGAAACTGTAAATGACAAAGAAAAGTCCCAAGCATGAAACGTTTGTCCTTTGAACTGTAGAATGGGAATCACAACTAGGGGGATGGTAGATTACCTTGATGTCAATCCAAAGGCCATATTGGCACAGGGTGCATTCCATCGCAGTGCCATTTCTCTGGCCCAAAGTCCCACTGCAGACAACTTTGGTGTGTGTCCAGAGAATGTGGTGAAATATAACAGATCTATGGAGTCATTATCCATTAGTCTTCTACCCCCATCATATCAAATAGTTCCCTCGGTGACATTAGCCAAATAAGATCATGCAGTTCCATTCTCTCAAGATGTTATCATCCCAGACAGTACCATTATTGAGGAAGCAAAGCTGCAGGAATATGGCTGGCTGAAGAATGTGAATGAAATATGTAAAAGAGATAAACTTGAAGGTATTAAGTTTATTTCATGGGCAGTTTATCATGCATCCAATCTACAAGATACGCCCCTTCCCCCCTCAGTAGTGTCCTTATTGCCACTATTCCCAAAAAACTATTAATTCCAAGCAATGATGTTGCATGCAATGCATGTGGTACGAAATGTGTTTGGGTACCTCAACCCAGGACAAACGCCTTTCATCACCACTGATCAATCATTGTATGCCATACTCAAACAGTGCCAATGGCAGTGGCCTAACGATGTTGGTGAAAATAAATATTTTGTTCTTATGGGAGGTCGTCACATAGAAATGAATTTAATGAAATTGCTTGGGCATTGAATAGATGGTTCTGTTTGGAGCACCACACTCGTTGAAGCAGGCATCACTACTTCTCGCAAAGCTGATGATGTTGTGAAAGGGGCATGTAACAAGATCATGTTACTTCCATGAAGTAACAGCAGCATCCCTTGGGGTACTACAGCACTGTGCTTATGACTTCTATAAGGCTCAAAAGCTGCACAACAAAGAGGAATGCTTCAGCAGAGAGCAATGGATCATTATAATGTGCTAGCGACAGCCCAAGTTCCACTATTGGAATAAGACAGTGCAGTTGGTATTAGATACCGTTCTCTTTGTGCATACAATTTGTGAAGCTGACTTTGTTCTGTACTGCTATGTATTGGTGAATATTGTTCCTCTCTTCTTTGCTTTCGATCACGTAAACCATGCCAGGTGGGCCACAGTGCACTTGCTTGATCTATTGATGCTACAGCATTCACACCCAAAACTGTTTGAGGAATTCAAACATGGGCATTTCACTGTACGGAAAAGCATGCACAAATTCTCTAATATCTCCCTTGATCATGCACATGAACAGAGAAAACACCAAAGTGAAAGGTGATGGTAGGGCATCAGGGCTTTTTCAAGATGGAAAGGCTTTACATAGATGGATGGTGGGTGGTCAGAGTTCAGTCGGTTAGTTCAAGAATTTGAAATTGTCTCCAAATCTACACATGCCAAAACGTGCACTGGTAATCATGAGCAGGGTCCAACTTTCTAATTTAACTTCAAACGCAATGTCAAGTCTTTGGTTTCTCAAATAGACGAAATGGGAAACCTGTTTGTAGAAGAATTTGGCACCCTTTTTACTCTTGATACCAAGGTCATTATGAATAAAAATGCAATGAAAGCATTGCATGATGCCAGGGCAGTGGGCAAATCTCGGTTATTGGAATTTATGTCTGAGGAATTTCCACCCAGTCAAACAAACCAATAACAGATACCACTTCCAGAACCAGCCTTCCCACATTTTGTAGTTCCCAGCCAAAAGGGCCTTCCGGAAGAAAGATGTCATTGACAATCTGAAGTCAGACGCAAAACTGTTTTCTGAAATGTATATTTCCACACAAAGGAGGAATGGTGACATGGCAGATTTTTTCAAACATGAAAATGCTTTGTGTCCCCCGTCCCTATCACAAAACGAAAAAGCTTCACCAGGGTAAAAACATCTGATCTTGTTAAATGTCTGATGGACCACTGCCAGGAAAAATGCAATGAAACACCATCTGTTGATGCCAAAATCCTTGATGGATCTGCATTAGTCCATATGATATTACCAATAGGTTGTAAGACATTTGACATTTGCATCAACAATAAATTCATCCCCCATGTAGAGAACCAACTTACAGGTTGCCAAAGACTTGACATTGTGTGGGATGTCTATAAAAACATAGTCTTAAGGCAGAGACTCGAGCAAAAAGGGGCCTTGGTGTTCGCAGGAAGGTTACAGACAATACTCCCATTCCATCAAACTGGCCACTGTTTCTTTGTGATGACAAAATTAAACTGAACTGAGTGAACTCCTGGCAAAAAATGTAATGTCTTTCTGTGCACATAAAAATATCCAGCTAATCTGCACACATGGTCAAACTGTCCTAGCATCCCCTACCATAGCTAAAGATATTTCAATAGTGCAATGTTCCCAAGGGGAAGCAGATAGTAGAATCATTCTGCACATTACCAATTGTGTCAAACAGGGCAATTGTAATATCATGGTTCAAACTGTTGACACAGATATTGTTGTATTGGCCATAGCATTTTCCCCATGCATTGACAACCTTCAACACGTATTTGTGGCATTTGGATCTGGTAAGCATTTCCAATATATACCAGTCCATGAGATTGCCAATTGGCCTTTTACATTGCAAAGCCTTGCCTTCGACAAGTGATTCTTTGTACAAACATGGTCAAACATTCATCTTACAGGCGGGTCACTTCTGGGGATTGGCTTTGGTTCCATGTCCAGATATGCCAGATCCAGCAAACTGGGGTTGAATGTCTGATGAAACGGGCAATGGGTCACCTGGGTGCATGGTGCGGTAAAGAAGAGTATGCAAATGTTGCCAAAAAAAAATTGAAATGTACAGAACTATGCACATATGAAGATGGTTGTGCAAATAGCAGCACCAATTTCTGGGACAATTATCCTTCAAAATCCTATTATTTCTAAAATCAATTGATATGCAAATAGGGTGATTTGCATATTCTGATTAGCTACAATCTCATATTGACACTATGCTTTATTTTTCAATTCATTTGTGTCAGTTGCAAACCACTAATTGCTTCAAAATGTGAGTGAACTCTTTTGAGTAATTTTATATGTTATACGTGTTTCCATGGAAACATATTTTCTATCATATATCCTTTTTGCTATTACACTTTGCGACTAAGCTCCACTGGATATAAAGGGATGTAATCGTTCAAAAGTCTTTGAAACAAACGGTAAGAGGTGCCTTACCCAGTGCATGACTAACGAAAAAGAGACTGAACTTTTTACATTACTTTTCATAACATGAGTATTAATCTTCCTGTCCATATGTCCTAGTTTCGCGGCTGGAACCTTCAAGGGCTGCCGCGGACATGAGACTTTTTAAGTGTGTAAGGCCCAATTATACTAGGCCTAGTGCTGAAGGGTTTTTTTTCAATATCTTTTCATATCTAATGTCACCTATAACCCGTTTCGGCATGTCAGTCCTCCTCCAGGAAGTTTCAATAGGCCTTATATAACGCGGAAGTCCTTCGCAAACTTGGGCAAGATTTCAAATATTGAAATTTCCATAGCGGGGTGCAACGTTTAGTGTCCTTATGACACAAATAGGCCTAAGCTAAAATTAAATTTTTTTGCTAAAGAAATGTGTGTGTCAGTTTGCGTGAGTGTGCTTCACTTGTGCCAGGGCAGAAAGTGACATTAAGCTAAAGGACTATTTTATCAGGGACTTGCAATTTAGATGGACTACCATCCAGAGTGTTAATCCATTTTGCACATTGTTAAGCAAGTAGTGAGATGAGAAAACCTAAAAGCGCTTCCAAAAGCGAGCGGCCCACTAATCCCCTGGAGTCCCACTTATTCTGGAGACCCCCTCGATTAGCCACTCAATGGCAATTGGGCAATACATTTACTTCGAAATAAATATGTTTACAATTATTCATGTTGGATGTAGTTGAACTTGCAGTTGAAATTGAATTAATTTCCAGAAATTGTATGTGGAACATAAAAGAGATACATGCTTGATCCGGCAACAACAATACTTATGTAATAGTATTACTTTAATGAAATTACATAAATTGACTAGCTCGGTTTGGTTTTTAGTATTCATAAGATTTTTCAATTTATAGTAGTTAGGTCTGACAGTAACTTTTCAAGTTGTAGTCTTTTTCTCGTATTCTTCAAAAATTACACTTAAACAACACATGAAATTCATCACCAACTTCCAGATCACACAAATTGCAAATTTTGTTTTCTCTAGGAATATCTTCATATTGCATTCAAGTAACTGGTAAGTTAAAGTTTCCAGTTGTAAACTTACAGAGTCTGACGGCATGACATTTTGGCAAATCAATAAGGTCTCTTTTAAATCCAAAATTATCTTGAAAAATCCTATAATTGACACACTTTTCATGATCGTATATTTCGGATTACCATTTCCGTTTGTACTGGTCCTCTGATCCAAGTTTAAACCATTGAAAATATATTTCTTGTCTGTTCCAAATATTAGTCATGCCTCAGTCATTCATGAATTTTTCGACACGTAATATCCACTCAGAACTATAGATCTCCTTCTGATGCAAAATATACAACAACCTATGTTTCAAGCGTTTTTCTGTTTTTTGACCTAAGATTTTAGCCCAGTACACAAGCACTCTAGACTGTAAAGTAACACCAACTGGGCATCAACCTAGTTCTCCATAGACCATACAGCTTGGAGTTCTTTGTTTCACCCTTAAAACTAGCTTTTAAAATTTCAACTGCAGTCTTTTAGCAATACTCTTTTGGTAAAGACCCCAGACTTCAGAGCCATACAAAAGTATGGGCAATACCAAACTATCAAAAAGCTGTACTTGTAAGTATACAGGAAGCATAAGATGTCTGCTTCTATTTCAAACTGCATACATTGCCTTGCAAGCCTGATCATGTAAATATATTTGGCAATTGTTAAAACATATACATACATACGTTAAAACTACTATAGTAATTGAATTTGATTCCAAGATGTGTGTAGTCTGGAAAGATCACTATAGTGTCATTTCCATGAGTGAAAAAAGGGGTATATTTGCTTTGTCCTCTGGCAAAAACAACTTTTTTCTTCTTTTTTTTTTGAGTATTGATTTTCAACATAAAGTCATCACAATATCTTTTAAGTTGTTTAAGTGCATCTTGTAAATGATTAGGGTCTTCAGCCATAATAATGGTGTCATCAGCATCAAGTAGTGATTACGTCTGACACAAACCTCTACACCTGGGTCACTTATGTGAATACGAAGATCCTCTGCCAGTGAATCTAAACCATGATAAGCATTACTGAAAAAAAACTGTTGTAAGTCATTAATATAATGTGCAAATAAGACAGAAGAAAGGTTTGCGACTTCAACGTCATCTGGTCGGCCTTTTTAATTTTGTATCTGGCAGTTGTTTTTACCAAATATACAAGGGAGCTTTGGATGCGCGCGCAGTTTGTCTAGTCGTTTGAGTCCTGGAAAGAGTTGTTCAACGTCTGTTACATCAAAATACATACAATTTAAGTACAAAATGAACCAAATCAGATGAAAATCGACCAAGTTATGGCTAGATGAAACTTTCAAAGGGCTGAAAGACCTTGACCTTTGACGTTTAGAGGTTACATGTTAATAATATAATAATAAAAATATGCAATGTTGCAATACCTACCATTTGAGTCAAACATGATTAGAACTAAATGGACATTGGATGAGTTATGACTGGATGAAAATTCCAAAGGTCCAAATGACCTTGCCCTTTTACCTTAAGAGGTCACATGTAAAATACAAAAATTTACAGTGTGAAAAAAAGTTACCATTTCAGCCCAACATTATCAAAATTGGATAAAAATTGACCAATTTCTGGCTTAACAGAATTTCAAATGTCCAAATGACCTGGACCTTTAAACTTTATAGGTCACAATTAAATTACAAAAATGTGCAGAGTTACAATAGCTACAATTTGTGTCCAACATGATCAAATTGGATAAAAATAGACCGAGGTATGGCCAGATGAACATTTCAAAGGTTCACTTGACATTTACCTTTGACCTTTAGAGGCCACATGTAAATTACAAAAGTCTGTAGAGTTACAGCTGCTACAATTTGAGCCCAACATGATCCAAACTGGATAAAAATTGACCAATTTCTGGCTAGATACAATTTCAAATGTAGAGCTCATAATTACATTGCAAAATATGCAGTGTTACAAAGGCTACAATTTGAGTCCAACATGACGAAAATGGATGAAAATTGACCAAGTTATGGCTAGATGAAAATTTCATAGGTGTAAATGACCTTGAACTTTTGACCTATGGAGTTCACATGTAAATTACAAAAATGTGCAGTCTTACAATAGCTACAATTGGAGCCCAAAATGATCAAAATTGGATAAAATTGATCGAGGTATGACTGGATGAAAATTTCAAAGGTCCTAATGACCTTGACCTGACCTTTAGAGGTCACATAAAAATTAACAAAATTTGCAGTGTTACAAACATATGATTTGAAGTTGGATTGGTTACCTGTACCTATAATAGTCTTGAAGATATTCAAGATTTAAATTTTCAAATGTCCCTTATTTGCACAATTTTCAAAACTGTTGAACCTCTTCACAAAACCTCAGGACTTTATGTCTGGAAGTATAATCAAGTTTTGATTCGTCCGTTCAAATATTATTTAACAGTGGTACCTGAAACCGAATGAATTCAATGTATATACGTCTTCAATACAAGTCAATGGGGACGGATATTGCTCTCATCGGCATTTTTGAAGACGTTCAGCCCACGCACGGTTGAGCGCCGCTTTATTGGCCTCGAAAAAAGAAGATATCAGCACCTCATGGCAGGTGACCTGGATAGGACTTGTCCACCAGAGATTGGGCGGAGTTATGTACGTACCTTGCTCAGTTTGAAAATATGATTCAGCTGGTTCTATTCTCCAAACAGAGGTTTCAGTCACCAGCACTGCTTAAACGTGAAGATTTGTTCAAGAATTCCGCATTAATATATCGTGATTGTCTGTATCTACTGCTCTGCGTATACTTCTGGAAACCGAAACCTCTCCTGGGCGTTTTCCAAACAGTCAAGGTCGGAAACGAGGCCAAATTATATTGACACGTCATGTGAGGGCCCCGGTGGATTGAAAGTAGCGTCCAGTGCTGCATGACCGAGACCTCGCCTGTGAAAGCGACCTAGCTTTCACGCATCTACCGCTTCAAGACACCTCGAAGGCTTGATGCGCATTGAAAGCTAGTTAACTTTCACATCATCTTCCAAGCCATGATCTAGACCTCGCTTCTTGAGTATATTTGATGAGTTTTATCATTTTTGAACCCTGGCAATGGTCTAATGATTGTTCCCCATGCCTTCAGGCATACACTCACTTATTTTGTTGGGGTACCAGTATTAAATACTATCTTGCGGCTCTGGTTCCGCGAGGTAAGTTTCACGGCGAGGTATGTCACGAAGGGAGCTGAGTGCTTAAGCGCAGGGCAAGTTTCACGCGTGAAGCACACCTCGCCGACGAGGAAGCTTTAAAACCGCTTGCAAGGTCTTGAAAGCGAGGTCGCTATAATGCTCCACCAGCTTGTTCTGCTGTCCAAATAATAGTCCTGGTGGTTTCAGTCACCAGCACTGCTGAGACGAAACAATTTGTCTAAAAATTTCGCACTTGTAAACTTAACCGTACGTCTCTGTCTCCACGTATGCTTCTGAAACTGAAACCTCTTATGACGATTTTCCAAACATTGCTAGGTTCGAAACAAGGCCACATTAGTATTTGTCAAAGTGTGTGTGTCAACACACACTTTTCTGTTTTTCTAGGAATTCTTTATTATGTCTGTGAGCCAACACAGACATACTGTTTTTCTAGGAATTCTTTATTAAAGTGTGTGTGTCAACACACACTGTTCTGTTTTTCTAGGAATTCTTCATTAAAGTGTGTGTATCGACACACACTTTTCTGTTTTTCTAGGAATTCTTTCTTTCTTTCTTTCTTTCTTTCTTTACAGGCAAATTTGTCCGACATTTCATTTGAAAAGTATTACATGTAGAAACTCCAAACTTGGAACAATTATACTTCTTACATAAAGTCTAGCCTTTTTATAATGAGAGGTCATGCTTTTCAAAATTATGCAAATGAGGGCTAATTAAAGTTTTAAATCTTCAATATCTTATATACTATAGTAGATGTGGTTCCGGGTGTATAGGAGTTTGATCATAGCACGGTAAAGGTCATCTCAAATGTCAAGGTCATGTCAAGGTCAAAGGTCATGTAAAGGTCGAAGTTCAATTTCAAGCCGAAATGTCATTTTTGAGGTCAAGGTTCGCTTCAAGTAGAGGTCATATCAAGGTCAAAGGCCACTTTCCTTGGTAACTTTCTTCTAGTCATAACTTGGTCAATTTTTATCCAATTTTGATCATGCTGGGCTCAAATGGTAGCTAAGGTAACACTACACATTTTGAATTTTACATGTGACCTCCAAAGGTCAAAGGTCAAGGTCATTTGGACCTTTGAAAGTTTCATCCAGTCATAACTTGGCCAATTTCCATCCAATTCTAATCAAGTTGGACTCAAATTGCAGGTATTGCAACACTGCACATGTTTATAAGAACATGTACCCTCGAAAGGGCAAAAGTCAAGGTCATTTGGCCCTTTGAAAGTTTCATCTTGCCATAACTTGGTCAATTTTCATCCGATTTGGTTCATGTTGGGTTTGAACTTTGGGTATTGTAACACTGGGCAATCTACATGTGACCAACTTCTACTAGGGGGTTGTTGACCATTGCGCAGCTAATGAATTAAAACTAAAAGTTGTAGCAATTCAAATTATGCTAAATAGCACCATAAGAAATTTTAAATCTTGAAAAACTTCAAAGTTATAATAGGTAGAGATGCCATTCCAACTTGTACTCCTGTATTATGGAATAGTTGTACATTGCCACACCAATATGCTTGAAGACACCTACAATGATTTGCTATGCAGCAAATCATCTTTACTAGTTTCTTTCTTTCTTTCTTCTTTCTTTCTTTACAGGCAAATTTGTTCGAGATTTCATTTGAAAAGTATTATATGTAGAAACTCCAAACTGGGCACAATTATACTTCTATGGATAAAGTCTGGCCTTTTTATAATGACAGGTCATGCTTTTCAAAATTATGCAAATGAGGGCTAATTAAAGTTTTAAATCTTCAATATCTTAAATACAATAGTAGATGTGGTTCCGGGTGTATAGGAGTTTGATCATAGCAAGGTAAAGGTCATCTCAAATGTCAAGTTCATGTGAATGTCAAAGGTAATGTCAAGGTCAACGGTCAATTTTAAGTCAAAATGTCATTTTTGAGGTCAAAGTTCACTTCAAGTAGAGGTCATTTCAAGGTCAAAGGTCATTTTAAGGTCGAAGGCCAATATCAATGCTGGCTTTCTTCTAGCCATAATTTGGTCAATTTTTATCCAATTTTGGTCATGTTGGGCTCAAATTGTAGTTATTGTAACCCTCCACATTTTCAAAGTTACGTATGACCTGTAAAATTCATTTTCAAAGTTACATATGACCTGTAAAATTCAAGGGTCTAGCTCACATGAACCTTTGAAAGTTTCATCCAGTCATCACTTGGCCAATTTCCATCCAATTCTAATCATGTTGGACTCAAATTGTAGGTATTGCTACACTGGACATTTTTATAAGAACATGTTACCTCAAAAAGGCAAACGTCAAGGTCATTTGGCCCTTTGAAAGTTTCCTCTTACCATAACTTGGTCAATTTTCATCCGATTTGGTTCATGTTTGGCTTAAATTGTGGGTATTGTAACACTGTGCAATTAACATGTGACCTGTAAAGGTCAAAGGTCAAGGTCATTTGGACTTTGAAATTTGCATGCAGCCATAAGTTTAATGGAATGTGAAGTACGAAAGAGTAAAAGTTGTAGCAATTTAAATTATGCTAAATAGCATCATTAGAAATTTTAAATCTAGAATAACTTCAAAGCTTTAATAGATAGAGATACCATTCCAACTTCTGCTCCTGTGTTATGAAATAGTTGTACATTGCCATACCCATATATTTTGAAGACACACACACTGATTTGCTATGCAACAAATCATCATTCCTAGTTATGTCTGTGTGCCAACACAGACACTGTTTTTCTAGGTTCTTTATTTCTTTCTTTCTTTTTTCTTTCTTTCTTTCTTTCTTAACCGGCAAATTTATCCGACATTTCATTTGAAAATTATTATATGTGGAAACTCCATACTTGGCACAATTATACTTCTATGGATAAAGTCAGGCCTTTATATAATGAGGGGTCATGCCTTTCACAATTATGCAAATGAGGGCTAATTAAAGTTTTAAATCTTCAATATCCTTTATACTACAGTAGATGTAGTGCCGAGTGCTTTGGAGTTCGATCATAGCAAGGCCAAGGTCATCTCAAATGTCAAGGTCATGTCAAAGTCAAAGGTTGTATCAAGGTCAAAGGTCGGTTAGGGGTCAAAATGTGATTTTAAAGCCAAAAAGTCATTTTGAAGGTCAAGGACCACTTCAAGTAGAGGTCATTTCAAGGTCAAGGGTCATTTCAAGGTCAAAGGCCACTTTTGACGGTAGCTTTCTTCTAGCCATGTTTATCCAATTTTGATCATGGGCTCAAATTGTAGCTATTGTAACACAGCATATTTTTGAAGTCTGGTCTTTTAATAATGATAGCTCATACTTTTCAAAATTATGCAAATGAGGGCTTATTAAAGTTTTAAATCTTCAATATCTAAAATACTATAGTAGATATAGTTCCAAGTGTATGGGAGCTCGATCTTAGCAAGGCCAAGGTCATCTCAAATGTCAAGGTCATGTCAAGGTAAAAGGTCATGTCTAGGTCAAAGGCCAATTTCAGGTCAAATATCATTTTAAAGGTCAAAGTTCACTTCAGGTAGAGGTCATCTCAAGGTCAAAGGTCATTTGAAGGTCAAAGCCACTTTCGATGGTGGCTTTCTTCTAGCCATAACTTGGTCAATTTTGTCCAATTTTGATCATGTTTGGCTCAAATTGTAGCTATTGCAACACTGCACATTTTGAAAATTACATTTGACCCCCAAAGGTCAAAGGTCAATGTCATCTGGACCTTTGAAAGGTTCACCTAGCCATAACTTGGCAAATGTCCATCCAATTCTAATCATGTTGGACTTAAATTGTGGGATTTGTAACACTGTACATTTTTGCAATTTACATGTAACCTATAAAGGTAAAAGGTCAAATGTCAAGGTCATTTGGACCTTTTTTCATCCAGCCACAAGCTTGATGGAATGTCAAGTACCAAAGCACAAAATTTGATATCATTTAATATTTACAACATTGGAAAGCACACAGACAGATTTGCTTTGAAGCAAATCTTCCTTTCTAGTTTCTTTCTTTCTTTCTTTACTTTCTTCTTTCTTTCTTTCTTTCTTTCTTTCTTTCTTTACAGGCAAGTTTGTCCGACATCTCATTTGAAAAGTATTACATGTAGAAACTCCAAACTTGGCACAATTATACTTCTATGGATGAAGTCTGGCCTTTTTATAATGAGAGGTCATGCTTTTCAAAATTATGTAAACGAGGGCTAATAAAAGTTTTAAATCTTCAATATCTCATGTACTATAGTAGATGTGGTTCAGAGTGTATAGGATTTCGATCATAGCCAAGGAAAGGTCATCTCAAAGGTCAAGGTCATGTCAAGGTCAAAGGTCATTTCAAGGTCAACGGTCAATTTTGAGCCAAATTACATTTTCGAGGTCAAGGTTCACTTCAGGTAGAGGTCATCTCAAGGTCAAAGGTCATTTCAAGGCCCCGGCCACTTTACATGGTTGCTTTCTTCTTGCCATAACTTGGTCAATTTTTATCCAATTTTGATCATGTTGGGCTCAAACTGTAGCTATTGTACACTACACATTTTTGAAACTGACATGTGACCTCTAAAGGTCAAACGTCAAGGTCATTTCGACCTTTGCATGTTTCGTCCAGCCATAACTTGGCTAATTTCCATCCAATTCTCATCATGTTAGACTCAAATTGTAGGTATTGCAACATTGTACATTTGTATAAGAACATGTAACCTCAACATGGCAAAGGTCAAGGTCATTTGGCCCTTTGAAAGTTTCATCTTGTCAAAACATGGTCAATTTTCATCCGAATGGTTCATGTTGGGCTTAAAATTTTATGTATTGTAACACTATGCAATTTACATGTGACCTGTAAAGGTCAAAGGTCAAGATCATTTGGACTTTGAAATTTGTATCCAGGCATAGGCTTAAAGTGATGTGAAGTACCATAGGATAAAAGTTGTAGCATTTAATATTTACAACTTTTGAAGGCACACAGACATATTTGCTTTGAAGCAAATCTTCTTTTCTAGTTTCTTTCTTTCTTGCTTTCCAGGCAAGTTTGTCCGACATTTCATTTGAAAAGTATTATATGTAGAAACTCCATACTTGGCACAATTATACTTCTATGGATAAAGTCTGGCCTTTTTATAATGAGAGGTCATGCTTTTCAAAATTATGCAAATGAGGGCTAAATAAAGTTTTAAATGTTCAATATCTTATATACTTTAGTAGATGAAGTTCTGAGTGTATAGGAACTCGATCATAGCAAGGTACGGGTCATCTCAAATGTCAAGGTCATGTCAAGGTCAAAGGTCATGTGAAGGTCAAAGGTCATGTCAATGTCAAAGGTCAATTTTAAGTCAAAATATCATTTTTCGAGGTCAAGATTCCCTTCAGGTAGAGGTCATCTCAAGGTCAAAGGTCGTTTCAAGGTCAAAGGCCACTTTCGGTAGTGGCTTTCTTCTAGCCATAACTTGGTCAATTTTTATCCAATTTTCATTGTGGTGGGCTCAAATTGTAGCTATTGTAACGTTGCACATTTTTAAAATTTACATGTGACCTCTTCAGTTCAAAGGTCAAGGTCACGTGGACCTTTGAATGTTTCGTCCAGTCATAACTTAGCCAATCTCCATCCAATTCTAATCATGTTGGACTCAAATTGTAGGTATTGCTACAGTGGACATTTTTATAAGAACATGTAACCATAGAAAGGCAAAGGTCAAGATGATTTGGCCCTTTGAACGTTTCCTCTTGCCATAACTTGGTCAATTTTACTCCGATTTGGTTCATGTTTGGCATAAATTGTGGGTATTGTAACACTGTGCAATTAACATGTGACCTGTAAAGGTCAAAGGTCAAGGTCATTTGGATTTTGAAATTTGCATGCAGCCATAAGCTTAATGGAATGTGAAGTACCAAAGGACAAAAGTTGTAGCATTTAATATTTACAACCTTTGAAGGCACACAGACAGATTTGCTTTCAAGCAAATCTTCTTTTCTAGTTTCTTTCTGTCTCTCTCTGTCTTTCTTTCTTCTTTCTTCTATACCAGCAAGTTTAGCTGACACTTTTCTCGGACACTATTATACATAGAAAGTCCAAACTTGGCATGATTGTACCCCCATACATGGAGTTTGACTGTTTCATACACAGAAATGAAGATGTTTAAAATTATGCAAATTAGGGGCATTTGAAATTTTCAATCTTGAATAACTTCAACACTATAATGGAGATGTCATTCCAACTTCTTCTAGGGGGTTGTTGACCATTGGCACCTAATCACCTAATGAATTAAAAATAAAAGTTGTAGCAATTTAAATTATGCTAAATAGCACTATTAGAAATTTTAAATCTTGAATAACTTCAAAGCTATAATAGATAAAAATCCCATTCCAACTTCTACTCCTGTGTTATGGAATAGTTGTACATTGCCATACCAATATGCTTTGAAGACACACACACTGATTTGCTGTGCAGCAAATCATCTTTCCCAGTTGAGATTTATTTTTCTCTTATGTTTTTGTGCCTATTGTGCCAGCAATGTAATGACGTTTATAACGTTAGCTCAGTAGGTTTTTCCATGCAATACATTGATAATGAAGTCCGTCAATACATATACGTATATGATCCAGATGGGGACCAGCACAAACCCACTTGGCTCAACTGAGATCACTGGTGCATAAACACAGGCGCTCGTAACGTTCAATCAGTCAAGCATATGTGCTAATATACGAGGGGGGAGGGTGTGTGAACTTAGAACATCTGTGCGCGCAATGACCCACATAGGGCTTTATCTGCAATAAAGTAGTGTCTATTCATCGGTGCAGTTAATCATTCGTGCCAATCACATCGGGGAGGTGGCCCTAGACCACTGCGTCGTCACACTGAGCTTATTCATATAAGCTCAGTATGTAGCTTATATGTACCTCTCCCCCCCCCCATTCACACACACACACACACACACACACACACACACACCCGGGGGCAGGCTGATTTACAATCTGACATATTGTCCAGAACGGTTATGCCTCATGTAAATTACGGTTGAGTTGTGTGAATGATAAAGACTGCCTTAAAACTGAAAACAAAAATGTTTTGCTTAATTTTATGAAGAATATGAACGACTATGCATGTGTGTGTCTGCTGCCCCTTACTTTTCATAAAGGCCTACTGCACAATTCATACTATATGCGACACCTGTTTGCCCTGCTTTGCCCTGAAACGCCCCGCTGTGTAATGTTCGAGAAAACACATTCTATGTAATGAATTTATAAATATGTTTAAAATATTCTAATCCGTTGCTAAAAGAATTTTTTTTAATTTTCTTTTCTGCATAAATGATCTCAATATTTAATCTTTGTAAGATTTCATAAAGGGGTAGGATTGTCAGATGGGCCCTCCCTCTGAATCTTAAATGCGCTGCTCTTTTGTCGTTTCTTTGCTGTTTGCTGTTGCTTTGTCCTGTGTTGTCGGTTATTTCCCAGATCAGAGGTCACGGATTTCTGTCGAGGTTGTCAATCTTACAGTCGAGATGCTGACCTGGGTTTAATGAGATGCGAGATTAGGGGTCAAATCAGCAGCCTCGTTCTCGGTTCCATTGCTGGGCAGTGTTTATGTAAACAAAGACGCATGGGCACATCTTAGTCCCTGCCATTTGGGAGTGTTGAGGTGTTCCCGGATCACATGAAAGAGGTGTGATAAGTCATTTACCACTTACAGTAAAACCTTCCCATACCGAGCACCCTTGGGACCTGAAAAAAGTGTTCCATAAGGGGAGGTGTTCAGTATAGGGAAGTTTGCTAACATTGGAAGTATACATTCGGGACCAAGAAATGGTGTTCAGTATAGAGAGGTGTTCGGTATATGGAGGCGTTCGGTTAGAGAGGTTTTACTGTATATAACATTCAGTGCATTTATTGGGTTACGATAAATGGTCATTTTACGAGCATCCTGTCACCCGATACCCCACTGAAGACACAAGAGATGCCTGTTTGGAACACCCACCAACCAGATACTGCTCTGGCATTTTAATTTAAAACAGATCCATGACCCTTTCACGCTGTAACTTGACCAACAAGTGTTCATGCTTTTCAAGAGGGTATAAATTTGGGCTGGATTGGGTTAAATTTTCAAGATACAAGTGGTCCAATTTGAATAACAGAACAGTCCATTTTATCCGAAGTAATGGGGGTTTAGAACTACTGATAAAATAAAATATTTTCTGTAATAACATAGATTAGGCTAAGTTTCATACTAACAGATATTTTAAGTTGTGAAAAAAATATATTTGAGCATTCTAGGGTAAATTGTACAGATTTGATCAAAATTAAAGGGCCCTACCCCCTAAATATGTCATTTTGGGGTTCCTTCCTTTTTGGCTGAAAGGTGGACACAGGGTTTTCACTATCCCACCACCCCCATTGGATTATGGATCTGTATGCTTTGGCAGTGCATTCTTGGTGCAAATTGACGGTAATAGACCACATGTTACAAGAGTGCAGCTTTGTAGAAAACGTGGATTTTTTTTCAAAATGGCGGATTTTAGAGGTTGAAATTCAAAGTCAGGTCACAAGATTATTTCTTTCTAATTTGGACTTACATCTTACTGCTTGCATCAGGAAAGTATTTTTGCAGTAGGTGGCAAAATATTTTGTCATAACATTGCTTGTACAAAATTTGATCAAATTACATGAACATGACTTCTGGATATTTGGGTCAGCAATGGCTGACAGATCAGAAATGAAATGGACATATTGGACTACCATGGCCCTATTATTAGACTGGAATAATACCATAATGTGGATTTAAATCTGTGGAAAGAGGACATATAAAGGTAAGAGATCATAACACATCTTTTGTACCACTTTTTACAAATTTCTTATTTGTATGTGATACCAGTTAATATCATGGCCGCCATGTTGGATTTTGTGTATCTTGGTGACGTCACAGCCTAAGGCTTAGCTTGGAACCGAGGCAGGCTGGTAGCCAATCAATCTCATTCATGTCTCAGCATTTCGACTGTTATGTATGTTGGTGGACTGGGGGAAGGCGGGGGGTGGGTGGGTAGGGAAATGAGAAGCTGGCATATACTGCGTGATTTCTGAAGCACTTCGCTCCGTTCCCAGGCGCTCAACTTTCAACTAGCCTCCGCTAGGACGCCCGCTTTTGCCCGCCGACCGAGCGAGCCTTTCACCGTCAAGCCGGCGCGATGTGAATGGTGTGCCGCGTTTGGTTCCAGCCGCTCTGAAGATTTTTCTTCAGGTGCGCGAAGCTTTAAATTATTTCCCGGAATAGACATGTAAACTTACAAATTTCATTCAAGTAGAGACAGGGGAGGTTGGTTTGACAATCTGGGGTTGCTTTTTTACAGTTTGATTTCGGTTTCCATTTTCTGTTTCTGGAGCTGTCCTCCCGGTTGAAACATTTCTGCATTCCCTGTAAATGCTTCAGCAGGCTGGGAACATACATTTTCTTCCATTAAAAGTCGTATAACTATATACTGCTCTAGCTCTTTTTCTCCACCTGGCATTTTGTTTAAACTTATATCCATTTTTACAAATTGTATGTGTAATTAACGTAGTTTTGGACGCAGAGTCAGCGCGTTTCGTGTCTAAAAACAGCACGATAGAGGGTTTTTTTTTTTTTTTTTGGTTTTGTTTGTTTTGTTTTGTTTTTGTTTGCTTTTTTGTGATTTTTGTTTTGTTTTGTTTCTTTTTTGTTTTTGTTCCTGTTTTTTGTATTGTTTTTCTTTTTGTTTTTGTTTTTGCTTTTTTTATTTACTTTTTTTTATAATTTCGGGGGGTGTTTGTTTTTTGGGGGGTGGATTGTTTTGTTTTTTCTTTTGTTTGTTTATTAAGTTTTTGTTTTGGGGTTTTGGGGGTTTTTTGTTCTTTGCGTTGTTTTGTTTTGTCTTTTTGTCTTTTTTGTCTTTTTTCTTCCTTTTGTTCTGTGTTTTGGGGGGTTTTCTTGTTTCTTTTTTTTAATTTTCATTTTGTTTTTTGTTTATTTTGGGGTGGTTTTTTTGTTTTTTCTTTTCCTTGGGTATTTGTTTTCTTTTGTTTTTGTTTGGTTTTTCATTTTTTATTTTATTTTATTTATTTATTTTTTATTTTTGTTGTTGTTGTTGTTGTTGTTTTTCTTTTTTTGTTTTTGTTTTTGTTTTTGTTTTTTTTTTTTTGTTTGTTTTTGTTTTTTCTTTTTTTTTTTTTTTTTTTTTGTTCTGGGTTTGGGTTTGGGTTTGGGTTTGGGTTTTTGGTTTTGGTTTTGGTTTTGGTTTACGTTTTGGCTTTGGTTCTGTTTTTTGTTTTTTTTGTTTTTTGTTTTTGTTTCGCTTTGTTTTGGGGTTATTTTTTTTTTTGTTTTCGGGGGTTTTTTGTTTTTGTTTTTGTTTTTGTTTTTGTTTTCGGATGTCTTGTTTTGTGTTTTCTTTGTTTTTGTTTTCTTACGGTGTGATTTTGGGTTTATAGCTCAGCTGACATGTCAGTCAGCTCAGCTATTGTGAGGGGCTGTCGTCTGTCGTGCGTCTGTAGTCCGTCCGTAGTTCGTCCGTTTGTCCGTCCGTCGTCCATCCACAATTCAGATTTTTTACTTCTGCAAAACCGTCAACCAGATTCACTTCAAGGGTGGGGATATGCCTTGGGTGGGTCTCTGCCAAGTTTGTTCAGGTGGTCACGCTCCATTGATTTTTGGATTTTTTTGTGAATTTTTTGTTGTTTTTGGGGGCAAATCTTAAAAAATCTTCCCCGACGAAACCGCTCATCCAATTGATTTGATATCCCACAGGGACACTCCAGGGGACTCCTAGTTCTGAATTTGTTCACCAGCTGGTGCTGCGAATTTTTCCTTTTTCTTTTCATGATTTTTTGTGTGTTTTGGGTATTTTCGACCTCTTCTCCAGAACCGTCACTCAGATTAAGCTGAAACTTTTTTTTCTGGAAGGGTCAAACAAGGTTGTACACTACATGGCACTGCTGTGGATTCCTGATTTTTTAACAAATTATTCAATTTGGGTACTAGTCGGTCAATGCAGCTTTTCTATTGATTACTATGCAAGTCAATGGACATTCTAATGCAAATTCACATTCTCGACTTCTCCAAAACCGTTATCCAGATTGACTTCAAACTTGGTGGCAGTGTACCTTGGGTGAGTTTCTACCAGGTTTGTTCAAATGGTCATGCTTCATTGATTTTTGGATTTTGGGATTTTGGGGATTTTGGGGATTCCCCCCCCCCCCCCAAGACAAATCTTTAAAAAATCTTCTTCTCCACAACCGCTGATCCAATTGCTTGGATAATACATAGGAACACTCCAAGGGACTCATAGTTCCTAATTTGTTCACCCGGTGGTGCTAGAATTTACTTGAATTTTTTTTATGACTTTTTGTGTGTTTTTGTCACTTGTGACTTCTTCTCCAGATCCGTTACTCAGATTATGGTGAAACTTTCTGGATGTGTTCCTTGTGAAAGGGTCAAGCAAAGATGTTCACTGGCTATAACTGCTGTGGATTCCTGATTTTTAACGATATTTTTTAATTCGGGTACTTATCGGTAAACGCGCCTTTTCTATTGCTTACTATGCAAGTAAATGGACATTCTAATGGTAATTCACATTTTGGACTTTTCTGAAAAAACTGTAATTTAGATTCACTTCAAACTTGGTGACAATGCACCTTGTGTGGGTCTATTCCAAGTTTGTTCAAATGGTCATGATGCAGTGATTTTTGGGTTTTTTGAAAATCTTTTAAAAGTTTCAATAGATAAGTTTAACATGGGAATTTCTTGTAAAGGTTACAACTTAAATAATTTTGGCCAGATTTGTGTCAAACGTGGGAGGGATGCACCTTTTATAAGTGCAAATGGTCATGCTCCAGTGATGTTTGGAGCTTTACCTTCTTCCCAATGTCACAGGACAACTGACATGAAATTTACTGTTCACTTGATAACTTGAGATCCGTTTTGAGTTGTGACCTTGATTTTGCACATGTTAATGCTTCTTTATGAAGGTCATGTTAAGACAGTACATGAGTGACCTGGACCTCGTTTCTGCGGTCACAGTGCAACATACATGAATTTAACTCTTCACTATATTGGGTCATGTACAGCCTTAGTTCCTCAGGTATGTCTTACCCCGGTCTCAGTACCGGCGTTAAGACATGCCTGTGGAAAACAATTGGTGTGCCCTCTCTTTCATATGGATTCAATAGTATTTCTCTTAGCCAGTGTGACTTGAAGCGTCTGGATTCATCCCAGGGTGCAATATTAAAACAGGGTTTAGGTTTCAGTAAAAGGTCACATCATTCATCATTGCTTACCGCCCTAGGCGAACCCTGTCTGGCTGAAAATATTAAGCACAGTACAGTGTCTCTGCTGCACAGGGTAGCAATGGTTAACTTGCCCTATAGGCAGCTAGTTTGTCACCTGCTGGCAAGGTTTTGGATATATGGGGCGAGGGGTCTTATCCCAGGCACGATTATATCAAGGGTCTTTAATTATGGGATATCTCCCTTAGCAGTTTTGCTTGGCCAACAGGGCACTTCCGACTTTGCTGCAGGGAGTTGCCCACCCCATGAGCATGCCGGTGCTGATGGGGTTGTCGACTCTCTGCTGTATCTCATGTTTCATGAAAATTTTCAAAAACAGTGGTCCTATGAAGATACTCTGGCAACACTGCTAACCAATGTCTTCTAACATAGTAACAATGTTTTTAAGTCTTCTTTAGTTCGGTACGATATAATTTATTTCAGTGTATGGTTTAAATTTGGTTGCCTTTTTTCACTTATTCCCTTATTTTGATGTACAATATGATTTTATTTCAGTGAACGGTATATTTAATTATGGTTGTCTTGCGTTGATTATATGTCCTACTTTGTTGCATAACATGATTTTACTTGTAGCATGAGTTCATTTCGATGTATGTTTTATTTCCTCGCATGCGGGGGCTCAATAAATTATTATTATTATAACTTGAGAACTACTTGAACCGGGACCTAGATGTTGCACGTGTTAGTGTCCTTTTATAAAGGTCATACCTACTCAGAACATCGGTGACCTTGATCCTATCCCAAGTTCAGAGAGCCACAAGTGTGATGAATAACTAGGTCAGCTGAGCATGGGCTGTTCACACAGCCCCCTTGGGGTGTTTTTTGGGGGGGCTGTTCACACAGCCCCCTTAGGGTTTTTTGGGGGGGGTGTTTTGGTTTTTTGGGGGGGTGTTTTTTGGTTTTGTTTTTTGTATTTTTGTTTTGCGGTACCAGTTAACGTTAACGTTAGGGTTTTATTGTAAATTTCTGTGTTGCACAAGCGAGATTTCCTCGTAAGATTGTCAATAGGCCTATGTTTGTGCTATGTTGTCCCTTGCGTGCGCTGAAATATATTGCGCTAGGATTTCCTGTATTGTACTTGAAGTATCTCCTGCTGGATTTTTTTTTTTGTACTATATTTTTACAGGTTGGGGTTAGCCCTGTCTGTGAAAAAAAACGTCCGTCGTTAAGGATGTGAAGCCGATGTCATAACGGTGGCAAATGAGTCGTTGTGAACACGGGAATGAGTCCTACCAAAATGCATCCAAATTTGGTCTGAAGTAGATCTGTCAACCTGCGTTTGGACAAAACCACATATGCATGCATGTACATTACATTATGTTCACTCCGAACTCTGCCAATATGCATGAAGGGGGCAAGGGGGGGGGGGTCTTGATCACAGTTCACAGGAAAAAAAATTGTTTTCACAGTTCACAGGAAAAATTGTTCAGCTTATATGCATATTCACGACTCACGAGCAATGGCTTAATCACGGCCCGAAATTAATTTTTTTGTTTCACAGATCACGGAAAATAAAATGATAGGACCACGAGTCACAAAAATACCCTTGCCCCCCCCCCCCCCCCCCCCCCATGCATGAGTTTCCAGCCTCTGGCAAATGCACCCAGAGGTAGCATATGACTGCGATGATTTGTACAGCACATCTTTATTTACACCGTGCAATATCCCAAATCACATGCAAAATATTCCAATCTTTCTCATGTCAATGAAAATGTGTTATATTATTCATTCTGTAAGACCATTTGTACAAAATACGTATTTGTTAATACAACTAGCGAACCGACTGTAGTATCCTTTTAGTAATATGTAAAAGTGGGGTTTTTTTAAGAACAATTAGCTGGGGTGTCGATGTTGTGATTCATCAGACGTCATGGGCCCCTATGCACAAAGCAGTCGCAGATTTGCCACCGCAACCGTCATTTGCGACCAGTCGCGACCCAAATTTGCGCCATATTCTCAAAGCAGTCGCTGGCTGATCGCAAATTGGGTAGTCCGTCGCACGGTTGCGACCAATTTGTCTACGACTTGCAACCGGTCGCAAACATGGGAATTCGCTGCACTCGCTGGAAAACCCCCAACAAGGGCGCCATATTGATATTGGTTTTTCTATCGTCTGCTGGTAGAGCGATCCTGCTGAGCTTACAATGGCATCGAATGCCTAATTACAAACCAGCAGGTCAGTTGACGTATTAGTGGGTGAGGTGTGTAACAGAATCCCGGGAACAGAATATACATCATAAACTCCAGTTTATCATGCACGATAACAAATAAACAGAGACAAAAAAGGAGATAACGGACATCATTAATCAATAATGCACTTGGCCTTGCGAAAAGAAACTATAAGGATGTGCGAAACAAATGGAAGGATCTCGAGAACAGGACAAAGGTTCCCGAAGGTTCAAGAAAGAGAGAGGAGAAGTACATGAGAAAGACAGGGGTGGAGAGGAGGCTACTGAACTATCAGAAACTGAGAAAAAAGTGATAATGATTCTTGCCAGCACTGCCATAGAGGGTACTGTTATGTTATGTTATGTTTAGAATTACAGCTATAGTTAAGCTGAACGCCAGCTAGCTGTTCAATTAGTCCATTCGCTGAATTTACATATTTTGTGTTTATCTTAGTGGGTATTTCAAGTCTGTTGCATATATATATTCGCTCCATATCTTGTCCAGCTGCTCTTTGAAACTATTCAAAGACGGTGCTTCAACGACATCAGTGAAGTTTAAAAGCAAATGATGGCTTTTTCCTAGCGGTGCTTCATGCTTTACTTCAGTTACCATGCTTTCTTCCTTTGTCAAAATTAAGTCGAGTATGTTTGCAGTTTGATCAACCCGGAAATGACTGCGCTGTGTCACGTGTTGACGTAAAAAAGCATTTCTTGTGGCTTCCATAAAAAGTGTTGCTTTGTGGTTTGAGTTCGCGGGGGTTACTCTGTCTACCCAGTCTATTTAAAGTTAGTCAAAGTCAAAGTCAAAGTCAAAGAAAGCTTTATTTTTCATCGGTACATGGTGAATATATTAAAACATTAGCAGAGACTGCTAGTCACCTAGTCACCGATAAGACAAGTGTATATATATATATATATATATATATACCTTAAAATGTACATACAATGGCCATAACAAGGGGATGTCACACTAGGAACTTTACCCTTTGCCATGACTAATAAGTTTTCTAAAGTTATTGAGTCTGCAGGCAGGTCATTCCAGATTCTGGGTGCCAGAGAGCATAAGGAAAGTTTGCCGAAAAATTGAGTGTGTATTGTGGGGTATTCTAATAATATGTTTTCTTCACTTCTGAGATTATAATTAGACTGACGTAGTCTGACGACATCCTTCTTATATGAAGGACTGAGGTTACTTATACATTTGTATACCTCTGTTGCTAAGCAACGTAAACGATTCAGATGTAGGGTGTTAATTCCTGCTTTGTATAAGAGAGTGTCATGATCACTTTTGAAGTCCCTAAACACAAATCTCAGACCTCGTAACTGAATTTTTTTCAAACTATTTTTAATTTTGGGCACCGTAGAAATGCCAAACAAGTGGACAATAACTGAAGTTTGCTAAAACAAAGGTCCTAAATACCTTGAGCCGAGTACTTTCTGACAAAAAAGAGCCAATTGATCTGAGAGCATTTAGTTGTTTCCCCCCCCCCCCCCCCGGCTGGGCCTAATCCTGCTCACACTATACTAACAGCAGTGACTTGGCAGTAGCCTGAATAGGGCAGCGAAATCAAGTTCCGCGTCAGAACATAGGCCTATGCATACCACCGCAACAGATTCGCCTTGGTCTACATGTATGTGGATCATCGCTCGTAGATCATGAAGCAACTGATGATGTTGCTGCGGGGGCATTAGGCCTATGTACTTCTGCAGAGGAGTCGTATGATTAAGATTCCAACAGGTGTCCGAATGATCAGACTGCATCGGGACAGATATAGGCCTACTCCATGCAGACACCCAAAGATGATCATGATGAGGTAAGACCCGACAGAAGAGAAAAATCCTCAAATGAAAATGCAGCCCTGAACAGATAAGTCTACACGCCAGGGTCTTCTCAAAAAGGGGTTGCATGCCGAAAAAGATCAAGACCTAGGTATTTATCACCACCGTCAACAGAGTAGTTCTATTGCCATAGTTTTGAGTTAGAGGTGCAACGCCTGGAGTTAGAACGGGAAAAGATAGATGTAATGAAATCATGTTTGCAGGAAATAAAATGCTTCCAACCACTGCCATGTTAGTATTGATTATATAGATGCCGGGGACCAGGGGAAGAACCAACAGGTTTTTTGCACCACCAACCCCCGCCAAAAAAAAAAGGGGGGGGGGGGGGGATCCCAGAATGTTAATCCCCATTATAAACTTTCAAGAGAAAAAATATTTTATGCATATTTTTTATCAATGTGACAGGAGGCGAATTGTCATTTTGGACCTCTGCCAGGGTCACTTTGTTGGTTAATCCGTCCCATGAATATTTAGGTCACTTTCTTATGGTTCAGTGTCTCCTTTCAACTACCAGTGTATATGAAGCTCTTTTCACAGATACTCCTTGTCATTTATGAGATGTTTTCACGTCCAAAATCGCGGGTCGTCCTGAGCCTAAGGTATTGGATCACTGAACAATTGGGTCGGTATTGACAACATGTACCCAGTAATCAAAACTTGTTATCCCAGCAACGGCGTTCCAAAGCCCTCGTACTCTTGATTTTGGTACCAATGCATATTGAATGAGACTTTTGGATAGCCTAGAGTGCGGTCGCTACAGGTTGCTACGCTCGGGCATTACTACTAGTATAGGCCTAGGCCTATAATATACGCGAACGCACCCATGGCTATCAAGTATATCAATGTTCTTGGATTGCCGGTTTGAATTGGTTCATGACTTGTGAACCGGTTCCCATCTCTAGTTCTTACTGATGACTATGTATTTTTTTTAAAATCCGTAAAACATCAGTAATGACGGCAGTGCCATCTAGTGAATAAGTTTGATACAGACTCAAGAACAAGCTCTATTCCATTAAGTTTGACGAGAATCAATCTTTTCGACGTTTGGAAGAAGTCAAAATTTAATATCCAAGCAAAAATGCACAAACAGTAAAAAGTTGAAATGCCAGTTGTTGAATAATTAACGTCTAGCGATAACCAGAACTTCGGAAGTGTTCGGATCGAATATCAAGGCAGTTGCCCAAGTGTTTTCAGAGAAAATGTTTTTGTTTTTTTTCAAAAATGAACAAAAGAGTCAGTTTCCCATTTTAGCGAGGCGACTGCCCCCAAAAGTTGCAAGTTCGAGTCCCCCTCGTTCGGAACATAAAATATAACATTCTTGACAAACTCTAACCCACAACCATGTGAACAAACTGATGAGAAACATATCTAGCGTACTTCGGTACAAATTTTGAAGAATGTCCAGTATACATTTGCAGAAAAAGTCAAAAAATGCGGGGTTTTTTGGTGGAAAATGGATCAACAAAAGCGGGCAGATTATTGATGGACGATAGGCAACAATGGACACTGAACCGAAACTGCTGACTAAATAACTAGTTCGGTCAAAAACTGAAAAAAATAAAAAAAACTTTGTCCCAACTTTTGAGCAAATGAAAGTTGAGGGGTTAACCAGATGCCAACTGTCATCAGGGCAATCTCTAACATAAGCTCAAAATTTGACCAATGTGTGTTCCTCATCAAAATTTGAGTACTTGCTGCTGCATTCTTTGTTACTTATTTTCTGTCCCTGAAATGACGCCTTGAACAGTCCAGGTCAGCTGCTTTCATTGGCGCGCTTTGGGAGCAATGGGTCCAAAGCGCGCCAAGGAAAACTGGTGACTCAGTCCAAAATGTGGCCCTGAAACGGTTGTTTCCACCCACCCACAGGAATTGATCTACCTGCTGCTATACACTTCATACATCAATTTGGAGATTTCAGGGAACTTTGAGAAAGTCCTGACCAGCAAACTATGTATTAAATATTAATGCTTGCCTTTGTGGACTATGAAGCTCATTCCTTTTCAATATGTAATAAAACTGTTAGACCAGGGTTTGAATTGAATTTGCAATGTGGTATTCGTGTGGTCTGCTGTATAGTGGCCATGCAGCCACTTCTCAATTTAGGAATGTTTATTATGGCATTTGCCTTTTTATGTAAGACTTGGGTTACAAGATTTTGTCAAAACGTGGTGTTGTCTTTAGGAATTGAAAAGTGCAAAAATACATTTTGGTAGAAACATTGTGCCTCTAAACGCTCCCCCCTCCCCTCCCCCCCCCCCCGCCTTCACCCCGTCCACCACCAATTAAATACTGCAACGCCATCTGGTGAACAAACTACAGATGTCCAACTGTGGCACTGCCCCGCCAAGTTTGGACAAAATCGAGCTAATTATTTTGGAGAAATCGAAAGAGTAACATGCGCAGAGGGCTACCGCAGACGACGACAGGCCATCCTTAAAGCTCAGCTGATTGAAACGTGACATGTGCCAAAAGTCATCTCATGCAAAAATAAGTCACCATTATCACGCTTAAACCGAGTGCTGTCTTCTGGTCTATTAGTATTAGCAACAAAGTTGTTTTCACCTTTTTATACATGTAAAAAGTCAAATGCCTTGCAACCCAGTTGAGATCTTTTGGCGAAGTTTACACTCTCCGCGTGCACTCGTGGCAATGCTTACCTCTAAAATATGAATACAGAAACCGTGACAATTTGTTATCACAGGTACATACTACTCAAGTAACATCGATGCTTGCGTACTCCAGGGATATGAAAAGAGACTCTTTCCACATCCACGCCTACTCCAAACATTTTCATATGCCTGTGGTTTTCGTACATTTTTTGTTTTACAAACATTACCTTCAATAGATTATTTTTCAAGGCGGCCATGTCAGTATGACAGACAATAACTGCTCTTCGTTGGGTAACGATTTTGGTCCAACTTACCTTTGAAAGTCTACATGTCACTCAAGGAAAGACCCATGGTTGAGCGCTGCTTTCTTAATCTCGAAACACTCATACTGATCGCGGCTGACTTGCAGGCTTTCCAACTTGACAGAATGTTCATGCGTGAGATGGAAGTTATAATAGCACTCTTGTAAATCAGACTACCAAGCGCTTATGGTGCGTTGTCAGTTGGCAAAATCTGCACTTGGAATAAATGTGCACCTGAGCTCAAGGGATTGGGTGCGGTTGTGTACTTTCCCGGATATGTAAATACGTTTCAGTTTCTTCCAGTAACGAAATAATGGAAGCCTTATGGCAAGCGCTATGAAACTGTGTACTATATACGACCCGAATATGATGTTCACTATTCTGGGAAACAATGTCATGCAGTTCTGAAACCGAAACCTTTCGTTTGACAAAACTGTAAATGAGGCCATATTGATGCGTAAGGCATCGACTCATTTTGTACAACGCTTTTTTTTCTATATATTTATTTATGGTGATGTCTTCCTTTATAGCCTGTCTTGTATTGATCATATGTTACTTTCTGTACAAAGCGTTGTGGTCAATAAATTATTCGCATTCGGTCTGTGTTGCGCTATTTGACCTATTAACGGTGTGCTGACATTATCACTATATACGTATTCTATATATATATATATATATGTGTGTGTGTGTGTGTGTGTATGTGTGTGTGTGTGTAAGAATAAGAATAAATGTATACAAAAATTGTTTGTGTGAACATGCACGTAATTATGTATATGTATGTATGTTTCTACAAACAGTATATAGACTGGATCAATGAGTGACCTAGCCCCAAGGGGCATCCCCATGCTCTGTTGGCTTAGGCCGGTTAACCTAAGCGAACAGAGCGTGTACGAGTGACCCAAATAGAACCCAATACAAACTTACCAGACACAAAAAGACCAAAAAAAAAATCACAATTGCATGATCCAACTTAAATGGTGTCCACATGTTTCAAAATTCAATGGGAATGCAGTGCCGCCACGTGATAAAGTCAAGATAAACTTATCTCAAGGTGGAGCATTGCCTGACCGCATGTTATTACGGGGTATGTGCGGGTAAATGCAATGACGAGCCTTTAATTTTTAGCTCAGCTAACTTGTCACTCAGCTGAGATGATGTTATGACTAGCCATTCGTCGTCCGTCCGTCGTCAATAATGCACATTTTCGACTTATTCTCCAAAACCGTCAACCAGATTTATTTCAAACTTGGTTGGGATGTGTCTTGGGTGGGTCTCTACCAAGTTGGTTCAAATGGTCACACTCCAGTGATTTATGAATTTTTTATGAATTTTTTTGTTCTTTTGGGGGCAAATCTTAAAAAATCTTCTTCTCCAATACCGCTCACCTAATTGCTTTAATGTGGTATAGAGACACTCCCGGGGCGCCTATAGTTCTGAATTTGTTCACCAGGTGGCGCTACAATTTTTTCCCAATTTTTTATGATTTTTTTGTGGGTTTGTGCTATTTTTGACGTCTTCTCCAGAACCGTCACTCAGATTAAGCTGAAACTTAGTGGATATGTTTGTCGTGGAAGGGTCAAACAAAGTTATCACTAGGTGGCACTGCTGTGGATTCCTAATCTTTAACGATTTTTTTAAGTCGGGTACTTATCGGTCAATGCAGCTTTCCTGTTGATTACTGTGTAAGTTAATGGGCATTCTAATGCTAATTCACATTTTCGACCTCTTCTCCCAAAACGTCACTCACATTGACTTCAAACTTGGTGTCAATGTACCTTGGGTGGGTATCTACATGGTTTGTTCAAATGGTCACGCTCCAGTAATTTTTTTGTTTTCTTTATTGGACAAATCGCTCACCCAATTGCTTCGATATTACATAAAAACACTCCTAGGGACTCCTAGTTCTTAATAAGGTCACCAGGTGGTGCTGTATTTTTTTTAAAAATATCTAATGAATTTTTGTGTGTTTTAGTTCCTTGTCACTTCTCCTGAACCGTCTCTCAGATGAAGTTGAAACTTTGTAGATATGTCCCTTGTGAAAGGATCAAGGAAGATGTTCACTAGCTAGCACTGCTGTGGATTCCTGATTTTTAACGATTTTTTTGTAATTCGGGTACTTATTGGTAAATGCACCTTTGTTATTGCTTACTAATATACAAGTCAGTGGGTATTCTAATATGCATTCTAATGGTAATTCATTCTCTATGTAGGTCATGTTTAGACAGTACATGAGTGACCTTGACTTCATCTCTGGACATCTCTTCTTGAAATATTTCTTAATGTAATAGAATAACCGTATCAAATTGTTAAAGGTACATAGTTTATCATGTCTATGCAGGAAAAAATCACTTAGTATGTTTCTGATGGAAAACGTTTGAAAATAAAAAAAAAATGTTTTGTCCGTCACGTAAATTTACCCTTTTTTGCACCAAAAAGCCCATTAAATGACCCCGGTTGAGTTTTTAGATATAAAACTCACATTTTCATATCCTTAAAGATGATAACTTTCAGAAAACAACATTTTGGCCCATAGATCTGATTTTGATAAAAGTAGTCTACACGTCACAAAAACCACGGAATGCCCCGATATTTCCTTGTGTAAAACCAGGCCTATCATAAGGATCACAAAATCCAACCGTTCACAAGATAATTTGACTATAAAACTAGACATTTCAAATACAAACTTTGTTAAAATTTGTATTGAATATAACCAAAAGATCTTTCGTGGGTCTAATCTCATACATGTCCATTGTCAGATATTCTTTCACATTTTACAGACGTGTACTCCGAAAAAAAACAACAAACAAAACTGGAAAATAATAAATATGTACAGAAGAAACAAAGAGAATAGATAGGTCTGTTGTAAAAAATGGGAATTTAGAGCCCATGCCGCAAAAATATGGGACAAGTGGATTAGGATTCAGTGCCGTGAAGTGACTTTTGCAAGGGGCACAAGTAAATTTTCTCTCCAACGTGTCCTGGGATAGCGGCCAAAATCTTTAATGTCAAGCCATCCCTCAAAGAAGGCAAGGTCTTTCATTTCAATTACGATGATACTTACCAATACCATATACTAGAAATTACTTGCCTTGAGAGTATAATACTGTCAAGGCAGGATGTTATATGGCACTGTCAATTTTATATACATCACTGTCGTAACACCAGTAGAAGAAAAGGATCATTAAGAAGCGGTCAAAGTAAAGGATGACTGTACCATCTTGATGCATCCTTAAAAAACAAAAACAAAAAAACAAAAAAACAAAACAAACCAAAAACATTTTACCAATACCAAAGCCTGACAATCAAGTAAATTAAATCGTCAGGAATATAGGGATAGGATTGTCCGGTGACAGTGTCAACACTGTGGGCCAGAAAATCATTAGAATAGAAGTAATATCCTCTGAACAAGTGTAAGCAAATATCATTCTTTGTAGTTAAATATATACCACAAAGTTACTTCAAGGAATCCTTTAACCCAATATTGATATATGCCTAAAATTAAACTTATGTGAGTGAAAAAATACACGGTGAGCTGATTTTTTTTTTCATTCTCCGTTTTGGGGCCAAAACAATTTGTAAAACAAGTAATAACATCGCTGTGGCCTAATGAGTTCCCTATGCTTTCAACACCTTTCGGTTCATCTCTTCTGAAATACTGTAGATGGCGTCACCAAATTTAAGCGCGTTTTCGTCTTTTTGCGAGACCGACATTCCCACAAGTTTTGAGACAATTCATGAAAAACCTGTCAAGAAAAAGCATTCTAAAAACTTGCCTATTTGACACAAAATATAAAATTTGTGGCAAACTGTTTGTAACAATGTAAACTGAAAAAGTATGGTTTAGATATTCAACGAGTGTAGTTGTCAGGAAAATGAGCGCAAGTCTGGTCTGTTTGATGTATTCAGTGACTGTCATCGATGCAACTCTGAAAGTGAATAGCACCGTAACGAAACGTAAAGCACACAAAATTAGACACGCTTTTTCAGTTAACATTGTTATGAACAGTTTGCCACAAATTTTATGTCTTTACATCATAAAACAAAAAAGTTGAATCCAAGTTTCTTCAAGGTTCTTTGAAAAAGAGGACGGCACTTGGCACGATTGCTGTATAAACATAGGACACCAAACACACAAGTGGGAGAAAAAGATCAGTAATTTGTTAGCTTTCCGAAAAGGTATAGTTTGTGACAGCTTTTATGCATATTGATTGATTTGTGATAGAATCTTTACAAGCACCCCCAAAATAGCACAGAACCAGAAGCTCATTCTCACAGCAATTGGTTGAGTGGTTGCGGGGAAGAATATTTTCAAGATTTCTCACAAAAAAAGTCATCAAAAAACAAAAAAAATCAGTGGAACGTGACCATTTGAAGAAACTTGGCAGAGACCTAGCCAAGGTACATTGCCACCAAGTTTGGAGTCAGTCTGGATGACAGTTTTGGAGAAGAATTAAAAAATGTGAATAAGCATTAGAATGCCCATTGACTTACAGAGTAATCAACAGGAAAGCTGCATTGACCGATAAGTAACCGACTTGAAAAAAAAATCGTTTAAAATTATGAATCCATAGCAGTGCCACCTAGTGAACAACGTTGTTTGACCTTTCCACAAGGAACATATCCACTAAGTTTCAGCTTAATTCGAATGACGGTTCTGGAGAAGTCAAAATTAGCAAAAGCACACAAAAAATTAAAAAAATTAAACAATGCTAGCGCCACCTGGTGAACTAATTCACAACCAAAAGTCCCCAAAAGTGTTCCCGTGTGATATCAAAGCAATTGGGTGACCGGTTTGGGAAAAAATGATTTTTTAAGATTTGCCCCCAAAAAAGAACCAAAAAAAAAAATCCAAAAATCAATGGAGCGTGTTTGAACAAACTTGGTAGAAGCCTACCCAAGGCACATTCCCACCAAGTTTGAAGTGAATCTGGCTGATGGTTTTGGAGTATAAGTCGAAAATGTGAATTGTGGCAAATGACGGACAGACGGACAACACATGACAAACCCTCACAGAAGCTAAGCTGAACTAAAAAATATACAGTGCAGTCCGGTGAAAAAATTAAGAACTACCAGTCCCTGGGAATGTTCCTGTGTGATATCTGAGCAAATTTGTCCCCACAACAACACCAAACAATTCATTAAAAAAAATCACCGGAGCGTAACCATTTGGACAAATCTGGTAGACACCTGCCCAAGGTATATTACCACCAAGTTTGAAATGAATCTGACTGACGGTTTTGAAGTAGAAAATGTAACTGTGAATGGACGGACAACTCGGCCTCCTAAAAGCTCAGCCTGACTAGTCAGTCAGATGAGCCAAAAATCATGAACAAAAACTACAACAAACTTCGCAGCATTACCTGGTGAACTAATTAAGAATTAGTACTTCCCAGACGTGTTCCTGTGTGATATCAAAACCATTGCGTGAGCGGTGATGGAGCAGACTTTTTAAGGTTTGATTTAAAAAAAAAAATCATTAAAAAATCCAAAAAGTACTAAAGCGTGACCATTTGAACAAAAACTTGGTAGCGGCATGCCCAAGGTACATTGCCAACAAGTTTGAGATAAATTTGACAAGAGGTTTTTAGAGAAGTCGAAAATGTGAATTGTGGACGCCGATGGATGACAGATGACAGAAGCCAAATCCCCACATAAGCTCAGCTGACTGACAGGTCAGCTGAGCTCAAAAATCTAAAAATAACTGGCATGTTACTATTTGGATAAACTTGGCTGACATCAATCTAAGGCAGATCCCCATCAATTTTGAGGTGGATTTGTCTAAAGGTTTGGGCGAATTCGGAAATGTGAATTGTCGATGGACGAACGACAGATGACCCATCACTTACCACCGTTTAAGCTAAGCTCAACTGACTGACATGTCAGTTGAATAAATAACAGATATTTGGCCAACATATAAATCATGCAAAGAACCATTTGCTGCTGGACACCATTACCTGGGGAAGTGTCAGAAGTGGTCATATTGTCGCATTACTTCCTCTTAATAATCTTTATTGAGCTGTTTATAATACGTTGTCTCGAGTCATGCATCCCAATTCCACTGACTTAACGGTTACATGTGATACACCTACCGTACCTCAAGGGAAGGCTAACAAAGCATGTGCATATGCATTTTAAGTGCCTTTGTTATTCTTGCACAGAGCAAAAAATACCCTATGTCACCCCGTCTTATTAACTACTTTAACAAACCAGTAAAATGTGAAACATACATTTCTATGTAGTTTAACATCAATGAGTGTTCCCCCAATCAATAGATGCTACAACAATTGAATACACAAGGAAATGTTCTACCTTCTTGTCCAATCAGAATTATTTTTCCTGTACAAGACCATATTATCATTCAACATGGTGTATCAACAACTCACAAATGAACTCGAGATATTACAGTTACTATTACAATAATATAATCTTCGCTCCACCGTGTAAGTATAATTCACACATCCTGGTCAATTTGGGGGGTCATTAATATTCATAAAACACAGTCTTTCATTTGTGGAGATTAGTCTATACATATTCTTATAATGGAATCTTTGCATTTTTGTTTCCATGCACGAACTGAATGGAACTGGGATTGAAATATTTCTTGCAATTGCTGCTCTGGTAATACATCCTTCCACCAATTATACATTATTCCTCTAACAATACACAGTGTGTTTCATCTCCCTCTAAATGTTCTTGAAATTATGTTATCCTTAATTTGAAAGTCCTGCAAAAGTGTTTGCCTGTAACAAAACTTGAATGGTGCCATTCTACTATCAAATCGCAATTTACTTTGGTCTTCTGATGTCCTCTGGTGATACATCCTTCCACCTATTAAACATTGTACCTGTAACAATACACCGTATTGCTATAAACGCTTTTGTAATTGTTATTCTTAATTTGAAACTCCCAGGAAAAAAGAATTCTTTGCCTGCAGCAAAACTTGACTGGTGTCATTCTACCACCAATCCACAAATTTCTGTTTCGTGGTTTTTGGCACAGCACTGAAAACACTATAAAAATGCTTAATTTTCTAGTCGTGTAAAATTATTTTTCAAATGTTTTGAAAGTTATATATTTTCCATGTGTATCAAACGAAACCTCCATGCATGTGGAGGATTTGTTAAAAAAATATTAAAAATCTGTTCATACCAGTCTTCATGAAATATTGATTTGCTGAGTAGATAAAGAAGTTGTTATATCTAAGATATTGTCGGATCATTTCCTTTCATGTAGGAGAAGCAAGTTTTGGAAATTTGTCAATACGCCGAACAGTTCCTAGCAAATTTGTGAAACATTTTCTCTTATGCATAGCTGTTCGCCCTAGTCGTAAGCCCTGGTTATTTACCGTGGACTCTATCAAACAGTTATCGCCCCTAACCTTTCAAACCTCAGCAAATCGTAATTTATTTATGCTTTTGAGCTTTGTACGCCCACATTTCAGAGGTAAAAATCAATGTGATATCATTTATATATTGTAATATGATGATTGTGGTGTCCTCAGAGTTTATACCTTCATTGTTTGTGTTTATCTTAAGGCTAGGTATTCCAAACTAACAATATAATAACAATGAGACAATAGACTCTTTTGTCTCATTCCCTTCGAAAGATAAAAGAATACTGTGCTATGCCCATTATCTATCACACTGCTGCTAGGATATGGTATTTGTACATTGTATGCTTTCCACAACGGCAGTTCTGTAAGACCAGTTAGGCTTGGACCTTCAACTTTATTTGTAATGTAATTCATGTATTGCTTAAAACAAAGGTAGCAGTAAGTTTAGCATCCATGGCAGGCAACAAGTGGTTAACCATGCAAGCAGTCTATAATTTCAACAGAAGGAAATATTCATTTTAGCAACCTAAACAATAGTAATATTATTTCTGTTTTTTCAAAGTTTCCGTACGTAAGTAATGAATAATATGCTAATGATGCTTGCGAAAACACTTCAAACTGCAGAATCGCGTCACAGGTATTAAGCGTTCAAGAACAATGCTATGGCAGGGAAACACGATACAATCAGTGCCAAAAACAAACCTTTTGGCAAAAGGTTTTACACTCACCCAACCCCACCCAACATCTTCATCATAGTGATTCGAGTTTCCGTGACTTTTATGATTAATATTTAAGTGTACAATGCTGCTGACACAATGATATGACACAACAATTTTAGTAGTTACGCATATTCTGGAAGGTACAAACTTATCTATCAATCAAAAACACGGGAGGGGCTAAATGTTTTGGGGGATTGATGTAGTCACTAAATTACCAGACAATGCGTGCCATGGACTTACCTTCCACTGGCCTTACTCAGTCACATGAGACAAACATATTTTCAAAAATGCAAATCTTACATCCCTAAACTGTATGACAAACTAACAATTTCAGTAATGAGAAGCACGTCTAAATAAATTCGACACAATGTCTGCATGTTCAAAATGCATCAGCAGCTTGACACATGCAGAAGTGTCTCTTCTGAGGGACCTCTCCATTAAGACCACCTGCATTTCAGACTATATTCACGAAATCTCTATGTACATCTTGTGCATGCTGTTTTATTTTCATCAAGTAACCACATTCTTTACGTTGACACTTTAAAACTTGGGGATGGTCCCTAAAAACAGGGTCTACTGTACGGTGTCCTGCACTTCTTCATCTAACCGACAAATCATTTGACTCAGTTAAGTTTAAAAATGATATAGCAGAGGTTCTCTGACCTGTGTGTGAAACTTTTTGATGATCCAAACGATGCATGGTATGTGTGGAAATCCGTTTCTACCTGTATGATATGAACATGCACCTTTCCCGCTTGACGAACCAAAGTGGACTTGGCCTACTGGATTACTGATAGGGTTCTGACAGCCATGCAAACTGGTGACTACGCTCATAAAAAAGCATTTGTTTTCAGAACTAGTGAACTGTGGAACACTTTCAAAAATGCAAGAACCCACGTGACCGGTCTCTTTCGACTTTGATGCCTAACCTGTCTTTTACATTATGGCAGCCTCAGCACATATTAGTAATGATAGAATTAACATGCACATTGGCCTACATGAAAAGCATGTTTAACTTCTCATGACTTAGCAGAGTACATGTCTTTATCTCGTTATAGCGAGATTTTGTCTTTACAATATACCATGGTGATTAAAGATTCAATGGTGCTTTCTCATGAGGTGGTCATGACAGTCACGACTTGTTCTGAAATGTTCCAAACAAAGCCAGCAGATATGTTCTCATGTTCTCGGCAACAAGAGCACTCCATGTGATTGCATCCTCCATCTTTTTCAATGAACTTCACACACTGGACAATGCTTTCTGTTTGCGGAGTCTTTTTTCAGCCAAGCTTCCAGGTCATAGTCCTTGTCTGCTTTCATGCTAATGTACATGACATATGTCATTCCACTGTGATAGTCCACGTGACATGTAATGCAGATCAAACGTGCATATTCTGTGCACGTGAATGGTGTTCCATCATTTGTCCTTCAGTATATGATTGGACAATTTGGTGTAATGCAATTCATATATGCATCCTTGTTGGATGCTACGAAGGAATCAAGGGCTGAAAGAGCTAATTGATGCATTTCCTTTGGACTAAAGAGAGACCCGAGATCACCCGTGGTTAACTCACCTACCATACATCCTTCTATGGCACATTTGATTGGAAAGTCCTTGCTCTCACTCGACACATGAAGCTGGCTCTGAATACAGTCTTTGCAGTAGGTGTGTCCGCAGCACTCCAGAACGACAGGGTCTTTCTCTATTGGGCAGAAACAAATATTGCAATCCACAAGTTGAGAACCCAAGTTTGGTGCATTCACAGCTAGTTCTACACATCGTTCATTGAGTATCTCCTCTTGTCTGTTATATGCTTCATTAGTGTCACGGAATATCAGTGTGTGACCACGGACCCGGAGTTTGAGTTTATGTGCATTGCAGTTTACTCTTAGCTCTTCCAAAAGTGCACCATATTTTATGCTGATGTTTTTCATCAATCCTTTTGGTCTGCCTTCACCATTCAGTGTTATGTCTTTTAGAACAAAGCCATCGAGAACTCTTAGGAAGCTGTTCAGTTTCATCAGCACCCTTGTCACTTTGCTTGTGTCACCAAAAGTATGATTTTCCTATTGCTGTTATCTGGTTCTTTGACATAATCGTTACAGATGCAGATCTCACTGGCATTCTTCCAGACTATATCCACAGGAAACGTAGTTCAATGAAACTTCAATGACAGGGCATCCGTCGAAATAGGATATAAATACTTTTGGATCAATGGGGGCTGATGTGGTGATAATACTCAATTCTGGTTTGTCTGAAGGTATTGCTTTGATCATCCCAGCAACATGTCTGTGAACATACTCCTTCCATGAGCTTCATTAATGATGATGCAGGAATATTTGGACAGCAGCAAGTCTTTTAAACCTTCATTCAGAAGGGTGTGGTCTGCAGTAAAGAGTATTATTGTGTCTTCCCCATGTCTAACGTGTGAGCCCATTTGGAAGCCGACTACTTGCCCCATACAACTTGCTTTTTCCACAGCTACCTGCTTTGCCAGACTCATAGCTGCTACTTTCCTTGGCTATGTGCAAACAATAGTCCCTTCATCAAAGCCACCAGACTCATACAGACACTGAGCCATCTATGTACTCTTGCCTGAGCCAGTTTCAACAAGGATTATGCACACTTGGCTTTCCTTGACCTTCCTCATTATATGTTTCCTTTCTGCACATATTGGTAATGCTGTTTTGAACTTAGCACATTATCTGCCAAATTTACTTCAAATGCTACGAATCTTTCTTTAGCAATTTTCATCTGCAGTCAGAGATCTTATGTCACCTAAAAAGGAAGACATGGCTTCTTGGAACTCTGCTTCTTGTTTCTCCAGTTTTGTTTTTTTTTTTTTTTTTTTTTTTTTTTTTTTGCATAAGCGCTTTTTCTTCTGTAGTGCATTTTTCAAACTCATCAAGAGTTTCATGTTTTTTCACCACTTTGTTTTTTTATCCTTTTTGAAATCTCTTCAATTTTTGTTGCATGTCTTTTCATGAAAGGTTGTGCTTTTGCTTCAATGGTTTGTAGAGTCTTTTCAATAACGTCTGGTTTATTCAAAAGATTACATGGCTCTTGTGTGTCAACTATCTGTACTTTTAAATGTTTATCTTTGGCGCAATATATATATATATATATATATATATATATATAGCAAAACCTTGCTTGCTTTTTTGCAAGATTTTGGCTTTTAATGCTCATTGACATTACTGGCCTCCCCTGCTGTACACACTGTGCATCACACTCTATCCGGCCAAGCACGTGTTTCAGGTATTCTTGCACTTTGGACATGTCTGACTTGTATTACCTGATATTCCACCATAATGAGACATCTTTGCCTCTGCTACCATCTTGCCTCTCTTCATTTTCCTTCCTGCTGAACTGCACTCCACTGTATTTGCATCATCTAGGTTAATTGCGTGTTTGCCAGCACGATTATTTTCAAATAATGTTAACTGTGAACCACCGAGACTGAGGCGGGTTTTTTATTCGATTCTGTATTCTTTTTATGTATGTCTTGTGTCAGAACTTTTTCCCTTGTTACTGACACTGACCACTTCACGATCATGCGCATTATTGCATTCATAAGTATCGTTTGCCGTGCTGCCTTCAATACAATTATGTGAAAAGCTGTCCTCATCAGTATATGTAGAAACTGAATGCTTTCTTTCCTGTGGTTTGGTTACTTTCACACCCTGCTTGCTCTGCCTCTGCATTGTCTGCAACATGGCTTTTCTGTAAAATGTCTCCTGACAGAGTTTCTTCACCATCGGTTTGGCTAAGGGCCTTGCTTTGCACCTCTTTTAGATCCCCTCCCTCTACCCCTTCCCCTTTCTCTTCTCCTTCCACTTCCCCTTCCCCTTTCCCTTCTACTGCCTTTGTGCTCCAGTACAGACATAGAAGTGCTACTTACACCAATATGTCTCATGTCATCTACATCATTACATCCTCTTGAACCCCTTACTGTTGTTACTGTGGTGATTTGTGACACAGACATCATTGCACTATGTGCTGAGGTAGCAACTTTCTCTATTTGCCCATGAGTCCCATCACCGCTGTGATCAATGTCAAATACTCCAGTAGTCACGTTACTGGAAGTTCTATCCAATGCACCACCTCTTATTGGTACAGTCCGACCTCTACTTTTGCCCCTGGGACCACCTTGACAATTATACCCAACACGTCCTCCTCTCTTCACGATACTAGTCAAAATTGCTCTTGCTGATCCACTGTAGTAATGTCGAACAGTTGGTCTCCTGGGTTCATGCATACCTCTTGCTGTGCTCATAGATCGTTGCTGGTGATGCCATTGAATATTTTCATCATGATCACCATAATGATGCTGCCTGGGATGTGCTCTCATTGGTCCACTCATCCCTCTTTCTCTGTCCATGGAGCCCAATCCTTGCCGATATGAACCATCTTCTGAACTTTGTCTTGCTATATCATTTGGGCCTGTGGGATGACCCCTTGTTTGTGGATGGCCCTTTCTATTGTAATTCCTGCCTCTGTTTTGCCCATTGCAGGAAAAGCCCTCACTTCTTCCATCAGTATTTCTTGCATAACCGGTTCCTTCATCTTTTCGCAGAGGGGTCTGGGACCTTGGTGTGTTTCCTTGATGCTTCCTGGCCTGGCTACTCTCAGAAGAGTTTGCTTGTGTTGAACGTGATCTTGTGTTGCCACTTGACATATCCCTCTACCTTGGCCGTCTCTGTGTTTCTTCATGTACAACTGCTGGGTCCTGAAAAATAAAAACATTTAACAAATGAAGTTTCATCAAAATCAAATGAGACAAAATATCCAGTTTTATGCATTGCTATACTCTTCAACAAGTTTCAGCAAAATTTGTGCTGTAGTCAGTAAGCAGGTCAGAATAGGGATCAAGCTGATCTACAAATCTTAACAAGTAAACAGTGATCCAAAGGATCTATGCCCCCCACCACAATATACAGAAAAAAGCTATCAAATGTATGCAGCAAGTCTGGATGCACAAATAATGATATGTTCTTAGGCCTTGTGACCTTGGAAATAGCTCAAGCTCAGAAGCAATATGTGGCTCACATGCCCTTGGTATGATTCATCCTTGGTACAAATGTCGTTATTCTATCTCTAAGAATTCTAGAGATATGCTGCCAGACATACGGAAATGGATATGTTTTTGGGCCAAAAACAATACACAGCACACATGCTCGTGGTATGATACATCTCTAGTATACATTTCATTATCCTTTCTCTTAGGGTTCTAAAGATATGCTGTCGGCCGGCAGATGGATGAACGGACAGACACAGCCCCTATCCCCACTTACTCTATGTCCCCCTATGCCACCTTCGGGGGTGGAGGACAATTACCATCTTAGTCTTGTGATGCTCACCTGAATTCAATTTTGCCATATCGGATGAACACTTGTCGAGTTACCAGGAAAACCGACTATTTGTTCAGTTTGTTAACATTTGAGTATTGTAAGACTTTAACGCCTTCTCTGTCAGCTGGAACTTATGGCACACTACTTAAAACTAACTCCTCTGACGTATAATAAAGGTGCTGCGATCCCGTCTGTTGTAAAAAGATTCTTTTCAAATACCCACATGGCTGTAACAACACAGGATATAATAGTCCAGGTCAAGAGATTTTCTGTTAACTCAGTCAAAATTGTCGTAGTGACAGAGTTGCTTTCTAATATGTAGGGAAAAAGCATACCTATATGTACGACAAATATTCAAATCCACAAGCCCTCCACACAACTCAAGTATTTTTTTTATCCAACAACTTTTAAAGCAGGAGGTTCAACAAGTTTTCACAGACGTATATGTGCTTTCCTATTAATGCTTAATAATAACCAAGACGTTCGACCATTACTAAGATGTAAGGCAATATGTGAATTTGACCTTTCAATGTCCTTCAGCTCAAAACACTCAAATAAACCCCATATGTACTCTGCTATTTATGTTTAATGATATCTGTGTGCCTATCCACCAGTACCAAAATATGAGCCAATATGTCAGATTTGCAGTCAGCAAAAGAAATAAAAAAAATAAAAAAGACATGTTTGTAAAACATAGATGCCCCCTAACGAAGTCCTACATGTATATCACAAAATTTTAGAGCTATGGTGCAGAAACCACAGTCTACCAGCCTGTGAGGTGACCTTAATTGGGTCAAGCCTATCTATGTTCTAACTTTGTCAAGCCCCTATACAGGACAATTACCATGTGCAATATTAATATCTGAGGTCAAATTCTGTGTTAGGATCCAGAAACAATGTTCAATAAGGTGGCCTTGTGACCTTGGAAATGAGGTCAAGGTCACAGTTCTTTGAAGGTGATCTGGCCCAAATAGATGTTTATAAACGTTTACAAAATAAAAGCTCTGGTTCAAAACACTCTGCAGTTATTAAGCAGAAACTAAATTCAGTAAGTGGCCATGGCTCTATGATCTAGAAAATTGACTCCAGGTCACCCATTTCAGAACCTGAAATAGCTCTTATAGAAGGCTATATTCCTGTGAAATATGGAAGCCCAGGTCAAAAATGTCTTTACTTATTATGCGGAAACCATGTTCACTAATAGGACTCTAGATGGTGATCTTGGGAATTTGATCAATCTGATCGATCTCCTACGATGACCATGCCCGAATTGAGGACTATGACCATGTGCAATAATGAATTCATAACTTAACATCTGAGTTTCAATCCACAAACGCAGTACACTAAAGTGACCTTGTGACCTTTAAAGTCGGTCAAGGTCATCCATTTTCAAACCTGACCTAGCCCTGAGTAAGGACAATAATCTCGAGCAATACACAAGTGCTATTATAAACACTTTTCTAGTTATCTCGTGGAAGCAAACACTTACTATATTACCTCCATCCTCTGTAACCTTAGAAATACTATCAAAGCAACCATCGTCAAACCTCACCTAGCTCTTGTTAAGGAATATATACTTGGGCTCTATCAAAGTCCTTTCTCAAACACCTCTTCAGGTATGATACAGATACCATAGTATACAATCCTGTAAAGTGGGTCAAGGTTATCTCTCTATGTTTTAACTTTATCAAGCCCCCATACAGGGCAATTATCATGGGAGATATTGATATCCTACGTTAAGTTCTGTGTGAGGATGCAGAAACCAAATACACCACAGTCATCTTGAGACCTTGGAAATTAGGTCGAGGTCAACCTTCTTTGAAGGTGATCTATCCCGAATAGATGACTATAAATGCCTACAAAATAAAAGTTTTGGCTCAAACCATTCTGCAGTTATTAAGCAGAAACTAAATTCAGTAATGTAGATCTGTGACCTTGGGAATTGATTCCAGGTCACCCAATTCAAAACTTGAAATAGCTCCTATAGAAGGCAATATTCCTGTGTAATATGAAAGCCCCTGGTCAAAAATGTCTTTAGGTATTATGCATAAATCAAGATCACTAAAAGGACTCTAGGTGGTGACCTAGGGAAGTTGGTGAAGGTCATCCATCTTCTAAGATGACCAGGCCCTAATTGGGGACTATTACCATGTGCAATATTGAAGTCTTAACTTAACATCTGAGTTACCATGCAGAAACCAAGTTAACAAAAGTGACCTTGTGACTTTTCAATTTAGGTCAAGGTCACCCACCTTCAAACATGACCAAGCCCTGGATAAGGACTATAATCCAGTGCAATATACAGGTCCTATCATAAAAATGTTTGTAGTCATCATGCAGAAACCAACAATTACTATAGTACCTCCATGACCCAGCAAATAAAGTCAAAGTCAGCCACTTTCACACTTCATTTAGCGCTTATATATAGGAGTATATACCTGGGGACTACCAAAGTCCCATCTCGGAAACTTCATTAGTTATTCAGCGGAAACCATAGTCTCTCTAACAACCGACTGCCCGACATAAGCAGAGCTAGAAGGAGGTGGGGAGACATAATCTTGAATTCAACGTAACACTGCAATATGCATCCCCTGACAGAGGAAGCATAACTACTGCATCATAAGGCTTTGTCCCAGCTCTGGTTTAAGTGCCATTGAGCATGAGCAGGGAGAGGTGCCACAATTGATACGTTCGGTAACTGTCAGCTGGTTGTGGCCACAATGGAGGAACAAACAAAGCATCTTCATTTGAAGCACTGTTATAAAATCACCAGCATATTTTTCCTCCAGACAGAGGGGCCCTCTTCAGACTGCGGTATGAACCTTTTGGGCATGCCCAAACCTCATTTGCCTCGCAAACTCTTTGTCTTTGCTGTTTTGCCATCAATCTATTGAAGACAATATTTCAAAGGAAAAATGTTCTGCAAACAAGGCCCCCCCAGTCTAAGTAAATCTATGAAACCAGCTTTCTGACTAATTCACAATACAGTGAAAATGGTAAAAATAAGATAAAGAAACAAAGCTGGAAAGAAACAAGTGCTACGGCGATAATTTATCTGTACTGAAGCTGTTTCATTTTAAGACAAACCTTTTCGCACAGTCGCATAACTTTACATTCCAGTCTTTCCATTTGTCTGCATGACCAAATAAAAGGACTTCTTTATTTACCATGCTCTCTTACTGAAAAAATCCGAACATTTTTCTGCATAATGTATCATATTTATTGCATTCAGTCCAAAAATTATTGTTATTTTGCACAGGTGCCCTGCAAGCACACGTTGGTATATGGAAGCAGAATATCACGGGAATTTTGTTTTTATGCCTTGTGTTATGACTGGTGGGTAAAAACCTTTGCTACTTGTGGTTTGAGTGCCACCGCTTAAACGTGTGGTTGCTAATTGTACTTGTTACACGGGTGGTAGGAACCGACCAATTGGGAGCTGGAAAAAGTGTTGATTATATCGCATAAGCAATTCTTTCTGTGAAAAGTGTGGATAATGGTCTTCTTGTATTATTGAATATCAAGTGAAGCAAACACATAATGAACACTTTTCACACAATAGCATTGCTAGTGTTGTGCAGTGCAGCATGCCCTACAGACAGAGTGTTGTGGCAACAGCTGTTGTTGACGCCTTCCCCTCAACAGCCCAAACTAAGGTATTGTTCTAGCAGGATCTGTGCAGATGACCACGGGACTTGGAATAGTACCGACGTGTGTTCCTTGAATTTTCGAAGTCATCTGTCATGATATCGCTGTCGGCATCATGTAAGTTGATTTATACCATGCCTCCTTTGTTTTCTCAAGGGACATATATGTCACCTGCTTACACATATATCCCTGCTTTAATTTCCGTGGCTAAATTTCAACACAGGACTGATTTGCTTTGGTGAATACATTTTAAAATGCATTTATATTCATGAAAACAAAGAAGGCATGGTATAAAAAGGATACATCCGTTGTTCTCGTGATTTATCTGGAATCCTGCATTTTTAAATCCCTACGCTTCGCTCCGGGATTTAAAAAAGCAGGATTCCAGATAAATCCCTTGAACTTGGGATGTATCCTCTTCGTACATGACTCAATTTACAATACCTGATCAGTGTCCATGCCAAACATGAACCTTGAGAAAAATAAGTGAATTAGATTCCAAAAAATGTTTTGCTTTTTTTGCCTGCGATAGGTTTCTTGTAGCATGCACACTCGTCATTATGACACGTACTCCCCTGAAATAATAACTGTTGGGAGGGAATATATAATGCCCAATTCACTTAAACCTGCCATTTTGGCTTCCACCACCTGGTCTTCCTGCTGCCATATCGATAAATGGAAAATACATGAGCAAGCAGTCAAACTTGTGCATGTGACAACTTACGTAAGCGGCAAACTGCATCATGCACAAAAGGTAGGGGGGAAATGTCATACACCTTAGCCAGTTCCTACCACCCTTGTTACAAGTTATTTATAACATGTCACAATGACCATATTATGCCATCACAATCAGCTCAGTCTTCGACCTTATTGATTATGTGGCATAATGGTCATGCGACATGTTATAACTATCACTTGTTCCAATTAATTGGAGCATATCGGGGAAAAATGGTCCCACAGAATGCCACGTGTTCCAAGAGCAGTCATACAAATGACGCATACGTTTTCTCCTGAGATTTTCTACTAAGTATGAATTTCATGCCACAAAGGCAGTCAATAAGTTTCCTTTCTTTCACTTATACAGTATCAAGTTGATTTACCCACATTAAGAAGATAAAATTACGCCATGGCGTTCATAAGCTATTGAACCAAAAACACCAGAATTTTTAGAAAAAAACAGATATTTCCCCTTTTTTTTAATCTTGAGCAAATCATTGTGAATGTTTTGTTTTCATCGAGACTGACGAACCGTTGATCAGCCAAAACTGATATAGCAGATAGGTCGCCGTTATGGGGTATAGCTTTTTGTCCTATTTTGATAAGCTACGACAAAAAAGAACGCTTCCTCCGCAAAAAAATCGAGTATTTGACTCGACTATACTTCATATGTCATTGACATAATATAGGCGTATGTCAAACAGCAGAAAATCCAAAATCGACCCCTGCATTACAAGTTAGCATCTATTTTCCGAATAAACTTCAACCAGACAAGTAAGTATTGTCTAACACCTATTGAATGGGGCTTGTAAATGGGACTTTTTGCCAAACACGATCAGAAGTGCGATAAGTATCCAATATGGCATATTTGGCAGTCTTTCCTTCGTCCATTGCTTTGAGTACCATGTCGTAAATTTTCAGTAATTGAAAGACAGAACAGGAGCATCCCTGCTTTGGTACGCTGATTGAAATTGTGGGATTATATTATACTTAATGCAGTAATTAAAAATAAATTTCAAGCTGATCTTTTGAATATCCTGCTGACAACAATGAATGGGGATATTAGGCGGTCATTTTCTGTCCGTTGCTTTCTTTCCTTTTCTTTCAGAAAGTTTTTTTTTTGTTAATTCAGTGCTGACAGTTATTAATTCCCTGCTTGGGGTTTCTGCACAGACTTTAGGCAGCAAGTTTTTAATTTGTTATATGTCCTTCTGGATAATGGATATTCAGTTGTGTTTTACACAGTCAAGATTTTGAGCTCCTCCACAATCCCACAAAATTTTTGCACAAACACACATCAAAATTTAAACATGTTACAATGTCCTCAAGATTTTCGTGCTTTACTTATATATCACATTATTCTGTACGTAGCCCAACCAATTTCAAACTCAATCTACATTTGTATAAACTTAATAAGTGCTGCAAGTTATATGGGGCTAACATGGAAACTCTGCGCATCACTGGTAAGTCAACTCTTTCACCTTTAAAGCACCGCTGACGTCGAATAAATGGTACATGTAGATCAATGCCATCCATATTCAATGATATATACTGAACCCCAATGAAAAGTATCCACATGCCAATTTTGAAGTATTTTATTGTTTATACTTGAAACATTTCATACCTATACGTGCTTAGAACTTAACAAAGCATTCACTTTTCTGGCGTAAAAATAATGTCACGCTCTACCGACATTAACGTCACTTACAGGCAAAAAATGTCATTAACTGCCGTAATTGAAAGTCACACAAATTTTTCTGTTCAATATGGGATGTGGCCACCTCGAGCATCAACACATGCTATACATCTGCGGCGCATACTGCTGACCAGGGTTTGAATTCTGTGTTGGGGAACATTATTCCATTCTTCCTGCAGACCTTGGATCAGATGGTTTCGGGTAGTAGGCCTAGGTGTCCTCCGTTGAATACCTTGGCCTAACTGATCCCACAAATGTTCAATAGGGCTCAGATCGGGTGAGAACGCTGGCCATTCCATGACATTGATGTTGTTCTCATTGAGAAAGTTCATTGTTAATCTTGCAGAGTGTGCACGTGCATTGTCCTGCTGAAAGATCGCCAGATCTTGATGCTGCTCCATAAATGGGACCATGTGCGGCTCCAGCACCTCATCAATGTACCGCCTAGCATTGAGGATCCCTTGAATGACCACTAGGGGTGTCCGGTAGCGGTTGCTGATGCCTGCCCACACCATGACAGAGGGTCCACCCCATCGATCTGCCTGACGGACACAGGCATCTGCATATCTCTCCCCAGTCCGGCGCCACACACGTTCTCTGCCATCTGCTCTGCTGACACAAAAAACGGGACTCGTCAGTAAAAAGGACGGTATTCCACTGCTGGCGAGTCCACCTGGAGTGTGCTCTACACCACTGCAGTCGTCTTTCTCTTCTGGGTTGGGTCAGCAGGTTACCCCTGTAAGGTCTTCTGGCTGTTAGGCCACTGCTCCTCAGTCGCCTCTCCACAGTAGACCTACTGACAGGACGGTGATTCACCCCTTGAGTCTCACGGGCTGTTTGGGCTGCTGTACGGAAACGGTCTCGCAGGTGCATCAGCCGGATGTGACGGTCTTGGCCAGGTGTTGTCACTCTTTCTCGGCCAGGCCTAGGCCGATCATCTACGGATCCAGTTTCTTGTTGCCGTTCAATTAGTCGTTGGATGGTGCGCCGAGTACACCCCATTCTTTGTGCGATTTGAGTGATTGGGACTCCACCCTCTGCAAGCCCCAAAGCATGGTGTCTTTGACCTTGGCTCAGACGCGGCATGATCGCCTCAACACACCTGAGACCACTGGCTTTTTTCTTGGCTGAACATCCCTTTTTAAAGCCACTGAAAACATCAGGTCATTTTAGCCATCCAATAGGAGTGGTGGTCAGAAGCCATATTCGGTGCACAAAAGTCACATGCATTATGTAACAACCCAGCAAAAGTTAAAAAGTTGTCCTGAATGACCCTGATGTAGGCTCCAAACCATGCATATATGCACACACAGTACTTAGTAACTTACAAAATTAATGTGTTAATTTTTTTATGTGGATACTTTTCATTGGGGTTCAGTATATTTGAATAAATAGTACATGTAAGTATCTCTCTCTCTCTTTCTTTCTTTCTCTCTCTCTCTCTCTCTCTCTCTCTCTTTCTCTCTCTCTCTCTCTCGCTCTCTCTCTACCTCTCTCTCTCTTCCTCTCTGTATATTTCCTGTAAGTTTGACAAGTGTACTTGAAATATTTTTTTAGATATACAATTGTATATTTTTATACATTTTGGCTTTTTTTGTCAAATGTAACAGGCGCCACAATCATCGCAATTAATCAAGATTTTGTCCTCAATTACAAGCTTGCCAAATTTCACAAAGAACCACCAAGTAGTTTATAGTATTTTGTTAGGCCTGGTGAACTGCAGAAAATGATCAGCTATTCATATTATATAATGCATAAGCATTGGACTAAATCTATATATCCGGTAAATTAGGCATGTCTCATAGACATTATTTTTTAGATATCGAATTGCGTGTCTTTCAATACATTTTGGTTCCTAATATTGGCCAAATTGTAGATGGCTCTACTAATATCTTAAACCTTTGAGATAATGACTGCGAGATTTTTATGCCTTTTTTAACTTCAGATAGTTAAAGAGGCCGTACCCCAATTATGTTCCAAGAGCAATTGTTAATCAAGCAAAAATTTCCTAGCGCAAAATTGTACACGCACAGCTAATGCATGAGGCACAGAACGTAAGACTGCATCCTCCCTCCACTTGCAGGGGTCCCCGGGGCGAGTATCCGTATGCTCATGCATGACAAAACCCGTTAAGGTGGTAGATCTCAAACCGGCACCTTTGGATAACCTCTAATCACTTTTTCATATTTTTGAATAGTCTGATACTTAAACTACATGCTCCCAAAAACTCAGATGTGTGAACATAAAATTTATAAGAGATAATTGATCTAAAATCTTTTGCTTATAGACCTGCGGCATAGAGGGCCTTTCGGGGGTCATACCCCAACCCGTGGTATAACAAATTACAACCTATATTTTCTTATAGGTATATATGTCCTCTTCATGAAAAAATAGGTTGTGGAATCTGAAAAGCGTTTTACCATATATATTTCTGCCCGTTTCCATGACAACCTATGCCATTTCTGAGACAACTAAAATTTGTCCTTAAAAATAATAACTTTGGTGATACTGTTTGTGGAAAGGCTAAATAAACACCAAAATGTGCTCAATTGCTCTAATATAGTCACAAAATACAGAGTTTGTTCAAAGTGCCTAATTATCATATGTTAATTGATGCAAATATATGAAATTTACATCGAAATTAAGTATTGTGCAACGGATAACATACTATATTTACTAAGATATAGTTTCGTTTATTTAAAAAAAAGGCAAAGTGATTAGGAACAGTACTCATACAAGTTTTATTTATCATGTTTATATGAATATACCATATGCATATTAATTAATACGCTAATATGGCTATCATATGTCATCTTCCCTTTGGGAACCATCATAACAATTGCTAATACAACTGATAAAGTAAGATAGTACTTTGTACCATGTATTCAAACCTACACGTAATTTACAGTGAACCATCCCATGGAGTCCTGCAACATAACTAATGTATCTCTGGCATCAAACTATAATTCAAGATGCCTTTTAGTATAGGAAAACAGTATAAGTATATGCACACACTAAATACAGAAAGCTGATCAATGATGGTCAGAGTTTGGAGATTCTACGCCAAAATTCAATCATCATCTTCCTCATCATCACTGTCTGTTTCAGTGGTAAAAGAGTCATTTGCACACTCATGTCCAAAGCATGCACATAATTCTGTACATTTAAGTCCTGTCTGGAGACAATGGCACTTTCTTGCGACAGTACGCTCAATATCTGTGCAATACATACGAGTCAGGTTGCGGACTTCCAGTGGGGCTAGCTCATTGGTATACATCAAAGGCTTGAGCTAGCCATCATTAGACATTTCCCAGCCGTTACCATTGGGATCCCACACTTTAGGGTTAGGAATGTGACTGTTGGATTGGTGTCTTTTTGTCCAAAACCGCTTCTTAGTAGTCATTACCCTATTCCGTAGTCCGAACTCTTTACTCTCCATAATCTAACCTGTCCCTGTCGAACCTATATACATATAGACGTACTATTGTCCAAATTGCACACGTTCCTCTGTAAAATTTTGACATAGGCTGTATTAGCCGAAATAAATTAAAGGGTCTTAGGCGGGTAACTACTCAACATGTTTCGGAGCCTTTTACCCGTACATGTCTCTCTGAGTAGCGGCTCCTTGTCCAAGCTAAATATTCAGCAAAGACAACCCACATAATAATGAATAAATATGAACGTGGCAAATGATGAATTAGCTAAATACGTGAAGTTTTGCTTATAAATGCAGACCTTCATTATGAAAGAAGAATACATGGCAAACAAACTATAATTACCAAATTTGTGTAGTACAGGCTCAGTTAAGAACAATTTGGCAAACAACATGGCGTCAGACTAGACTGTCTCGATAAAGGTTCTGCAAAACAAGGTGGATTTCTAAGGACATGGATGCCGATTGTGAGTAAAAACCTTGTGTGTTGACCTATGAGTACCTAAAACACAGATAAACATACTCGAGAAGTGGCAAAGATGAGTGATAACGTGTCTGAGGCCATCAGAGCTTCGTTAGAAGTTATATACACAGGGGAGTCAATGCAGTCAATACAAGAAGACAAAGAGACATTGGGCTGTGCAAAGTCAATTAGTCCTGTCCATCTAGCAGCAGGTGATTCTTCCATTTAACGTACAGATGTATCAGAGACTGGAAAGAGTTCCTATGCTTCTGTAGTGCGTGAAGGTGCATCAAAGGGCAATTCTGATTGTGAAACCCCCGTCGCTCAACCTGGTAAACGTAAACGTGAACTCAGTACCCCTGATCAATATGCACCCATTCTAGCTGGGCAGCTTATTCTAGTTAAACCATCCGCCAGTGTTTAACTGAAGAGGAAACAAGCTGGGGCATTATATTCAGTCCCAGTGATTGTAAAATAAACAGTTGCAGCTAGACCACCTGTATAAACCAAGGGAAATCCTCACAATGACTGCAACAATGTACATCCTGCACCAGAAATGTAAAACAAACTCCATGATGACACCTACTCCTCAAACAATTAAGCTCTATTTCATTGCCAACCCTGAGTCAATGTATCGACATAATGTGTCAGGTTTGTGACATTTGAAAAAATACTGTCTCTTTTGAGTATTTTTTTTAATATTGAATAAATGTGCATTTAGGCATGTCAGAAAAAGAATGAAAGTCATTAGCATTTATGCCAAAAATATGTTATCAAAACAATTTTTCTTAACAGGATTTTAAGTACAATTAAGCAAACATGTAACTGTCGTAGGCCGCTGCTTGCTACCGATAGTCATTTGCATTTCAGTCAAGAGAATGCAATGAAAATATTAACCAGATATCAAGTACAATTAGGCAAGCTCGTAACTGTCGTAGGCCGCTACTCGCTACCGATAGCCCCTGGGGGTTTAACCTAAGAGAAAACAAGCTAGCCTAAAATGTCTGAAAGGTTAACATTAAAACAGAATGATGCCAAAAGATAAAATTAAGTCGAAAAAAAGGCAAGTCTAAAATCTTTAAAATTATTGAAGCCAAACTTTCTAACCATTTCGGAATATTTACAGCAAAATTTGTTGAAATATTTTATCAAAAAGTACATCTTTGAATCCTCCTGACTCAAGTTTATTGTAAATAAAAAGTTGATTCTAGATGCAAAGTCCTGAAATTTAGAACAAATACGACCAAATCTCAAAGTCTGTGAAAAAACGTATTATATCCAATAGTATCCGAAATAATACTGTCTGGGAAAGGATAATTAACTTCTTCAAAGTTAAACTCATCTATTTTGTGATAGACTTTAATGCAAAACCTGTCATTAGTGACCTGAATATCCAAGTCCAAAAACACATCTCTGAAGCCATCCGAATTGTTACCCTCCAAAGGGATGTCTTTTGGGTAAATTTCTTTTGCGATTGTACTGAAATTTTGTACATTTAAACAAGCAATGTCATCAATATATATTGCGTTGTTTGATAATTTTGTAGCCATTTGAAAGTCCTTGTTCATCAGTTTATCCATATACTTAAATTCAAGCCAGGTTAAATACAAAATTGCCAGTAAAGGGGAGCAGTTGCTACCCATTGCAGTGCCTTTTATTTGCTGAAAAACCAATGGTCCGCATTGAACAAAAGTATTATCCAAAAGACAGTTTATAGCATCTATCAAAGTTTCAACAGTGTACGATTTAATGTTACTTTTTGAACATTTGTTGTCTTATGCTTTCCTTGTATATGAATTAATATTAATGTATGGTTTACCATTATGGTTGAACATTTTGCTCATTAATTCTGAAAGTGAACTTTTGACTTCATCTACGGGTAGATTTGTGTGCAGTGTAGAAAAATCAAAACATTTGATATTTTTTGCTTTTACATCTTTGATTTTAGATACAAACTCGGAAGAATTGCTTATACTCTAAAAACAATTTAATTCACTGTTTCTAGAAATTGCATTACAGTATTTACGAAAATGATTCCTAATTGCAGTCAAACACAATGTTCCTTCTTTTGATAATTGTTTTCTTGTACATTTTGCAGCACCGGCTATGAATCTAGATTTAAAAGGGGTTTTATGTAATTGGGGTATCCAGAACAAAAGTGGAATAGAGGAGTCCTCTTCAGAAATTTTGATATCAAAATTTCTTTTCATCTCATCTTTATGTGTATCTATCAAATTATCAATGGATTGTTTGTGTAATTTATATGTCATTTCCTCTCATGTCTAAAATATTGTTTATACCAAGTTCTTTTTGCAAACATCCAGATAATATTTTTTGCAGATGATCCCAAGATTGTTCCCTGCCTTATCTATGTTAGTGACTACAAAACTTTCTTGTAGTTATTTGACTGGTTTTGAAACTTCAGGTTGTTTTAGATTAACCGTATTGAAATTCTTAATGTGGGATTTGTAACAATAAATTCTTTTTCTAGAGACTTTTTTTCAAGTTTGATAACCATCCTATACATTTCTGAACTTCTATTTTTTCTTTCTTTGCCCATTTCATACAGTAGGAATTAAAAGCATCACATGTATCCTGAAAAATACTGTCAGTGTTCAACTTGGGACATAACCGAAATTTTGTACCTTTTTCATAATTTCTTTTAAACTTGAATTTTGTATGATATCCAAATTACCTGTAAATACATGTTTGTGGTATGCATCAACAAAATCAGAATATTTACTGTTAGACATACAGTCATAATTTCGATTCGCTGCGATATCTTCAAGAGTAATTGAAGCCAGAAATAACTTGTAATTCATGATACTGTGTCCACTATTTTTGCCATATAAATAGTAAATGATGGGGGGGGGGCGGGTCTTTTATTTTGCACTCCTTTGGAATTATGTTATGAACAAATTTCAATTTGAAAAGGGACTGAATGTTTAGTGAATCAATAATATTGTGTTTGAAAGGAATGCTGCAAAACGTTTGATCTAATTTTTTCTTATTAGAATCTGGTTCCGAATAGTTGTTGTGTAAGCGTACACAATTTCACAAAATTTTTGCAGAAATGTGTGTTCTGAATCAGTAAGACCCAAATATTCATTAATTTTTGTTATGTCTCGAAATGATAGTGCTTTAAGAGCTGTATGTAATTGATCAATGCCATTGTGGCACCAGATGGCACATTGGTATTGTGCCCTTTTCACATGTTGCTCAAATGCATCCTCAGTAGGCGGTAGTTGAGCAGCTGATCGGTCTGTGGTGGAGGCAAGCGTATATCGTAGCTTGTCCAAAGCAGTTTTGTAATCAGTCCCTTTTTCTGTGTTGAGAGCTTTGCTACATAAAACACAGGTATTGGGATTTAGCTTTGCTGGGGGTGGCTTCTTGGATGGCGGTTCCAGGTTCATGATTTTAGGTTCACGGTACAAAATTATCTAACCTGCAAATACATTAAAACGTGGGTGTTCTAACCAGGTCCAAGCTTCATTTTAGAAAATAATCCAGTTCACCATGTGTATATTATCAATCATGCAACACATTTTGACAATATGCACAGTCATTTTCAATAACACTGATAAGGAGACAATCACATAGTACAGTTAGAATCCGACATGGACTCTGGAAGTTAAAGAAATGTTCCCAGATTTGTTCTTTCTGGTGCTTCTACAACACAACACAAAAATTATAAAATCCTAATTTCAAGATGACATCATTTGCATAAATTTAATGATAGGGTTTCTAAATTGTCTTCACTTCATATTTTTTTCGGTAATGTATATGCTAAATTTGCTCAAATTCCAACAATACATTCTGGAAAAAGCACTTTTGATCAAGCTAGCCAAACCAGACAACCCATAAACATAAGCCCCCCCCCCCCCCCCGGCGGACCCATAAAATTTCAGTAAAGCTGTGAACGAAAAATGTTGATAAGACGATTGGGATTCTATGTTCTATATGCTTTGAAGCACTTTTCAAGGAAATGTAACTTTTTGCATTGGTACAGCACATAATGTGTGATATACATCTCTAGAATGGCTTCAAAAACCCCAACATTTGAAGCCTAATTTGCATACATGTAATGGTGTCCACTTCATATATCCCAGTAAATTTGGTATCAGTATATCCCTCAGAATATATTACCTTCATCCTTTACCATTTACCCCCATTTTTTGGTAATTTGGCAACTGTAGCAAACAACATCAACAAATAGAGGTATTTATATTGCCAAATAGATGACAGAATTTTGCATATAATTATAATAATAATGATGTTAATCACATAATTTTTTAAAAGCTTCACGCCTGTTGAAAGAGTAAGGTTAGTGCTACCGTCAGATGAAATTTGAAGTGCCTATCTTCAACATTAAGGCAGATATTAAAAAAATAGTGAAAAGTAGTCATTTTCCACAAAAAATAGAGGTTGCCATAGAAACGGGCGTGTAAACATACCAAAAAAACGCTTTTCGGACTCCACAACCTATTTTTCTGGAAAGAGGAGACATGTGCGCACATTTTGATATAGGTTGTGTTTTGTTATACCTTTGGTTGGAGTTGCACCTATTTTTAGGGCACTTTTGAAGCATTTGCCGCTAGCCTATTACACTGAAAGGTTTAAGCAGTGCTGGGCACATGGGTTTGTTTGCATGGGCATGATAATGAACCATGTCATTGTTTGCACAGTCATTAGTCCATGACCTTTGGAAACCAATTGAGCCATTGGCAAGGGTCACTCACAAAATCATTAGCCTTGGAGAGAAGAATGGGCCAGTTCAGACTAATCACTGCTATTGTTCTGATTAATTTTAAATTCTCTATTGATGTAAAAACAACTTAGCACAATCCACTTACTTGTCCCCTAATAAGGAAAGCCACATGTGAACCCACACCCAATCAAGCCAAGTGTGGTGTCCCCAAGTTAACAAAAGTCGAGATTTAAGCCACGAAATACACTTTTGTTTAATGACAACATCACAGAGGTAAAGCTACAAGTTTATTTCACGCACTAATTAAAACATAGGACAGAAGAAGTGAGTATGTGTAATATTACAGCCATAAATGCGTAAGAATTGGCAACTTTTTCTTTCAATGAAATTTTTTCGGAACTGTTTTTTTTTTTTTTTTTTGCTCAACATCTACAATTTGTATCTCGCCTCACAAATGTACGAATTGCCCTATCACATTAAAATCAACGGACATTGAAAGAAAAAATATTATATCCAGGAACGGTTCCCAGGATTTTTTTTCTGACAACCCCTTCCGTCACTTTTGGATCAATTTATAGAAGGAAAATAAAAAATCTGTCAGGACTAAATTGAAAATTTTATAACTTTCTATTTATGCTTTTTCAGGACTAACCATTGAATTCAATCCTGGACATGGATATATATTTCAAATTTCTTCTGATTTCAACTGGAAAAAAAAACAACTTTGTGTGACTTCTGCACGAAAAATGTGAAAATCCTACCAAGTCCGTAAGAATTTTATAAAAGTCAGATGACATAGGTACGTGTGTGTTTATGGCATATAGATAGGTTAAAGATCGAGGAACGTATCAGTCTTTTCCGAAACTGGACACTAAAATCTCAGGTGTTAAGGCCCTATTTATATCGAGGGTAGAAATATATATTTCTAGCCTACTCTTTACATGAAGTGTATATGCGTACATGTTTCACAGTTTAAGTAGCCCTATGATAAATGTCCAACCTGGCAAATGTGACTTCACTTCTAAGCCAAATATCATAGAAATATGTATTCCTACATAGTAAACCTACATACTTAATGGACCACAAGGCTTTCCGAAATATGTGTGCACTAAAGATGGAACTTCATTCATACATTCAAAGTCGTTGTTTGAACAAGATTGTTTTGAGTAAAAATGTGTTTATCTTAAAATTGTGGATATTTCTTGAAAACATTCCAAGATAAAATTACCAAATTTGTGCTGTTATGATCTCAACACATGTATCTACAAAAACTTATTGATCAGTGATTTTTCATGACAGCATCTATTTTTTACAGTGGTGATTGCCAAAATGGTTGATTTTGTCTTAATTGATAAAGTTGGCGGATTCTTCATTTTGACACACACTTAAAAAAGAAATGTTCATTTCTTGAAAATCTCTGACATAGTTTTGCTCTAAAAAATTTTTAGAACAAGTCAGCTTTTATTTTATCAAAATCAGACAATTAGAATAAATTTCCTTTTGGTCCCAAGAGGGTGCGGTCTTGGTCTCAATACTTTTATCCTTTCTGCTATTACATTTTGCGATTAAGCTCCAATGGAAATAAAGAAATGTAACCATTCAATAGTCTTTGAAACAAACGTTAAGAGGTGTCTTACCCAATGCATGACATGCTTTCTAAGTGTTAGGCCCAGATATACTAGGCCTAGTGCTGAAGGTTTTTTTGGAGGGGGTGGTTTTTTTTTTCTAAGAACTGTTCATATTTAATGTCGCCTATACCCAGTTTGGGCATGTCGGTCGTTTTCCATGAAGTTTCAATAGGCCTAATATAAGACGAAAGTCCTATGCAAACTTGGGCGAGATTTCAAATACTGAGATTTCCATAGCAGGGTGCAAAGTTTAGTGTTGTTATAACACAAGTAGCCCTAAGCTAAAGTTAAATTTTTTGCTAAAGAAATTTGTGTGTCTGTTTGCCTGAGTATGCTTCACTTGTAGCAGGGGCACAGTTACATTAAGCTAAAGGACTATTTCATTAGGGACCTGCAATTTAGATGGACTACCATCCCGAGCGTTAACCCGTTTAGCATATCGTTTAGCAAGACTAGTAGTCAGGTGCGAAACCTGAAAGCGCCTTCAAATGCGAGCGGCTCACTAATCCCCAGGGGCCATATGCATAAACGTGGTTGATCCCATTTTTGGCTAAACCGTGGTGCAAGTCTTTGTTAATTTACACTTGGGCACCTTTATACAATGACTTACACCCGGCGTAAGTTGCACCTGCTTTATGCATATGGCCCCTGGAGTCTTTTTTATTGATGTTGGATGCAGTTGAAGTTGAATTTATTTCCATAATTTGTATACAAACAAATATATAGAATATAAAAAAGATACATGGTTGATCCGGCAACCACAATAGTTATGTAATATAAATATGTACAGTGACAGGAAAGACATTAAAGAAGAGGCACACCTTTATAATTACCTCGGGTAACCGTTAACTATTTTAATGAAATTGCATAAATTGACCAGCTCGGTTTGGTCTTTAGTATTCATAAGATTTTTTAATTTATAGCAGTTAGGTCTGAAAGTAACTTTTTCAAGTAGTAGTCTTTTTCTCGTGTTCTTAAAAAAAAATGAACAACACGTGAAATTCATCACTTACTTCAAGATCACACAAATTACACATTTTATTTATTTAGGAATATCTTCATATTGCATTCTAATAACTGGTAAGTAGAGATTTCCCCTTCTGAGCTTACAGAGTCCCATGGCATGACACTTTGACAAATCAATAAGGTATCTTTCGAATCCAAAATTATGTTTAAAAATCCTATAATTGACACACTTTTCATAATCGTATACTTCGGAGGGCCATTTCTGTTTGTACTGGTCCCCTAATCTAAGTTTGACTGCATTTTTAAACTAGTGAAGACTTATGTCTTGTCTGTTCCAAATATTAGAACTATAGATCTCCTTCTGATGCAAAAAATACAACAACCTATAAATTAAGTTTCAAAGTTTTGTGTTTTTTAAACTACGATTTTAGCCCGGTACACAAGCACTGTAGACTGTAAAGTAATATCCACTCGGCATTTACCTAGTTCTACATAGACCATACAGCTTGGAGTTCTTCGTTTAACCCTTAAAACTAGCTTGTAGAATCCCAACTGCATTCTATTAACAATACACTTTTAGTAAGGACCCCAGATTTCAGAGCCATACAAAAGTATTGGTAATATACTATCAAAAAGCTTTAATTGTAAGTCTACAGGCAGCATGAGATGTCTACTTCTCTTTAAAACAGCATACATTACCTTGCTAGCATGACCATGTAAATATTTTTGGCACTTGTTAAAACTACTATTATAATTAAATTTGATTCAAAGATACGTGTAGCCTGGAAAAATCACTATAGTGCCATTTCCATGAGTGAAAAAAATTGGGTATATTTGCTTTGTCCTCTGGCAAAAACAACAATCTGTTTTTGAGTATTGGTTTTCAACTTAAAGTCATAACAATATCTTTCAAATTGTCCAAGTGCATCTTGTAAATGATTATAATCTTCGGCCATAATAATGGTATCATCAGCATAAAGTAGTAAATAAAGTCTGACATAAACCTATACATTTGGGTCAATTATGTAAATACGAAGATCCTCTGCCACTGAATCTAAACCATGATAAGCATAACTAAACTGTTTAAGTCATTGATATAAAGTGTAAACAAGACAGGAGATAGGTTTGCGACTTCAGCGTCATTTGGTCGGCCTTGTTAAGTTTGTATCGGGCAGCTGTTTTTACCAAAAATTCAAGGGAGCTTTGGATGTGCGCTCAGTTGATCTTGTCGTTTGAATCATGGAGAGAGTTGGTCAACATTTGTTCCATCAAAATACATACAATTTAATACCAACATAAACCAAATCAGATGCAAATGGACCAAGTTATGGCCAGATAGAAATTCAAATGTCCATATGACCTTGACCTTTTTAACTTTAGAGGTCACAATTAAATTACAAAAAATTGCAAATTTGCCTGGAAGGAAGGCAGGCAAATTTAAGTGTTACAATAGCTACAATTTGAGTCCAACATGAGACTAAATTGTATAACAATTGACCAAGTTATGGCTGGATGAAAACTTCAAAGGTCCAAATGACCTTGAACTTTGAGCTTTAGAGTTCACATGTAAATTACAAAAAATGGGCAGTGTTACAATGGCTACAATTTGAGCGCAATATGATCAAAATTGGATGAAAATTGACCGAGCCATGGCTAAATGAAAATTTTCAAAGGTCCAAATGACCTTGACTTTCGACTTTTAGAGGTCACATGTAAATTACAAAAAATGTGCAGTGTTACAAACATATTAATTGAAGTTGGATTGGGTGCGTGTTCCTATAATAGTTCTGAAGACATTCCAGATTTCAATTTTCAAATGTCCCTAATTTGCATAATTTTCAAAACTGTTGAACCTCTTCACAAAAAATTCAAGACTTCATGTATAGAAGCATAATCATGCCACGTTTTGAATTTCTACGTGTAATAATTTTGAAATGAAATGTCAGATTAATTTGCCTGGAAGGATGGAAGGAAGAGAAGGAGGGCAAAAGAGAAAGAAAAAAGAAAGAAACAAAGAAACAAAGAAATAAACAAACAAACAAAGAAAAACAATATGTCTGTGTTGACAAAGAATTAAACTACAAAAATGTGCAGTGTTATAATAGCTACAATTTGAGTCCGACATGATAAAAATTGGATAACAATTGACCAAGTTATGGCTAGATGAAAATTCCAAATGTCCAAATGACCTTGACCTTGACCTTTGACCTTTAGACTTCACATGTAAATTACAAACATGAGCAGTGTTACAATAGCTACAATTTGAGCCCAACATGATCAAAATTGGATAAAAATTGACCAAGTTATGGCTGGATGAAAATTTTAAAGGTCCAAATGACCTTGACCTTTCGACCTTTAGAGGTCACATGTAAATTACAAAAAATCTGCAGTGTTACAAACATATTAATTGAAGTTGAATTGGGTGCCTGAACCTATAATAGTTCTGAAAACATTCCAGACTTAAATTTTCAAATGTCCCTAATTTGCATAGTTTTCAAAACTGTTGAACCTCTTCACAAAAAATTCAAGACTTCATGTATAGAAGTATAACCATGCCATGTTTTGTAATTCTACGCGTAATAGTTTTCAAATGAAATGTCTGACAAATTTGCTTGGAAGGCAGGAAGGAAGGAAAAGGAAGGGAAAGAGAAAGAAAGAAAGAAAGAAAGAAAGAAAGAAAGAAAGAAAAGAAAGAAAAGAAAGAAAGAAAGAGAAAGAAAAACTATATGTTTGTGTTGACACACAGGCATTTATAACTAGAAAAGAAGATTTGCTTCAAAGCAAATCTGTTTGTGTGCCTTCAAAAGCTGTAAATATTAAATGCCACAACTTTTATCCTTTCGTACTCCACATTACATTAATCTTAACGCTACATGCAAGTTTCAAAATCCAGATGACCTTGACCTTTGACCTTTACAGGTCACATGTAAATTTCAAAAATGTACAGTGTTACAATACCCACAATTTAGGCCCAACCAGAACCGAATCAGATGAAAATTGAGTAAGTTATGGCAAGATGAAACTTTCAAAGGGTCAAATGACCTTGACCTCTTGAAGTTACATGTTCTTAAAAAAAATGGGCAGTGTTGCAATACCTACAAGTTGCGTCCAACATGATTTCAATTGCATAGAAATTTGCCAAATTATGACTGGATAAAACTTTCCAAGGTCCAAATGACCTCGATCTTTGTCCTTCAGAGATCCCATGTAAGTTGCAAAAATGTGAAGTGTAACAATAGCTACAATTTTAGCTCAACATGATCAAATTTGGATAAAAATTGACCCAAATTATGGCTAGAAAAAAGCTACCATCGAAAGTGCCCTTTGACCTTGAAATGACCTTTGACCTCGAGATGACCCCTGAATGAAGTGGCCTGGACCTTTAAAATGAAATTTTGAGCTACAAGTGGCTTTTGACCTTGACATGACCTATGACCTTGTTATATGAGACGACCTTTGCCTTGCATAATGAACCTAGTGATACGGTACATAATCGACAGGACCGTCCGTGCAAATATTAGTCACCTGTTTACAGCGGCACCACATCTCCTGGGACCGAATAAATTCAATGGATACGCGTCTTCAAAACAAGTCGAAGAGTTTGGATATAGCTCTTATCGGCATTTTTGAAGACGTTCAGCCCACCCACGGTTGAGCGCCACTCTGTTGGCCTCGAAAAAAAATAAGATATCAGCACCTCGTGACAGGTGACCCAGACAGGACTTACCCACCAGACTTTGGGCGGAATTATGTACGTACCTTGCTCAGTTCGAAAATATGGTTCAGCTGGTTCTATTCTCTAAACTGAGGATTCAGTCACCAGCATTGCTAAAATGTAACAATTTGTCCAAGAATTCCGCATTTATGTGTCAGGTAAGGAACGCGGTGCAGGGCCATATGCGTTTTGCAGGACCTGCGAGATTAATCAAAGGACACGCGAGGCGCAGCCAAGCGTGTCCTTTGATTCATCGAGCAGGTTCAGCAAAACGCCAATGGACCTGCACCAAGTTCCTTTCCTTTCTTAATGAACATTCCTTTTGTTTGATCTAAATTAACATCTGACTTATTATCGTATTAGCATTGTGCACACAAACATTTTGATGGAAATTTACAAAGGTGCCACATTGAACTATTTTTGATTGCCAATTCACTCGCATGTGGCAATGCGTAATATTGTCCTGTTTGCAAGCACCACTGAATACATCCACCAGCAATGTGTTATGCATTCAACATGTTGAAAGCAAGCATTCTTAACTAAACTACGCCACACTACATTGAACAAAAACTCTAATGGCCAGTTGCGCATGTCCATCTTGAGACAGGGTTCAGGTGAACCCAGGTTCAAGTGGAGCTTGAGATTCAGTTGGGTTGCACAAGTTAGGTAATATCTCAAGTGCAGATTGAAGCCACACTTACATCTGAACCTACCCCTGCCCTGGTTTGAGACTGGGTTCACAATGAATGTTTTCATTGAAAATAAAGAACCAAAGTTATTCACCCTTAAAATCAGGTACATCATATCGTGGGTAGTTCCTGTGACATAAACGTGGCAAAATGGCTGATTATCTGGAAGTGTTGGATGATATTGAACGAATTGAACGAGGATTTTTATACAGATATCGTTTTACGAAGCAAGGGGTCATGGATATTATACAATTACTGGAAGGGAGGCTTCAAAATGTACAAGTGAAAGTGTCATCAGTGCCACCGTTATTCCAGTTACTGTTGACGTTGCAGTTTTTTGGAAGTGGCACTTTTTTAAGGAATGAAGGCGATATATTTGGATTCCATATCAGTACGGTCAGTCGAATTATAAGAGACTGCAGCAGAGAAATAGCATCACTAAGTGGGCAATTTATTTATTTCCCGAATGCCAGAGAGGCATTGAAAATACAAGAGGAGTTCTACACTATTGCTGGACTACCAGGGATGGTGGGCGCAATCGACTGCACGCACGTACCGATTTTGTCACCAGGGAACAACAACCATGCAGAACTTTTTAGGAACAGAAAGGGATATTTTTCAATAAATGTCCAAGCTATTGGTGACCACCAGTTCCTTATCCGTAACCTTGTGGCTCGTTGGCCAGGCAGTACACATGATACAAGGATCTTTGATAGCAGCGAAATTTGTGCGCAATTTGAGAACAACGAAGTAAATGGAATTCTTCTAGGAGATGACGGTTACCCATTGTGACAGTACTTAGTCACCCCATTGTTACATCCCGCTAACAGAGCACAAAGGCGGTATAACTATGCCCACTGTCAAACCAGAGTGAAAATACAAAATTTATTTGGGGTTTGGAAAAGGAGATTCCCCTGTCTTTCGATGAAACTACATTTAAAGTTAGACATTTCCCTTGCTGTCATAGTGGCTTGTGGTGTACTGCATAATATAGCCAGGAAGAACAAAATTCCAGAGCCAGAAGTCCCGCAACATGTGAATGACAATGCACAAGTTGGGATGCAACCACCCCCTAACCCTAACCAAGGAGGACATGCCACCAGGGAAAGACTCATCGCTCTTTTTGAATGAAAAACGACAAATGGTAGGAAACATTTTTATTTCATACGTGATATAGCTTTGCAGAACATTAAACGTGAATCTGCTATATATACTAGTCAAAAAAGGAAACGCAAGTTTTTCTTTAACAGTGCTGCCCAAAAGTTGCGTTTCTTTTTTTGACTAGTATATTTGAGTTTTCATGTAATGCTGATACGAAGATAACTTATAGCAATTATAAGCCTTTTACCTCCTTACTTCTTGGTAATGCTTAAGTAAAAATAAATGTAATATGCTTTTTTGCATACAAACTGCATTAACTTTATATTATACACATGACAAACTTATATAATTCCAATAAATTTATAATAGTCATGATCAACGATTGGACCATACATCTATATGATTTAAAGTATCACTTTATACTATGTGAAAAGCCATGTTTAATACAACAAAACAAATACATTGTATATTTAAATAAACATTTTTACCAACTTCGTATATTTATAAAAATTGAAAGGATCTAATTTGAAAATGTCCTGTGTGTATGAATATAGGAAATATATATATGTGTTAGCAATAATAAGTAGTTAATATGTTCTTTATTTCTTGTGCCTCATTAAAAAGGCTGCCACAGACTCCTTGTGTTATCAGTTGAACACATGGGTACAGAAGCAGTTGGAAGGGTAGTTGTACTGGTTATTGGTGCAACTGGTGCATCATCAGGGGAAAGGCTTCTCATAGGCCTACTGTTTGTGTAGGGCACATTTATAATTCTGTTTATGTTATAACCATGTGCATGCATCCCTTCATTATTGGAGAAATCTTCAACTTCACCAAGCTCTCTCAATAGTTTTCTCTTTTTGAGTTTAGCATTTTCCTCATTTAAAGTCAAAATACTCATTTTTTCTCATGTTGAATCTTCGCATATTTTGCCTTCAGATCAAGTAATTTCATCTTCTCTTCATGTTCGATTTCAGCTACTTCCATGAGACGTGACTTCACTTGCTCCTGAGCACCCACAGGATGCTGCCTTTTGTGATTTGTCTGCACCGACCATGTCGTACGGTTGAAGGACTTGTCACTTTGTTTGTCATTAGATTCTACAGAACCCACGGCTACTTCATCTGTTGACTTGTTAGAAATATGACATGATTAAAATTAAGGCCAGTGCGTCTTCACCAACACAGGGTGTATATGATGCACAGAGCAAACCGTCCTGTGTAAAATGTGGACATGTGTCAGCATATTGCATAATAATAATAATGGGAAATGGGGACAAGAAGGTGTTGAACCTGGGGTTGTGTAACCTGCACTTGAGCGAAGCCTTTGCAAACTACCGAGGTAGTAAACAACTCCAGCTTGAACTCGGAGTTAACCCGGAGTTTCCCAAGATATAACTCCAGGTTCAACTCTTGAGTTAAGATTGAGTTTAAGATAGAGATGCGCAACTGGCCATTAAATTGCAGTGCGCCGGACGACTTGACTAGCCGAGCAGCCGATTTTATTCCAGATAAACAAAATATGGCGAAATGACCAAGCACTGTATAACAATATACAAGTGGAATATGATTTCAAATCATAGAAAATACAATACATTGTAGATATATATGTCGATCTCTGAAACGTTGTGTTCTAACATTTAAACGAAAATCCAAACAAAAAAACCCTCATTGTACTGATGCTGCCGCCCAGGAAAAACCGGAGATAAAAAACCCCAGATGGGATCCCAAAAAACTCTGGAAACCTGTGTTAGTAGCAAATGCAGCACCAGACTCCGGGTAGAGGTGACTAACTCCACCTTATTGAATAACAAACCTAAACTAGACTCTTTTGAAATGGTAAAGAAAAGTGAACTGTCCGAGCGTCCGGGCTAGAATGAATAACTCTACACAAAAACCCCACTATTTAAAACACCCCTACAGGTCACAGCCTTGACCCTAATCACGTGCCTTCCGCACCGCCAAAACCCAGTTGGCTTCGATACGTGTCAGAAAAAATAATTCCTGCTTTACTACGTACCGCAGGAATATTTTATTCTTAACTAAACTACGCCACACTACATTGAACAAAAACTCTAAAATTGCAGTGCGCCGGACGACTTGACTAGAACAGTCAAAAAGATAGGGTAGGAAAATTTTAACAATATTAAATTAAGATTTTCCTAAATTTTTAACATACAAATCAGAAATTTCTTAAAAGTAGAAAATTACATGTTCAGCATTTTAGTAACTGAGAGACGCCTCTCTAACGAATCTGCCACGTAACCATCTTTAGGAGTATCGGTCTTCCAACGACCATGTCCTTTCCAACAACGATCATCAACATGAGCATTTGCTGCCGCAGTGGCACCCCCTGCCCTAAGAGAATGCAAACCTATTTTCAAACATCCCACCAAAGGTCTCAATCTTTGCGTTATGCACTCTCTAGTCCTGGAATAGCTTAAACGCTTATTTTTATAAATAAGCCTGCATATATTTCCCGACCTGAAAGCTGGCCTAAATAAGAAAAAATTTGACCTATTATCTATGTGTGCCAAGCAAAAATACCTTTTTAACATTTCGTAAGGACATGCTGAAGAATGGCCTTTGGCTATTACTACATTTTGACCTTGCCTATACTGATCAGTTTTGCTTTTTTCGATGTGGAGACACAGATGTTGATCTTCAAAAGTAATATCACTGCACTTCAAATTACTCAATTCGTTAAATCTTAGAAAACCGGAAAATGACAACAAAATCATAGCTTATTCTCTTACGACAATTAAGTCTTTGGAATCTTTGAAAGAATCGCATAAAGTCTTTAGAACATCCACAGAAATAGGCTCCTTCTTTGTTACCCTTCTCGAAGCTCGTCGTTTCGCCGTTTCCACCAAATTTATAACGAAACCATTATCAGTAGGATCGTGGAAACCACTTATCTCATGAAACCACTTTATCGCATAACGTGTGCTAGAAATAATAGCAAATGATTGTCCATGATCCAAAAGGAATAGTAATGTACATTGCAATGTGAATTGGTTCCGCAGGAATGTCACTATGTTCTTTCTTCAAAATAAATTTTTGCCACTTACGGAAATAAGTGAAGTATTTTCGGCTCGTATTGTCACTCCTAGATTGCAGTAAATACCTGGTCATACTGTCACACAATTTGCGATCTTCTGAGTTATGTAGATCAACTCCGGACTCCGAGAGTGCAGCATCCACATTATGCTGTAAATTTACACCTGTACGGAATAAAAAGTAGCATCAGAAATTGCATGACCCATTTTATATTATAATTTGAATGAAAACTAACCGGAACGCCAACATATCAAAAGTTAATTTCTTGCCAAATACACCATTCTTTCCTCTGCCTGTTTTAATACAACATGCGTCTAAATGTACTGAACCTTTCACAAAGGCTGTATTTGAAATTAACACTGGCCAGAAAGGTGAAGAATGCCACTCTGGTACAACCAAAGTACCGGTAGCTTTATCTGCCCTTAATTTAGAGATTACTTGACAAACAAGCCTAGGGGGCGGTACCAACCAATTATTTTCTTTTGTCCAATTTTGCTCGAATGCATTTACTGCTTCTGTCCCTGGACATTACCAGCGAGAATTAAATCTAATACAATTTGCATTGTAATCTGCCGAAAAGCGATCGACTGAATGAGGACCCCATTTCTTATTTAACATCTCAAAAATTTCTGGTTTGATTTGCCAATCGTCACTATCATTACAGTGACTCCAAAAATCAGCTTGCAAATTTTGATCACGTGACACCCAAGTGACACGAAAATCTGTACCATTTGATTTGCAACTTTCTCGTATATCAACTGCCGCACGTTGCAATGTGGGCTTTCTACTGCCCACCTGTAAAATGCGCTTCACATTCTGATTATCTGTGCGTCACTCCGTGGCCTGTCCTTCCAGACTTCTACGCATCGAATTAAATATTCGAGCCACCGCTGTTAACTCCCTACAGGTAGAGCTCTCACAAGCTTCCTCGCTCGACCATGAGCCAAAGACCTCCGAATCTTCAGTGCCGACTATATAACCTCCATAACCGATATCTGAGGCATCACTATATACTACCTGATCTGCGCCAGAAAAACCGACAGTTATCAAGTCCTGTTGATTTAATAATTTTACGTTTTCTTTCCAAAAAAAATAAATTCATCAAATGCGCCTGCATTCAAGAGAACGTGATCATTCCAACTGAATTTGGTGTTCAAACAATGAAAAATGGCTCTCGTTCGAAAACGTACCGCGTGCCCCATAACAGGTTGTCTAGAAATAATACGCCCCGCCACCGACGCCAATGATCTTGCACGTACATAAAGCTTACCTTCTACTATTTGTTGCAACAATTGTTCCACTGAACTGGACAACTTCTGCATACGTTCCTGGGTAATTAACACGTGACCGCCAACGAAATCCCATTCAAAACCAAGCCACGTGGCCGTCTGTATAGGATCCCAACTACATTTTTCCTCGGCATTTAAAAAACCCAATCTTGAAAGGTCTTCTCTTACTCGTTTGCTTACCTTTTGAGCGTCATCACGCTCACTCGCACCGGCTATTCCATCGTCCAAAAACATAATAATTTTAATACCTTGCTCTCTCCAATAGGTAACTACTGAACGCAGCACATTAGTGAATTTAAATCCAGCCGCACTTATTCCAAAAGGAAGCACATTAAATATAAAATAGTTTTGCTTCCCCTGAAAAACCCATGAAAATCCGAGAAATTGCCTGTGAGGTTCAAAAATCTCTATATGATGATAAGCTCCCTTCAAATCATAGGTAAATACCCAATCACCAGTTCTGAACATATTTCTAGCTGTAGAAGCGTCTTCCATTCGAAATTTGAATTTAAATAAATTTCCATTTAAATGTCTACAGTCCAAAACCAAACGTGGTTATTAGATTTATTAAATGCTACTGTTAAAGGATTTACTACAAAAGGTTGCTCTGAAACCTCAGAAATACATCCTTTTTCCAACAATTTTTGAATTTCTTGTGAAACCACGCCTGGATTTTCCAAAGCCGACTTGTTATTTTTCAACATAACACCGAAAGGGACCTCGTAAAAAGGAATCCTATAACCATCACGTATCACCGACAATACGTAATCGTGAGCACCAATGCTTTCCCATTCTTTCAAATTTGCCCTCAGTCGGCCCACTGGGCTTTGAATTTGAATATCCTTATTAACATTATCAGTATGACATGTACAGTCAGAACATTCGTATTCAAAATCATGAAACCTATCGCTATCACTAATGATCATTCAATTAACATAATTTAGCGGAAAACTTAGCTTTTCTTCAGATGAAACACCGCATAACCCATCATTTCTCCAATGTCCGAGAGCGCCGCACCCGAAACAGACTCCAGGCCTCTTAATCTGCTCCATACTGCTCTTTCTTGAACTGGTCAAAGCTGGAATAGAATTTCCCGTCTGGTGCTGGTTGCTCAACTGGTTACGTTGACCACTAAGATACGACCAACGCCTGGAAAAACGTGCTTTACGTAAACGCTCCTCCTTGACGACCTTGTCGCAACGAAATTCGGCTTTATAAATCCGTTTCTCATCGTCGCTATCTTCTGCGAGTTGGTGCGATTCATATTGTTCCACCACCTTCCAACCGTGTTTGGATGAGTCAGCTAACTTAATTAGTTTTTGACGGTGTGAAATTAAAGCCAAACCTTCTGTAATTTTCTCTTGAGCTGCTCCAACGGAATTTTTACTTTCGTCGGAAAGAAAACCTGTGGCTTCCTGTAATTTTTCGGCGACCTTCACCGCATGCTGAAATTGCTCCTCATTGCCTTTCCTCTTGAATGAATACGGGCCAGTAGTCAGACTTTCCATTTTCGTCAGTTGAATGTCTGACCATTCTTGCTGTTTTTTGACCAAATTTTGCTCAAAATTTTGCAACTTTGACGAAATTAACCCGTCTAATTGACTCAAAAAAGTCTTTTGAGACTCTACAACAGCTTCGCGAACTTTTGAACCTCCAAACTAGTATCAGTCATGGTGACTGTGTAACACGGCACCGCACGTACTGAAAACTAAATAAAAAAATCGACTGCCCACAAAGAAAAGTGAACTGTCCGAGCGTCCGGGCTAGAATGAATAACTCTATACAAAACCCCACTATTTAAAACACCCCTACAGGTCACAGCCTTGACCCTAATCACGTGCCTTCCGCACCGCCAAAACCCAGTTGGCTTCGAAACGTGTCAGAAAAATAATTCCTGCTTTACTACGTACCGCAGGAATATTTTAGAACCGTCAGTTCTACCTGCCAGCCGTGTCAGACTACTGTCGAAAAGATCGGACGACAGGCAGGCACGTCAGGAAAAACTGAAGCGGTTCGAATCCCCTTATTGCCTTCGTAAATTTCGAATTTTTGGATAAAAGTGTAAGGAACATTGCAAAATTTCAGGCCGTCATTTCTGGTCTTCAAAAGTAGCACTTCCAAAACAGTAAGTCATCAGTTTGTACAGGGGGTCCATATTCGTGGAAGTTAAGGTATGGTCTGAAAAAATAGAAAACGTCAGTTGATGGTCCTTCCTGGGAGTTAAGGTATGGTCTTAAACAATAGGAACGTTCATTAATAGTCGTGAACGTCTCTGGGTCTTGGACCAGCAAACACGCTGCGGGTGCAGGTGTGTGAGAATCTCTTCCTTCTCACTTGCGGACCTTGTAGTTCACTTGAGAATGCAATTGTACTTTGACACCTGGCTCACAAGGTTTTTACCTTTTCTTCTACAAACCACGGGAAGCAGGTATTGTTTCCCCTGTTATTTCTTCATCAGTATTTCAGCTTTTTCAAATGAGTATACAATTGTGCTTTGATACCTTACTCATAAGATCTGTATCTTTTTCTACAAACCATGAAAAGGAGGTATATTCTTCTCTTATACTTCTATGTTCGGATTTCCCCTAATTCACCTGGGATTGCAATTGTACTTTGACGCTAGCCTCACAATGTTTGTACGTTTTTTCTACAAAACATGGGCAGCAGGTATAGTCTTCCCTGTTATTTCTACATCACTATTTCACCTTTTAAAAATTACATCGTTACTTTGATACCTGACTGACAATGTTTGTATCTTTTTTTTACAAACCATGAGAAGAACGTAGAATCTCTCCTTATGTTTCTGTATGAGCATTGCATCTATTTCACCTGAGAATACAACTGTGCTGCGATACCTGACTCGCAAGGTTTGTATCTTCTTTGCTACAAACCATGGAAAGCAGATATAATTTCCCCTGATCGTTCTGTATAAGTGTTTTACCTACTTCACCTAAGAGTACAATTGTACTTTGATACTTGGCTCGCCAGGTTTGTATGGTTTTTCTGCAAACCATGGGGAGCAGGGGGACTTTTCCTGTATATTTCTGTATTGATATTTCCTCAGTTTACTTGAAAATGCAATTGTACTTTGATACCTGACTCACACGTTTTCTATCTTTTTCTATAACCCATCAGAAGCAGGTAGAATCCTCCCTGATATGTCTGTATCAGTATTTCACCTATTTCACATGAGAATACAATTGAACTTTGTTACCTGACTCAAAATGTTTGAATCGTTTCTGTGCAAATCAAGGGAGGCAGGTATAGTCTTCCCTGTTATTTATACATCCGTATTTCACCTTTTTCAAAAGAGAATACAATTGTACTTTGATACTTGACAAGCATGGTTTGTATCTTTTATCTACAACCCATGGGAAGCCGGTAGACTCTTTCCTTGCATTTCTGTATTATCATTTCACCTGAATCACCTGAGAATATAATTGTATTTTGATACCTGACTCGCAAGGTTTGTATCTTTTTTTCCACAAACCATGGGAAGTAGCTACAATCTTCTTTTTTATTTCCATATGAGTATTTACCCTATTTTACCTGAGTATGCAATTGTACTTTGTTACCAGACTCATAAAGTTTGTATCTTTTTTTTTGCACAAACCATGGTAAGCAGGTATATCATCCCTGTTATCAGTATTTCACATTTATCACCTGAGAATACAATTGTACTTTGACACCTGAATTACAAGGTTTGTATCTCATTTGCTACAAACCATGAGAAGTAGGTAGAATCTTCCATTATGTTTTTATATTAGCATTTTACCTATTTCTTTTGAGAATACAATTGTGCTGCGATACCTTACTCACAAGGTTTTTATCTTTTTTCTCTACACATTGGGAAGTAGCTAGAATCTTCTGTATTATTTCCGTGTTAGTATTTCCCCTCTGTCTCTTGAGAATGCAATGGTACTTTGATACCTGACTTACAAGGTTTGTGCCTTTTTCAACAAACCCTGGAAAGCAGACAGAATCTCCCCTTATTGTTCTGTATTAGCATTTCACCTACTTCACATGATAATACAATTGTGCTTTGATACCTGAATCACAAGAATGTATATTTTTTCTACAAACCATGGGAAGCAAATGAAATTTCCCCTGATATTTCTGTATTAGTTTTTCACTTTATTCACCTGAGAATACAATTGTACTTTGATACCTGGTTCAAAATGCTTTGATCTTTCTATACAGACAATGGGAATTAATATTTCACCTTATTCACCTGAGAATATAATTGCAGGGCTGTCCAACTGGAGCATTGTAGCAAAATTTTGCTACAAAGCTCTTTAAAATTGCTACAGATTTTCTCAAAAATAAGTGTTTCTCATGTGAAGAAGTGGAAAAAATGCTACAAAAGAACAAAATTTTGCTACAAAGATTTTCAGCTGGACAGCACTGAATTGTATTTTGATACCTAATTCGCAAGGTCTATACCTTTTTCTACAAACCATGGGAAGCATGTAGTATCTTCCATGGGAAGCATGTAGTATCTTCCATTGGAATCATGTAGTATCTTCCATGGGTAGCATGTATAATATTTCTTTATGTTTCTGTATTAGTATTTCTCGTATTTCAACTCAGAAAACAATTGTTATTTGATAGCGCACTCACAAGATTTGTATCTTTTTTCTACAAACCATGCAAAGTAGGCCAACTCTTCCTTTATGCATGTATCTTTGTATAAGAATTTCACCTATTTCAACTGAGGAAAAATTGCACTTTGATACATGATTCACAAGGTTTGTATCTTTGTCTACAAACCATGGGAAACAGGTAGAAGCTTCTCTTATTTTTCTGTATTAGTTTTTTTTTTACCTAAGTGACCTGAAAATACAATTGTAATTTGATACGTAATTTGCAAGGTTTGTATCTTTTTCTACAACCCATGGGAAGCAGTGTAAATTTTCCTTATATTTCGGTATTAGTATTTCACATAATTCACCAGAGAATACAATTATGCCTTGATACCCGGCTCACAAAGTATCTTTCTTTTTACAAACCATACGAAGCAGGTAGAGTGTTTCCTTATACGTCTGCAATAGTTTATCTGAAATATCGATTATAAGTTGTGAACAGCTGAATATCCTGATTGCTGTAGAAAATAACCATTTGAAATTGATTGTATCACCACAAGGTAAAATGACACATTGCAAAATGAATATGTGACACAAGTATAAATGTTGTATTGATCTCTGGTCCATCATTAAAATATTGAAAGACAATTAGTTTTTCATATGAGAATGTTCACTTTTTTTTCTGCGCCTTATAAATTTAGAGGAAAATGTATCAAAAATTTCCCTCAGGAGCATGATAAACTTGTGATAGCTGTGAAGCTTGGTTCCACTGTGTTTGCATCGGGATAAAAATGCAAAGAGGCCAAAGAAAATAGAGAGAGTGAGACAGACAGACAGACAGACAGACAGACAGACAGACAGACAGAGAGAGAGAGAGAGAGAGAGAGAGAGAGAGAGAGAGAGTAATGGCACTGTCTGAGGCGTGAAACGGGTAAGCTGCATTCGTATTATGATAGCGGCACCACTGTGTCAAAACATAAGTCGCCTGACCAAGGCCTTGGTTCAAAGCACTGCATACTTATGAAATGTTCAGCTGTTTGATGATATTAGGTCCAATAAAGATAACTTTGTCTTTCTATTGTTACCATATTGATTACTGGTTGGGAAAGTCACAAAATTTGTATTTGTTGTTCTTAATTAGGGATTTATTATGTATGAACATATACGTACAGTGACAAATATTCCTATAGGCTAAGATAGCTAACACTCATCTTTCCCATGTCCCTCCGTTAAAATGCATATAACATCTCTTGTATAATAGAGTTATAGAAAGATACATTTGTCAATATCGATTTAAAAGGTAACTATGGTAAAAATGTAACAACTATGCAATGTAAGAAATTTCAACTTCACGAAGCAAATAGGCACATAATATGTTACGATGTAACTGCCGGCATATCTTCATGTATTTGCGAAGTACATTTCTATCTGAATAGAATGCACTAAGTATTTGTCATAGCATACATTAGTACTTGGTGCAGTATTTATGACACATTCAAATGAACTTTAATAGCAATATTTGTATACAGTTGTCCATAAAAATAGTTAGATCAAATTGTATGTACAGGAGTAGATCATTTGGAGGACCACCCCTAGAGTAGGCCCGAAAGTGTTCATGTAAATCCTGCATGTAGTCTCTCAAAGGGGGTAAAATAACACCAACAAGATAGCAGAAGAGACTTATTAATGTGGTCATGAAGGGCAGGTGATGTCTCAAATCAGTGGTCTCTCAAGGAAAGGCTACTGTATTCTACATTTTGATGACACCAGTAGGCCTATGCCGTATTCATCTGAATAAGGTCACAGTGCGCTATAAATAAATTCATCATCCACGGCCAAAGCAATATGTAGATCCTAAGTGTAAAAACAAATTCTACCAATCCATTTAAAACTATGGGATATTTTGGGAGTTATTTCTTTGGATAAAATGGGATGGGGGTGATTATCAGGAAGTGTGCTCTTATTAAGGTGTATACGGTATAGCTGGGTCTTATATTTGTTTGCAACCTACGGGCTCATTGGATTTGTCTTTACTATAAATATACTTTTATATTTTACCTTTAAAGCATGCATAGGGTTTGTCAACATATTTGTTTCTTGCTTATAACGCTGGTGTTGGTCTGTGGGATTAGTTGGGTCTTAGACAAGAAAGAATTGCTCTGCCATCATGCTTGTCTGACCTTAAAAACATATGTTTGTAATACATTTTGATTCTGCATACATTATCATAATTGTGTGCTATGTGTTTATAATTTTTCCTGTGTGTATTGTAAATATTCTTGTGTGCTTGTCTGGCTGGCTGTGGCACTTGTGCGTTATGAACAGATTATAGTTTGTTAAGTGGTATGGTTAATAGGTACGTGATCAAGCAAAATAGATCATTTTATTATGATAATGGCACTATTTGTCAGTCAACAACTGCTTTGCAGAAGAATGTTTGTTGATTTACACTTGGTTCGGAAACTACACGTATCTGGTTTCATACATGTATGTTTGAAAGCATGAATGTGGCAAATAATAAGCTTGCAAAATCTCTTATTCCTTAAATGCATGTTCTATTACCTTTCGATTTACTTTGGAATGATAATAAGTAAAACATGTACAATTCATTTCAAACTTAACTACATACTTTCTGGTGGTGGCAAGATACATGTAAAAAACTTTATGTTTAAAATGAATAAGGAGGATATACAGTGTATGTATTTTATTTGATACATCTTGGTAATGTTGATAAAAACTTTGTACAATATATTGCAGATAATAGTTGGTTAACTGCTAATATTCTGAACATAATAAATATACTATGATCGACGAGTTCATCTTTTACAGCTTGTTTGTTTTTAAGTTGATCACATGTTAGTTTTTGATTAAGGTTAAGACATATCTAAATATTTAGAGATATCTTCAAATCTATTTAGATATTTTTTTAATCAATTCAACGATATTTGTCAATTGGTTGTATTAAAACATATTTACGACTGTTTAAAGATATCTCTAAATCAATTTAAATATATTTCTTGATAGGTGAACAACTTGAATGTTTGTATAAATATTTGAACATATCTTTAAATAAATTTGTTTTGTCAGATATGTATAAACATAGCCTGTTAAGGTATATCCATAGACTTATTAAAACATATCTGTAAGTGTTTGAAGATATCTTCAAAATTGATTTCGAAATACTTCAAAGTTAATTTAAACATATGCCTAATCATATTTTAAAGATATCTGTAAATGTATTAAACTATCTTTTAAAGATTGCTGCAAATAGATTTGAACATAGCTCTTACCCCCCTCCCCCCTTCAATGCATTTCATGAAATCTTAAAAATAGGCAACTCAGGAGATGTTCCTGATTTATCAGTAAGAATTCATGAGATTGCGAAGATGATGGGAGAGAGGAGGCCGTGCCCCCTCCCGCATCAGAGATTTTTGCAAATATACAGTTAAGATGGTGGATTCTGGTTGTTTAAAATTCCAAAAATCAGGTGTCAGATTGGGAATAGAAAAACGTATTTAGAATGCTGTGCACCAGTCAGGTAGCAGTAAATATACGAAAACACTGTCACAACACAAACAATTTATGCAAAATGCCAACTTTTTAACGGGCAAAATTGATAATTTGGGAGTTTTTTTAAGATTTGGGATATTGGGAGACATTAAACAAATGGGTTAAATTTCACGACATCTGCCGAAAATTTGGGAGTTTTTGGAACATCTGCATATATATGAGAGGAGTCGACCTGTTTCCCATGGTTGGTAAAAAGAAAAAAATACAAACCTTGTGAGCCAGGTATCAAAGTGCAGTTGCATCATTAGGTGAAATGCTAATTTTACAAATATAAGAGATATCTCCCTGCTTCCCATGATTTGTAGAAAAAAAGATACAAATCTTGTGGGCTACGTATCAAAGTGAAATTGTATTCTCAGGTGAAGTAGGTGAAATAGTAACACAGAAATATAAAGGAATATTCTAACTTCTTCCCATGGCTTGTAGAAAAAAAAGATACAAGCCTTGTCAGTCCGGTATCAAAGTACAATTTTATTCTCAGGTGAAATGGGCGAAAAAGGTGAAGTACTAATTGTACATACATAAGGCATGTGTACCTGCTTCCCATGGTTTTTTAGAAAAATTAAAACCTTGTCCAGTCGGGTATTAAAGTGCCCCTGTATTGTCAAGTGACATATATGAAATTCTGATTAGAGATATACAAGAGATGATTCTACATGCTTCCCGTAGTTTGTAGAAAAAACGATACAAACATTTTGAGTCAGGTATAGAAGTACAATGGTATTCTCAGGTGAAATAGATGAGAAAGACAAAGTACTAATTATAGCGTATATATGTATAAGGGATGTCTACCAGCTTCCCATGATTTCTAGGAAAAAAAGATACAAACCTTGTCAGTCAGGTATGAAAGTGCTCTTGTATTATCAGGTGACATATATAAAGTACTAGTTTCAGAAATATAAGGGAATAGTCTACCTGTTTCTTATGGTTTATAAAAAAAATTCTAAACATGTGAGCCTGATATTAGATTACAACTGTATTGTGAGATAAAATGCTAATTATACTATTATAAGAGATGTCTACCTGCTTTCCATGGTTTGTAGAAAAAAAAAGATGGAAACTTTGTCAGTCAAATATGAAAGTGCAAGTGTATTTTCGGGTGAAATAGGTGAAGTACTCATCACACACACACACACACACAAATTATAATTTAATTTAATAATTAATAAGTTTATCTCTGAAGAAACTTCCCCTTTACAATCTCCTAAAAACAGACACAGTTTACCCATATAGAGGAGCTACAATAAAGGGCCCATACTTTTTCCGCCCCATATTTTATTACTTACCTTTCTAATCCCGTGTAATATGACATTCTTATGGCGTGAAGGCCTGGGCATAATAATACAAAATGAGCGAAGTCTTCTTTGTATATATATATATATATATACATAAACATATACATATGTGTATATATATATATATATATATATATATATATATATATATATATATATATATATATATATATATATATATATAAGATAAGGGTATCTGCTTGGCATGGTTTGTAGTAAGTCATGCAAACTTTGTGAGCAAGGCATCAAAGTGCAATTGTATTCTCAGGGGAAAAGGTGAAATACTCCATATACAAGTAAGAGAACAGTCTGTCTGATTTGTAATAAAAAGATACAAACACAATCAGTCAAGTATCGAATTGCAATTGTATTCTCAGGTAAAATAGGTCAAATACTAAGTATGTGAGTCAGGTATGAAAGGGTTAGTATATTTTGAGGTCAAATACCAATACATGTTGTGGGGGTGGGTGATATAAGAGTGTTTGATAGCTGTAAATTTTCAGCATCAACATCATCATTCAAATGATCAGATATTTGGAATTATAATACATGTCCAGTACAGTATTTTTATTTAAAGTTAGTTTTTGCTTCATAAAACACTAGCTACGGGGCAATATCAGAAACTGAAATACAAATGGTGTTTGGGGTGACAATTACTGACTCGGTGTGATAAATACACAGAGACTTAGAATATGAAGTGTAAAATGAAAAATGCAAGACCCAAGCACAATAAAATGATAGAAATTACAAAAAAAATGTTCTTGTTGATAACTGTAACACTAAAAATGTTAAAGCTGGGACAGTTCAGGCATGAAGCACAAAGGTATGGAAAGGCAAGCACTAATTGTTATTGCACAAATCACAACTGCTGGTTTTATTGGTTTACAAGGCTTCTACTTAAAGCTGCTGAACGACTCGCAATGCATTTAGCCCTCATTTTGTTTTTGGTTTGATTGATTTTATTTTTTCCTCATGTCCTTAGTATAAAACAAAGACAAATGAGATGAAAATATGTCAGACAAAGGCATCTCAATTCGGTATCACATCAAAATAATATTTTAGCAGGCATGTAGTGGAGCATAAAAAAGGGGAAAACTGAGACACAGACCTGTATAACGATTCTATAAATCATACAAATTGCATGGCCCAAGTGCTTAACTTTGCATTTCACGGGCCTCTGTTGTTTTACAGTTAACCTTCTGTCCACCCACCCACCCAACCCACCCCCACAAAGTGTTTCGAATTGGTGCCCCATAGTCCATAAATTGTCCAGACCATATTGCGTAGCCCTGGAGTGCTTAACTATTTGACTTTGATACAAAGTTGGTGCTCATTTCATAAATTGTAAATATTTTGCTTTTTGGTGTTAAAAAGGTTTCACATAAACGCCACACAAATGGTAGCCTGAGGAAAATATTTAATGGGCACTGCTGTTCTTGATGGCAATAATCCCAATATTGGGAATAGACTTTTTGTAATTAAAATATTTCAATAAATAGAGAGGTGACGCAATTTTTCAGTTTAGCAGGGCCATGGGACCCCTATCAAATGGGGCTCAGTGTGACGCGTGACCAATGTTTACATGGCTATTTTTAAACTTTCCCCGAAGAATCTGCCTTGACGCATGCGTATTAGGAGGGTTTCCCCTAATATCAGCGACCTTAAAAGTAAGCCTGCTTGTGGAGGTTTGTATCAAGTCTCTTCCAGGAAGAGACTTTCAGTCACGCAATGAATACAGGACTTCAGGTGACAGACTATTAAAAATTGGAAAGCAGAGAAACTCTGATCTATTTCATGTCATATAAATGGAGTAAATATGCCTGATTATCAGTGGGTTTGGGAAAGGTGTCACTTCAACATTTAATCCTTGAACTAGAAATCTTGTTGGGCTATTATTTCACTAAGGTTTGCTTCGGAACTGTAACTATGGAGGTGAGCATAAAAAAACGCGAGTAGCAAAAAAGTAAATCGGTTTTGCCCCCATTTTCTATTGATTAATGTAAGTGTCATTGAAGTAACCTTTGAGAAGTTGACAGGTACAGTGTCAGCGAAACTTTTAATTGCCATAGAAAAGCTGGCGAATATAGCCAATTAAACATGTAACTCTAATTAGGTTTGATTTACTGGTCCAAGACCTCTATCTGCCACTCTACGTATACCTCTGAAACCGAAAACTCTCGTGGGCGTTTTGCAAACAGTCAAGGTTGGAAACGAGGCCACATTACATTGAGACGACATGTGAAGGCCCTGATGGACTGAAAATATTGTCCAGCTTGTTATGCTGTCCAAATAATAGTCCTGGTGGTTTCAATCACCAGCACTGCTGAGACGAAACAATTTGTCTAAAAATATAGCATTTGTATCCTGAACGTCTCTGTCTCTACGAATACCTATACTTCTGAAACCGAAACCTCTTGTGATAATTTTCCAAACAGTACTAGGTTCGAAACAAGGCCACATTAAAATTTGAGATTTATTTTTTTCTATTGTGTTTGTGCCTATTGTGGCAGCAATGTAATGATGTTTATAACGTTAGCCTGGTATGTTTTTTCATGCAATACATTGACAATAAAGTCAGTCAATGCATGCATGTACTTTGTGACCCAGATGCATCTGACATCATGCGATTCCCCTAGCGGGAAAAGTCTTAACTACTACGTTCAGAATTCAACGATCAGAGAGTGACAATAAAGTCAGTCAATGCATGTACTTGGTGACCCAGATGCATCTGACATCATGCGATTCCCCTAGCGGGAAAAGTCTAAACTACTACGCTCAGAATTCAACGATCAGAGAGAGTGACTTGATTTCGATATAACACACAAACTATTTTAAAGCTTTTCTGTGATCTTTAATAATAACGTGAACAATATTTTTATGAAATTTTAAGACACGGATGCAATCCGGTTACTCGTTTCTATAAACTTGTAGCACGTATGAAAACAGGCCTAAGTGTCCTGCATGGACAGATCCATGTACATTATAAACATTGTATAAAATCCCACATTTTATATTACCCGAGTAACGCAGAGAAAATTATTCACATGCTTAGGAATTTGGGGGGGGGGGGAGGTTCATTCATAAATTCCATACTCTTAGATCTCGTGCTTGCACTCGCATGGCAGTGACACGCATACCACGGCGGTCAAATCTGGTTTACAGGAGGAAAGAAATTTTGTATTGACTTTTCTCTCCTCCCCCCCCCCCCTCCCCCCCCCCGCATCTAGAACGAAACTGCTGGCGCGAGTGTTCACTATGACGAATGCTGGCCTCTGTATATTAAAACCTTGGGATGTTGGATTATATATAATATGTCACTTTTTCGTACAATATCGCACACTTGGCCTCTTCGTCAGTTTTTCTTTCTTCCATTTTGCAAGCAAATTATGTTGAAGGTACTGCTAGTATCGTTAAAAGTTCATTGCACATTCGCGTTTCAACTTTCTCGTGTTGAAGAAAAACTCTGAACTTATAAGCATATTTTGGGCAAGAGCTGTTTATTTCACGAAAAAAACAAATACAGTATTTACAACATATAATTGTACCTTTGACATTTTGGAAGAGGTTTTGTGTAGTGCGAAAAAGCTGACCCGCCGGGCACAAGGCAGAATGTATTATTATGCTGGTATCAGCACCTGCTGGACAGTGCTTCCGGTTACTCTGATCTTCTTCTTCCGGGCCAATCATTGCACAAAGGTTCTGGTAATATTTGCTGTGAAACATGACTCGCATACATTTTTATTTTACTTAAATATCTTTAATCCTTATACATTTCTGTGAAAATGCATTTGAAGATTTTTTCAGTTTTCCTGGTTTTCAGAGGAAACTGTGATCGTATAAATATTTTGGTTAGGCACTCTTTATTACGGGAGATGATAACAGTTTGGTCTTTACATTCTTTTGGGTGTTTATCGGATACAACAATTTCTAGTAAGAAAAAGACATCGATACATGCTTAAACTTTTCATATGCCACCAGACACAGTTCAACTTATATAAGAATCCCACGAATTTATATGTTCTTAAGTACTTTGATGAATAGGTATTTTCTTGTACAGTCACCCTATAGATGCTCGCCTAGGTCAAAGATTGCACAAACAAGAAGTTCTATATATGGGAAAATATGGTATTAAAACACTCTAATAGGACACAACTGTTTCCTACTGATGATTAACAGACTCTACACCGTTGCTCCGCGCGTTTCGGTTCGTTGACCTTGACTTTTGAGCACGTTTTGAGTATGGGTCTTTTTCACATATCTTGTTCAAATGTTTTTAGCCATGAATTTAAGTATAAAATATTAAATAATACAATTAAATACAATACTTTACATCGGAGTGTTTTTGGCCGAATTGAGGAGGAAAAGGTTGGGTTTTGACTCACAGTGTGACTGCTTATAGGCTTAAGAGCGCCTCTCTGGGTACGTCCGATGACTGTGCCGAGTGATAATATATAACTTTTGTTTTTAACTGTAAAGGGACTCATGCTCGCAAACACACTAATAATGACAGCTTCACCAAATTTGTACAAAAATTTCAAATATCTTAACTTAGTTATACCTGCTCATGCTTCAAGACAGAAGAACACACTATACAGAAGAGTAGTAGGCCTACGTGTAAAATAATGTAGAAGATCCGCACCCGCACGTTTATGATTGCTATACCACAAAGGAAATAATTTGGCCTTTTCACGAAGTTCGTCTGCATAAAAGCTCTGGAAATCATATACAATATAAATATCAAATACTCTTGGAGCGTCATATGGTCACAAATCATGGCAGACTAATTTACTGAAGGCACTTGACCCATTACAGGCTTGTCACTCTAATAGTTCATTGATTCGTCGCAGAGAATCCTGCAACATGTGAATTGAACAATTTTCTTTACGTTTGTTTCATTACAAAGTGCTAGATATCAGCGTCTGGGCCTCATGCCTGGCTGCATGGCAAAGTCGCCAGGAATAGGTGCAAATTGCACGTACATAAAGTTCTTTTATGATTCTCTGGTACGGTGTATATGAAGACTCTTCGTACAAAAAGGTACAAAACATGCCTGACCTGCAGAATGTAACTAAGATCAATAATAATTACAAAACCTATTCGCTACATGCCAATGCCTCAACCTTGTACCCATTAGATTAAGAATCTGGGGTAATGACCATGAATGTTGTACCAACCTAGAAGCACTCTCATCCACTGTTATACCAAGACACATTACAAAACCACAATCTTGCGCATGTGACCACATATTTGTAATAAAGCTGGCAATATATCTATAGTGATGCATAAAAAGCACTAGGCCTAAGTGTAAGCAAATAAATGAAAGACGCTGTAGCTGGTTTGTATATTGCCACAACGCATCGATACTCTTGTCCAACTGGTACACATCTCGAGCCAGCGATTTAAGGTTATATTGACTAATTATTTTCACGTGTTTCACACAAACCAGTGATTTTATGTGTGCGGGTCCAGTTTCACAAATTATTAACATAGACGCTAAATAGTGGCGGAAGTGTTTTACGCCCTTTCTGTCACGTTTTGTCTAGTTGCCTCATTTTAAAAAGGTAATTGTCAGTTGTGCCTCATTTCCATGTCATCATAGCCTGTTCATACCTGTTTCATCGCGCATTACGCGAACTTAATTAGTCACGTAGATTATTAGAATGCAGTCTACAGATCAGCTTCTGGTTAATTTGTAAACGTTTCTCTTGAAGCCACTTTGTGGTCTGTGTTGCTTCCTAAAATATTGTAAAGTAAGCAAAAGTGATTGGCAACAAGGCCCTTAGTCACCAGGCATGAAGAGGCTGTAAAACGAGTAGAGCCTACCCAAACCGACGGCAACGCCCTGACACAGAAAGCCACGGTGTGACATGCCAGCCACGTTCTTTCCCACCAATCACAGACGAGAGGCAAAACCGTCAACATGGCTCGATGTCATATGGGTATGAGTGTATCAGTTTGTCCCGAAACCGTTCCAGGACAATAATCGTGATCTTCGAGTTACAACACTGCGCAGAATACTTCATAGGAAAATGACTCTCTGGATTGATAGAATGTCAAGTGACACACAGGCCGGACCAACAACTTGGACTTTCCGTTTACTTTGACAGCCATCCACTGTTGATCAAACGAGCAATGAGCACCTTTTTCCACGGATTAATTTTTTTTTTTTAAATTTCAATTCACTCAGCTTTACTCACAGAGGCGTCAGAACTATGGCAAAGTCACTGTTATAATGTCAACACACAAAAAAAAATGGGTGTGAGGTATTGCTTGTTTTGAATAGCTTTGACAAGACAGCCATTCGAATATCTTTGATGACGTCATGATAAACCATCTCAGTTATTCATGCTTATACATGTAACTTAGATTAAAGTAAAATACAGAGATATGAGACCCATTTTTATACACGCATAGTTACTAAAATTTGTATTAACCATTTTGTCAAATTGAGTAATAACGGAAACGTATAAAAGAGTTTCTTTAAAATTAAGATGGAAGCTTCGTATAAGAACTAATACAGTCGCATTATTGACATTGGGAACCGCGCCATGAGAACTCAAGTTTGTTTTCTTCGGATATAAACAATTCACAGAACTCTTCATGCAGATTCTCGGTTTTGCTGGACAGTGTGTGATACTCCTTCATGAGGTGCCACATGCCCTTAAATGGGCATGTGCTTTGAGTGTTCCTTACGCGAAATCAAGTGCAATTTAAACCTTCGTGGAAGCAGGCAGACTCTAAAATAATCCGGATGCAATTCAGCCCTTATGATATTATATGGAGAGACGTGGTGCATCATTCCGTATACTCTGGTAATGGTTCTAGTCGCGTCATCCAGGTGGTCAGTATATCAAGGGGCTTTGCGTACCTTCAGCATGCCTTCATTTGTACTTCACATCAGTAGTTAACAAAATGGCTCCCTGAAAGAAAAAAATTGTAATAGACCTGCTATCAGGACCCAGCGACTGTGGCGTCTGTGGCTTGAAGGGATGCAATCTGAGAAACGATCTTTGTCGTCTCTGTCCAATATCGATGTTTAAAATCTCCTCATCACCAGTGTCGCCTATGTTACGACTTTTTGACGAGATTTACGGTATTTTCGATCCATCTACGTTATACGATTTTTTTTTCATTATTCTTAAAAAAACCCAAGTCTGCGTAATTTCAATTTGTCTTATAAATCTGGTACAAAAGTCATAATTATGGCAATACTCTCTTGTAAGTAAATCTTTAAAATCAGGTTGAACTAGATCGCTTCATTTAAGGTCTAATTTTTCAAAAAATTTCCACGGAAGGGGTACTTTTCCCTTTCCATTTCCATTCCCCAAGCAAAATGGGCGGGGTCGACTCGGTCGCTCCTAAATTCTCAGTTATTTATTTTTCTGAATGCTTGGAACCCTGCATCACACGGGGGGGGGGGGGTGCGGGGATTTGACAACCTGAGCCAACAACAGGCCTGAGTTAACTATTCCTTCTTGACAGTCTTGCCACGATAAGTACCCGAATATTATCATAAAAGTTAACTGTGCCCCGTGTTTTACTGTATCCTGTAGGCCACATGCCGCGTCTGTTCCTTTCATGTGAGCCAAGAGTGGCAGGGTTATACATTCAATACCGTATGCTTCACCTATTCCTCAACTGATTCAGCAAAAGTCGATGTGGTCGGGAATAAAAAACGATACTAGATTATATGGTTTGTGAAGCGTTCTTTTGATCGAATACCCAATGTTCACCCATGACTAAGATTACATGGGCATAAACGTGTCCATATCTATATTTCATAGGACTCGCTTGACTTTCTGAGTATCATAGTTTAACTAGGATAAGCTGTCCAGCTAGAAAGGTTAAATATTGGTTCAGGGGTAAGTCAAATTGTTCTTATCTGAACCTGTACTATACAAATTTAGTAATTATGGTTTGTTTGACAGGTATTCTTCATTCATGATGAAGAACCGTATTTATAAGCACAACTTTACGTATTTAGCTAATTCATCATTTGCCACGTTCATATTTATTCATTATTATGTGGGTTGTCTTTGCTGAATATTTAACTTAGACAAGGAGCCGCTACCCAGAGAGACATGTACGGGCAATAGGCTCCGAAACATGTTGAGTAGTTACCCGCTGAAGACCCTTCAATTTATTTGGGCTGATTAGCCTATGTCAATTTTTTACAGAGGAACGTGTGCAATATGGACAATAGTAATTCCATATGTACATAGGCTAGACAGGGACAGGTCAGCTCATGGAGAGTAAAGAGTTCGGACTGCGGAATAGGGTAATGACTACTAGGAAGTGGTTCTGGGCAAAAAGACACAAATACAATAGCTTCCAAGTAAAAAAAAAAGCCTCATATAACCACAGCTACTTTAGTGACTAGATTATTTAAGGTTACTTTAACATGCAAACCAATGGGAATACACCGCTCTAGACCTTCAAATTTTTGTGTATTCGGTTGTGTATTGGGGTCATAACACACTTCAGAGCTAATTCTGACCTGTCCTATTGGAGAAGGAAGTGCCAAATGTATAAGATACTAAAGTTACCTTTTTATGTTTCAAGGTCTATTGCCCACGTGTCTTCTCTACAATAAATACTGAGTACTAACATGCCTACAGTTGCAGAGACCATAAAAATTGACCCGGTCAACAGCTTTCCTCGGCGTGCTCTGAGAACAATGTACCCCAAGCGCGTCCAGGAAACCTGCCGCCTCAGTGAAATAATAAGGTTTCTCTCACTTGCTCCTGGGAAGAAACTTACATCATCAAACACACATAGTCTTCCCTATGGAGTGTGTCAGCAACTGAGACAGGCGAAACTAATTTTATTTTTCTTCGCACATTTTTCTTCATTACTCAAACAAAATGACATTGAACAAAGCATTCACCATAGCAGGTTTTCGTCAAAAGAATTGCATGTATATATAACACCAGAATGCACCGCTGTTTACATTTCCCGTGAACGCGTTTTTGTTAGCGTATTGGACATGTACATAAAACAGACGAGTAAAACAGGAAACTAAGTTAAAAGTGTACTTGAAATGTACAATATTCTTCAAGGTAAAGAGTTTGTCTCACGTGACTCACGTGGGGCAGTAACAAAATACGCATTTCATGCACATTGAAAGTATGGTCAGAAATCTGGAAGTTTTCTGTAGTGATGAGTAAAAATGCTACCTAATTTATCACAACTTACGGCTGATTAAACATGTATATATATATATATATATATATATATTCAAATTTCATCGTTTCTTCATAAGTTAAATTTTTGCAAACATCGACATGTTCCTATGTCACCAGTATACACGTGACTATTGAACACGATGGGCAGCGCATGTGATTTTAAATTTTTAACCAACCTTCTGCAGTGCTATATTAGGACTGACTAGATGAAAGCCGTTCAGGGCTGGGATTCGTATTCCATTTGCCGCAAGCTCTGGAAAAGGTAAACAAAATCATGACCGTTACTTGTTGTCCAGATATTTGGCATACTACCTCTTCAGAATATCCAATCGGTGCTATCGCATATGAACTTCGTTGCCATATTGATACTTCATACGGCTGCACCTAAGAACAGTATTCTATTTTCTTTGTCCTTTTTATTTTTTCATTTCATTGGATCCTTAAAATACGAAACCATAAAAATAAAGTTTGAAAATATTCCAAATCATCAGCAATGGTATGATGCAGATGCGTTCATTAGCGGCCTGCTAATTAGCGCATTTGAGAACTGGTGATAAGCATCTGCTGACTGGTCTTACTATAGTTTGGGCTCTCCAACCGTCAAAGCAAAGGTTACAAAGGTGTATAGGAATTTGGTTATTTGACAGGGTAAGCAAAGTCCAAAGCGCGAAGCGCCTGCTGTATTTAAATAATCTGTATGATTAGCCACATTTTTCTTTAACTCATTCCACCCTGATGACGCTTTTTCCCGCTAATATCTAAATGTCGTCTGCTAATTGTATTTTACTAATTTAGGGATTATTTTTCAATATTTTTGATGAAACTTGCATGGAAGATCATTCCAAATTATATGCCCATGGTCAACAGCTTTCCTTGACGCGCTCTGGGCGCAATGCGCCCAGAGCGCGCCAAGGAAAGCTGTTGACTCAGTCTTCTATCAGGGTGGAATGAGTTAATGTTGGCCTCATTACCATCAGTGTTATTATCATATAGCCTATTTATTTTCGCACATTAACTAAATGGTTAATTTAATTGTAAATGTAAACTAAAATTTTGGGCACATTACGTAGTACAATGCAGGTGTTACAATTTCAGAGCATTCGTGATCGTATCTTGTATCTTTTTGTTGTTTGAAACAGTTCAGTGATGCCACATATCTCGTACAGTAATACGATATACATATCCCTTATTTTTACATTTTTCCACTGTGCATTAGTGCGTGTGATTTTAAACGAGCTTAGTCATGCGATGGATCGATAGCAATTTCCGTATCTCTAAGTCTATTTTGCAGAGAGATACTTACTATTCAGATGAGGAACGAAGAAATGTCTGGAGCACAGGTTGAAGAGGAAGGTCATCATGGTGCTCTATGTAAAGATACACGTAATGATTAGTGATACATGTTGCATTGGAAACGACCAACTAGAAAATACATACTTCGATTTCTGTCATGGAAGATCAGTCTCCCCACTTTACAATGCATCACAATGAGAGTACTGGTGGTAACAGTAGAAGTAGTTTATTGACCATTGTCCAAAATGAAAATATAATAATAATAATAATAATAATAATAATAATAATAATAATAATAATAATAATAATAATAATAATAATAATAATAATAATAATAATAATAATAATCATAATAGGAGCCAAGTACACTGTGACAAATGAAACACAATCTCTGTGTCCACTATAATAAGTCGGTTCTTCTCAGTATATAAACACTGAACCAATCATAATCTGTAAAAATCCATCAGCCAGTTCATAAACAATCCAAATTATTTTTTACCGAATTCAGCCATCAGTACTATTTGCAATAGGATATACATTGCGTACACTTTACAAAATTCCAATTACAAGACCTAAAATCTTATGAGCCAAAGCCATGCACTCCGATTTCGATTATGCACAATGGAGCGATGCACTCCCATCCAGACATGAATTCCCCTCGGATGTCTAGCACTAGACTGCCAGGCTGGCCATTTTTATTTTAAATAATCAAAAGAAAAAAGACATATTTTAATGACAGAAGATACACCCTGATCAGTTTTGTCAGGTAACAATTACAATTCTGCAAAATTCTGAAAATACCAATCAAACATGGATATCGGTGTGGTGGTGAAAATAAACCGTTCATTTGAAAACATATCTACGGACCAAGTGAACAAAAAACTCTTGCGTGTTACTTTTTCTTTGATACATGATCCAGTGATATTGTGATATAATCGGCTTATTGTAATGGCGCTTCAAAACGGTCATGTCTACTTACTTGGATAATGCCAATGTCAGATTTAACAACGCGGATAACTGGGCTGAAAAAATAATATTTGTATGTATTTATATCTATATATCTGTCTGTGTGTATGTATGTATGTATGTATGTATGTATGTATGTATGTATGTACGTACGTACGTACGTATGTATGTATATATGTATGTATGCATGTATATATGTGTGTATGTATGTATGTATGTATTTATATGCTAGATCGGAAACATCATACCCGAATGGACGAATATGGGAAATATGAAAATACTTTGTAAATAAATCGTAAGGATGTATGACCCAAAATTCAGGCTACCGTCCATGTGTTTGTGTGGCCTATTAAAACATCATGAACTAGGTGCCATTCCAACTTCAATTTGTAGGTATGTGACATAGCCACAGCCAATGAACCATAAACCAAAGTTTACCAAAGGCTTTAATTTTATGCAAATTAAGCAAATACAAAAAATTAAAATCTTGAATAGCTTAAAAACTATTATAGATAGTGGTGTCATTCAAATTTCAGTTTATGAGTTTGTGACATAGCCACACCCTGTGAACCAAAAAGCAAAGTTATAGCATTAGTAAAGTAGTAAATCTTCTTTTCTAGTCTTTCTTTCTTTCTTTACGACGAAATTTGTGCGGGGTCTTGGACACTATTCTGAAAACAACCAAACTTACCATGGTGACTGACCTACCAGTGAAATTGTGCACCTAGTTTGGAAAAGTCATGATGTGTGTGATTTTGCAAATTAGGGGCAATAAAGAATTTTAAAAGCTCCATATCTTCGAAACTATTGCAGATAGACACCAAATTTTAATGTGCATATAAGAATTTGTAACACCTGCCAATAAAATGGACAGTAATTGAAATTTGTAGAATTTAAAATTATGCTAATAAGGGGCATTAAAAATTTAAAGTTGAATATCTATAAAACTATTATAGATGAATGCCATTCCAACTGGTATTTATTCGTTTTGGGCAAAGACCCGTACGATGAACCATGAAACAAAGTGGTAGAATTTTAACTTATGCAAATTAGGTGAATAAGCAAAATTTAAATCTTTAATAGCTTCGAAAATATTGAAGATACAGGTGCCATTCCAACTTCAACTTATGGGTTTATGACGTAGCGGCATCCAATGAACCATGATTCAAAATTGCATGCAAATAGGGTGAATATACTAAAATTTAAATCTTGAATAACTTCAAACTATTATACAAAGAGGTGCCACTACACCTTCGATTTGCAGGTATGTGACATAGCTTCATCCAATGAACCATAAGCCAAAGTTGCATGCTTTAATTGATGCAAATTAGGCAAATACACAAAATTAAAATGTTATATATCTTCAAGCTATTACAGATAGTAGTGTCTTTCAAACTTCATTTTATAAGTTTGTGATATGGCCATACCCACTGAATCAAAAACTAAAGCTGTAGTATTTTAATTTATATAAACTAGGCTTGTACACAAAATTTCGATCATGTTGAACAATGGGAAAGTGTAGCATTTCAAACTGTTCTCATTTTGAAGGCTTCTATTTTCTGCTTTAACGCCCTCTTTTCAAACAACTGATAAAGCATATCTTTCTTCCTTTACAATTTGACTTTCCACACTAAGATTTTAGTTTCAGTCATTTACTGCGAGGTGGTTGTAACTGAAGCGACAAATTCAATAGACATTTGTGTGAGTGTGTAACAAGGACGTTCATTGTCAGGTCCAAAAGATTTGACAGAGGGTACCAAGATACTTTTTTCTTGTTTTTCTCGATCTTGTTTTGTTTTGCTTTTGTTTATTTTTTTTCTCTCTCTTAAATTAGTTTTTCTTTTTTCCCTCGTTTATTTATGGTTTGTAATTTACTAATTCATTTGAGTGTCCACAAACCACACTGTACCCAAGGATCCTGAATTGTGAAACATTTTTTTTTTTTGCAAAGGGTCATCTGTGTACTCAGGAACGGGTCTAAGGAAAGGCACCAGCCAATCTCCCAATCTGTTTTCAAGAAAATACGTCAAACCAAAGCTCACCACAATAAGGTTTGGTGGGATATTACGTTAGCTCAACGTACACCCAACAATAGCCGCAGGCTAGCATTTGGTCAATGGTGGGATGAAGAACAAACTATTGTTAACATAGCCATTCTCATAGAGCCAACCAACTTGGACCCATGTTTGCATGCTATCACAGATGACATCGTTGCTTTTTGTGTCAAACGTTTTATCACAAGACATGAACGTTGGCACGTTCTATTCATGAATTACAGATAAAAAGAAGAAATATTAATCTAATGAAGAAAGTATGTGGTCTTACTTGAGCTCTTTGACAGTTGCAGTGATCCATTCGTCACCTTTGACCTTCAGGTTGTTTATTGTAAGATGAACAATCTGCAGTATAACACGAAGTCACCTTATACTCACTTCAGCATTATTATTGTCTGCAGAGGGCCGCACGATACTGCCCGGACCCGCAGCTGTTTTTGCCTGTTGAGCACACCAGTCTCCATGCTTTCTCCACTTCACTACAAGTGTTGTGGAAATAATACGGTGCTTGGTCTGCTTCAGAGGCAACAGATATGTCTAATTTAGACACAAACATATAGTTTAATTTTATCATACGAAACCCACAAGGCAGCAATATCAGAAAATGCCTTGGCCAAACTTACTCGTGCGTCCGTTACGGTCAGTGACTATCACTAACACCTGCACAAAGAAATTTGGATGAATTGTACGTTAACGATCTCACTTTCAACAGATAAACTTTAAAAACAGTCTGTCATCATAGCCAAATTTATAACAGCAGGTCGTCAGCCGGAATTACCGTGACACGTATCGATGTAGACGCGTACCTCTGCTAGTTCTTCCACTTTCATTGGCTACAGCGAAGCATAATTATGTATATGATGTTTGCGCCATCGTGTTATGCAAAATTTGTGATCGTCAATTGATATTTCAGATGTATGTACACTGATACTTGTTTTGAGAACGTTACGGTCATTTTATTACGGTTGGTTATTAAAATAGATGACGTTACGGTCATTTTTGCGACTGGTTAAAGACACAACATTTCATTCTTTCTTACGATCGGTTTAAAGAGATAGCGTTACATTCATTTTACGATTGGTTGAAGGGAAGTACATGCACGCATTGTTTTCTTCAATTGATCCACTGCTGTTTGAATAGGTCTTTATTAATGCAACAGAACGACACCCAGGGCGCTCTAAAATGAAGCTGCTAATTTTATTGATTTTGTGCCAAATCTGCATATTATCTTTCCAGGTTTCGCTTGTTTCAGCATGCTCTTTTGAATCACGAGAAAATCAGAATACGTGGTTGCCTGATCCGTAGGGAGTGCAATGTGGAGTACGCAGCCTGGACTGTCCACAAGGACATTTCCCACAAGTGTATTGTTTTGCAAAGTGCTATATTTAAGCATGATAGAAATCCTTAAGTGTGAAGGAATAAGGATCAGTTTCAAGGAAAAGGGGTGTGGTCAAATGAAAACCTTGACAGGTCATATGATTGGACTCAGTCAACAGCTTTCCCCGGCGCAATTAATGTTAATACTTGCCGCCTCTGTTGAAAATAGGAATTTTTTGGTCCCGTTGCTATTGCGCAAGAAGTAGTCCATGTTGCCCGTCACGGTGCTGGATAAACTTTGTGGAGTTATCTGAACTTGTGGGCTCTTTGTCGACTTGGCTTCGATCTCTATGTAACTGTTCGGGTACAACTGCTGAACCTACCGAAATAATTTAAAAGTAAGTACGGTCAAGCATTCTGAACTGGCTGCATGCTAAATTCTAGCAGATAAATTCCTTTGCAAGGCATTTTATCCAGTCTGTATGTTAAATAGTTGAATAGCTAGCCTAAGCATCCTAACTTTTCACGTATTATGTAGTAGCAAACCTAGGCTGATTATTAAAAACAGTCTGATATATATATATATTATTATTATTATTATTATTATTATTATTATTATTATTATTATTATTATTTATTATTATTATTATTATTATTATTATTATTATTATTATTATTATTATTATTATTATTATTATTATTATTATTATTAAAATACCTAAACCAGTCATGCTAGATAGTAACACATTACATGTTCGATTGTCTTGTATGTTGTCGTTGTACATGTAACATTTGCATTGTGTGGTTGTGCTATTTTATTTGTTAAAAAAGTGAACTAATACAAGTTGTGTATATTTGCAGTCAATTTCCAAATAAAACTGGAGAGTCACTAATTCCGTGGAGCCAATCGGTGATTAAGTAATTGAGCTGAGATGGCATGACTGCAACCAGTGAACGTGGTGTGCCTTTGAGGATCGAAGGGCTTAAGCCAATTATCAAAGGGCATCCATATTCACGACCACTTGACAACTCTGGCTTAAGACCGACTTGGAATACTAAACGGTCTACCACATGTGAGACCGTGAGACGTCTGGACTTTGTGTTTTGATACGTCTATATATCATGTAATATCCTTTCTATGCCTCAGATATGATATTCTAAACTGTGTGGACAGGTAAATCGCGTAATGGAATGTCCATAATAACAAAGTGTGCATTTTACACGGCAGCCAGACATCTTACACAGGTTTGCTCCTTCAAAGTGTACTAGGTTTGATTCAACACGAGTCGATGGTGGCATGGGCCGTGCAACGAAGGAAGGCTGCAAAGTTACCGAAGTTTTTCTTTGAATATGCCCCATGACTTAGTATATTTCCTTTAATATATCCCATTACTTGGTATACGGGCGAGTAATAAAGCCATAATTTACAGCCATACGATCAGCTTTCTCATAAACGATGGCACCTCTATATTTTTTCACGAGCGCCGGAACTTTACCGAGGTACATTCCGTGTCTTTTGTAACCTTGGAAATCTGAGGCTCCAAGCACATGCTATTCTCGTTAAGATCATTATAAAACATACGCAAACAATGTCGTTATCGTTTTTTTTTCTTCTTGGACTTGAAATATTACTGCATAGAACTTTGTGGTCAACCTTTTGTCGAACTTTAGAACTTCGAATCGACCAATTCTTTGATATGTTGCAATTATGTTGACAACGTTCCAGCCGTACCGTTTATGGTTGAAATCCGTGCGCACCGTGGGTAACAGGGCAATGCTCTGGGACAAAATTTATATTAAACAAAATAAGGTTAGTAACAGGTTCGGTATTATTGTTTGAAAATAACGGCGAGGTAGACGAATACAAAAACAAACATTCGCTTATGCTTCTGGTAAGAATCAAATGATTCCGGCTCCTGGTTTGCGCAACAGAATCATTTTGTTCCAACCAGAACCACCAATGGTTTGTGTATGTGACAGTAAGGATGCAGCTACCCTCTGTAATTGTATATTATACAAATAAATATGATGTACCAGTATATTCCTGAATGCAACAGAACGTGGCGACACGGCACATTCATCAAAGACTGTTGCTTGTGGAAATCGAACCGTGGAGTCTGCTGGCAGTATAAAAGCGCTTTTAGTAATACCCACCTTCGGAAGTATGAGCCCTATGCACAGCTCCGAGAACTGACAGCTGGTGGCAAGCCTCTTCTGCTCGTTAGGTGGCAACTGCAAAATTAATGTACAAGACGTATAATTTTAGTGGCCCATGGCCCGTTGGTGGACGACAGCAGGAACATCGCTTTCCAAAGCCTAATAGGATTTGCAATGAGGCAATAATGCATCCAACCATTGACAATTTATGTCTACCAACTTAAAAGCTACTGATCAATGCATTTTTCTTCGGCCATTTGCAGTTTCTGAGAAATAAGCAAATCGTGTGCCATAGCTTCTCGCTGCACTCAAGATTTTAATAATCTAGTTTATAACAGGGACACCACCTGTTCTATGTTCCCGTGTGTGCATCAGGCCTAAGAATTTATCTGTTGGAAAATTTACAAAATTTTAAGATTCCCGTATTTGATGAGGTCTGATAATGAGACTCGATATTAAAACGCAAATGGGTTACAATGGGTACTCACATCGTCTTTCGTGACTTTGATCTGAAGACGGTTGTCCTGGTGCAACGAGTCCAGCATGGTGCGGATGATATACTCAGAAAGCTGGACGTCCAGCATGTGTGTTTCCGTTGGCGAGATCAGCGGCAGGAGCTGTGCGCCAAAGGGATGCTCACCTTCATGCCCCTTTGTGAATACCTCCCCCTGAAAACGAAAACTCATGACATGGAATATGGGGTAACATGCGTCACATTTGGTCGCTTTTGTTTTATTTCTTTTTGTTTCATCTATTATAAACAGGATTAGCATACATACAATGCACATTACCGGACAACATCCGCGCATATTACCGTCTTTAGCTCCTCACAAAAAAGAAGAAGAAGAAGAAGAAGAAGAAGAAGAAGAAGAAGAAGAAGAAGAAGAAGGAGAAGGAGAAGGAGAAGGAGAAGGAGAAGGAGGAGGAGGAGGAGGAGGAGGAGGAGGAGGAGGAGGAGGAGGAGGAGGAGGAGGAGGAGGAGGAGGAGGAGGAGGAGGAGGAGGAGGAGGAGGAGAAGAAGAAGAAGAAGAAGAAGAAGAAGAAGAAGAAGAAGAAGAAGAAGAAGAAGAAGAAGAAGAAGAAGAAGAAGAAGAAGAAGAAGAAGAAGAAGAAGAAGAAGAAGAAGAAGAAGAAGAAGAAGAAGAAGACAAGCTTGATGCCGTAGATACCAAGGCCCGATGTATTATTGTCAACAGCTGAGGTAATATCGTCACCAGGGTACGTAAACAGCAGTGGTTACAGGCTTATTGGCTACAAGGACAACTTCCTGACTACTGAAGGAATAACACATGCAGGCTTGTGACTAAAAAAGGACAACGTCTATTCTACCTTAGTTATGAGTAATGATAATAGACTCTTTGACAACAGGGATATATCAGGATAATTATACGTACAGGGCACTAACTACAAGAAGATTTGCTACAAAGCAAATCTGTCTGTGTGCCTCCAAAATTTGCATAAAATTTCAATGCTACAACTTTTGCTTTTGACTCATTGGATGCAACTACAGCACAAACCTATATATTGAAATTAGAATGGCACCTCTACCTGTGATAGTTTTGAAGATAGTCAACATTTAAACTGCCCCTAAGTAGCATATATCGAAATTTTGCATATTCTGTGGTGCGTTGGGTGCGCCTACATCACAAACCTGTAAGTAGAAGTTCCAATGTCTTTTCTGCTTATAATATTTTTTTTAAGATATTCAAAATTAAAAATTGTCCCTAATTTGTATATCATGGTATGACTTAATTAATGGATCTATCCTAATACCAAGTTTATTGCCTCAAAGTGTAATAGGGTTCAAGAAAATTGTCGGACAAAATTGCTGGTGAAGGAGAATCTGCAGAAGAAGAAAGAAAGAAAGAAAGAAAGAAAAGAAAGAAAGAAAGAAAGAAAGAAAGAAAGAAAGAAAGAAAGAAAGAAAGAAAGAAAGAAAGAAAGAAAGAAAGAAAGAAAGAAAGAAAGAAAGAAAGAAAGAGGGAAATGGCTGTGTTGTCACACAGACATAATCAGTTTCCACCCACTTTAATGCATAAGTCAATCTCTCAATCTCAATGACATTTTCTTTTTTGTTTATTGTCCCATCTCATTATTACGCCTCGCCTTGCCTTAATTTATGACACGTTATCTTCACGGCCGCTCTTATTTGCTGCCATGCAGACCAAATCTTCCAATCATGGTAGTATTGCAGCAAAAGTCCCTAAATGTTCAGTATGAAGCCCATTGACTTTTCTGGTTCACAATAACTTTGTAAACATTGTCAACTATTCTGTAGATATTTGATTTAAAGCTCAGGCTCTAGGATTTGTCTTTACTGCGAGAGCAAAGCTTTTGAGATCGAAGAACATTTCCTTCTGTCCTGTACCGTTTATGATGATTGAGAAATAATCTGATATCCTTGATGGTACGACGAAATCAAGATATGAAACTTGTCTTTTCCCCGAGGACGTTGTGGCAGTGCCAGTTTGTAAATTTATATGTCTATTTCAACACCAGTGACGTCTACCAATGAATTTGTGCAAAGCAACCGCTTTTTACCAATGTATTGATATTTCCATGTACTGATATCTTTCATGTAGCTGTGACCTTTTCGCAAACCTATAATGACCACAAAAAATAAAAATAAAACTCGTAATTTCGAGTTTTTCTCGAAATGTCCACTTTAATCTCGACATTTCGACCTTTAAAAAACGCGAAATTTCGACTTTTTTTCTCTAAATTGCAACTTCTTTAAATCGAAATCGACTTTTGTCTCGAAAATTCGACAATTATCTCGAAATTTCGACTTTTTAAGCTTGAATTTTGATTTTTCTTTCTCGAAATTTTGACTTTTTTCACGAAATTATGACTTTTGAAACTCGAAATTTCAACTTTTTCATGCTTCAATTTCGACTTTTTTAACTCAAAATTTCGACTTTTTTCTCGCAATTTCGACTTTTTTAAGCTTTTAACTTTAAAAAGTCGAAATTTCGATTTTGCACTCGAAATTTCGACTTTTGAAACTCAAAATTTCGACTTTTTCCCCAGAATTTAGACCTTTTTCTCGATATTTCGACTTTTAAAGTCATTCTTTCGACCTTTTTCAGTGGTATGCTTAAAAAAAAACTCGAAATTTCGAGAAAAAAATACGAGTTTAATTTTAATTTTTTAGGTCCTTGTAGGCCTTGTAGGCTTCCGTAACCTTTTACAGGCAAAAAAAACAAACAAACGAAAGAAAACAACACAGCACAAAACAAAAAACCAATGAAGTCTAAACGGTGACAATTGAAAAAAGCATGTTTGTGTGACAGTGCCACGCTATTAGGTTCAGATTGGAAATTGGCGACTGTTGCATTTTCACGACAGCCGAATACCAAAAGCTATGACAGTTTGAGAAACAAGCTTTTTAGAATGTAGGAAAACATAAGCAGCTTGGTCTCCGGTTTTACCATTCGCTCCATGTCACGCTGGCCGAACGACCCAATTGAAATTTCGGACTACGACAACGGGTCAGCTCTTTTCAAGCTCTTCCAAAACATTTTACAACTATTCCCTGGTCAACTGTAGGAAGGAAATATTCCCCCATAATCTATTAAAACTATCCGAAAATTAGAATTTAAGAAAACATAAAAGACCTAAGTGTAATTTATGGTAATATTTTGACAAAAGACTGTCATATTTCATGTTGGAAGGCAGATGTGAAACGGCCCCCTACACAGAATGGGTTTGGTTTAATATTAATAATCGCCTCGTTCATGTGGATAAGTGCAGTGCTTGCTTCTTCTCGTAATCTGGAAAAGGACTTCAAGCAGTCACTTTCCCCATTGTATTTTGTCTGAAAATGGTCCTTTTCTTCATTATTCCGGAAGGCAAGTCAAAGAACCGATATACTTTTCAGACTTGTGCCTTGGGTAACACCCTGTTGTTTTCTAGATGTTGTATATTACATGTTGTATTGGTACAACGGTCCCAATGCTCAAATGTGTCCTACTTGTCATTTGTCTCTGCATAATTGTGTGCTACTTTTGGACTTCCTATCAGACTGTAGTCCAGTTACTTTGTGATGTGACCTACCTTGTGATTTGTCTCTACATAATTTTGTGCTACTTTTGGACTTCCAATTAAACTGTAGTCCAGCTCCATATTGTAATCCATGGGCACCTTGACTGCAATGAAAGAAACGGACAACAACTTTGGGCATGGTATATTTCACAATTAGACCAATGAAAATTAAAACTTTGATCCGATGTTGGCTAATATCCCGTCTACATTCACAAAGTACATCAGAGGCCTTCTAAGTCTATGGTTGCTTGCTAATCTAGCAAGTACGTATGGTGAAATTGTTACTCTTAAAATTGCATAGGAGAAATTTGTAAAGTTATGTACATGTATAATGATTGAAGGAGTGCGCAAAGCAGATGTTCACGTGTTGTAATCCCAGGACAACATCTGTACTTTGACTGACCAAACATTTTAATATATCCACGTTTTTCTTGGGTGAAAAATTCACGTTCCGTGCATATATCAATAAACTGTTGAATCTGATACAAATGTCCTCTCGCCAGCTATTAAATCGCAGCCTCGATTGCAACATTCATTTGTAAAACATTTTCGGACTTCATTACTTGTGTATCATCTCCAAAACAGTGTCAAACGCTGTGCAAACGGGATAAGGTCGGTACCTTGAAAATCCATCAACTGACGTCCCGCTGCATTGATGGCGTGTATGGCGTCCTTGCATAGCTGAAACACATTCGTCGTTAAATATATTCTATCAAGGACATCATTGGACAATTCTTTTATTATGTGCTAAGCATGGTTACCATTGGACTTTTTTTTTTTTTTTTTTTGTCTGTCATGTGCTAAGCATCATATACATAAATCAACTGTTCCCTTATAGGTTTACTTTCATACCGATGTAAAGCGCAACTAATAATTGACTTAACAGAAATGAACCAAAAGCTCGTTCCAGGAATAGAATAATTGGTCATGTTTACTCCACGTGAATATGCGAAAGTATATGATTGATGCGATAAATCTTTGAATGCTAGTCATGGTAATATTTACATTTAAAATCATCATTACTCTAACAATGACATCTTCAAATCTCTCACACAAAGGCCTCTCATTCAACTACCAGCCTGACTACTATACATTGGCGGCTCCAGACATGTAAATGATTCAGGTCAACAGCTTTTTTCCGGTGCATTTTAGTCGTATTAAGTGCCACCATGTGACTCGGTCTAGATATCGCCCTTCTAGAGTTAACGCAAGCTGGCAGTTTGTAACGGAAGATGTCGATAGCGGCTCTTCTAGAGTTAACACAAGCTAGCAGTTTTTAAAAAGTGGATGTCTAAATATCAGCCATTCTAAAGTTAACACAAGCTGGCTGCTTGTAAGAGAGGATGGGCGTGCTTCAGAGAATATACATTATTATTGCAATGTTTATGCACAACTTGAAACAAAATATATTATTATTTACTGTTTCTTAACACATAAACGAACATAAGACACACTCTTGACAAGACTGGTTGATAGAACAAAACTTCCAGTATCTGTCATTGCCTGGACGAGACACCAAGACCATTATCAGTCTTGAACGAGTCCTGACCGCAAACCCTCTGGTGCAAATATTTTGAAATTTAAGGATACACTGCCAGCTTGTTCTAATGATGCGATCAATAAAGTTACTATCCCACAAAACTCACGCTGTCAGATATACTCTTCTTGGCTTGCTCTTTAACCGCTTCCAAAATCAGATTGTATATCGCCTCCTTTATGCCGCCGCCTTTGATGTGTATGTCAAAGCTTCCTATACCGTTGCCACAGCGTGAGGCATCAAGCCTCGGAGTTCCGCTGTTTCCAACACCTAAAAAGTTATTTCGCCCTTCCATTTGTTTTATCATTTTTTTTAATGAAAGTGCAGCAACCATAAAAACAAAAACAAAAAAACAAATTCGAGGCTTACAACACTCGAAATTATCGGTTGTTCTCAACTTATTTGTCCAGGAAAATGTTAAATTACGTTACTTTGCCAAAGCACATATTGCTAAGAATTGCAGGTTAAGCACATAGTGCTGATATTGGATGGTGCTGGAGGTCATTTTCAGTATTCTCCATACAAACTTGTGAAAATGAAGGCCTGCCGACGAAATAAGTTTCATTGACATAAAACAGCCCATGCCAAAAGCGATTAATGCATCATGTCGACAACTGTTAGGTTGGTGAAAAATGTATATATACTGCTGTCATCAAATTTAAGGCGGCACTCCGTTGCGTCAAAGAATGCACATTATCTCCCTTTTACTTCTTTATGGGTGCATTTAAGACCGATATCACTCATTCCGTAGAGTGAAGTACGTAAGTGTACAAGGGGTTTTATAAAACAATGCAATACCCACCCACCCCCCAACCCCCCAGAAATTAGGTTAAATTTTTATGTTAAACAAACATCATATATTTTCATGAATTAAAGTACACGTACCCAGGAACATGGTAAAATGAAGGTTCACAGATGACATACTAGCTTCAACCCGGCCATGGTCTCGCACCGTGATACTAAAACAAGGTAAAATGGAGGTTTACAGATCACATACCAGCTTTAACCCTGCCATGGCCTGTATCTGTGATACTGGAAGGAGGTAAAAATGGAGGTTTACAATTGGCATACTAGCTTCAACCCGGCTCAGTTTCTCACCGTGACACTGTGACAGACTGAAAAGTGGTGCAGATCAGGTTTGAACAACGCGAGGGCATCCCAAACGTTCCGGCAACCGTCCATGACTAAGACGGGGACAGTATCGAGTTTGATACGATTTTAATCGACATTGGATTATGTGCCAATTTACAGTCCAGGTCTAAATTACTAGTACCTGACATACATACATGTATATATCTATCTATATATATATATATATATATATATATATATATATATATATATATATATATATATATATATATATATATATATATATATATATATATACATATATATATCTGTATATATATACACTCCAAGGTAAATATATTTTGCCTCTCTGAAATCGTTTTTTTTTTTTTTTTTTTTTTGCAAATTTTCGATGCATCTATTTTCTGAATATTTTTCTTTCTCGATGTATTACAAAACATTGTGTGACAGGCCAATTTTGAGGGACAGATACACAAACACATTGATTTAAACATGTTTTTATTCGAAAAAGGCGATCGGGAAAAAGGGCACAGCCCTATATAAATCCCTTTCGCACATGAAAAAGTATGATAGAGGAAGACGATATACAATAAAAAAGGACATTGGTACCCAGAGTGAACATCACTGCACGAACACAGATAGATCGGCAAAGCCACACAAGAAGAATTGTTGACAAGACAAGCCATTAATGGTAGAATAAAAGAGTAAAGGGGTATGCCACAGATACACTGATTGCTTGCTCTGTTACCTGAAGACAATGACTCTTTCTTGGTAGGAAGCCTTTCAATATTATACAGAAGCCAGGATTCCGGAGGTTCTCATCGTCAACTACTGTTTCTGAATTTCATTCAAAATATTTTGCAGAACAGCGGGCACATATCACTAGCAAATATTTAATGATTTGACAGTTCATTAGCTACCTTAAACATTTGGCAATTGGAAGATAATGCTTATTTGACCAAAAATGAGACATAAAACCAATGATGTGCCTTTCATCTTCGGAGATCCCACTAAATCGCTTGTTTGCTGAATGCTATCTTTCCAACATTCCAAGTATTCAAATAATTTCTGTTTATCAATTGTACCGACACATCTGGGGTTAAAAGAAAAAAAAAGAGAAATCACCCTGCACACGTATTTTTATACTTACGATGACCTTTTTACCTTGGCGTAAAATATGCTACCTGACATATATTGCCAACACATTGTCACGTTGAAGTCGTTGTGTATATAACAGTACGCGGGTCAATTAGGTTTACCTCATGGCTTCATTTGATCTGCTTTGTGGGAAAAACATACCTTTTCCTCTTTCAAAATCACACGGCGACTGAAAATCAAACCTCATGCGGGGCAAGAGACCCCTTTAATTCTTATTATGCCGTGTGGAATTCCGTGGTGTACCCGTTAGGACTTGCTCTCTTGACCGCACTGGGTTATGTTGATTATACCATCGTGTCACACTGTTAAGATTACAGACTAATTGCCAAAAAATGGGATTTCCGTTTCCTCGTAATTTCCTTTTTTTTTGGGGGGGGGGGGTATGTTTTTCATACGGTCTGGCCAGAGAGATCTGCCATAGTTGGTGACTTAATGGTTCCAAAGACGACTTTATAATAGGAGAGGTCCCAATTACCAATTATCTGTGTAATAAGCTAACATACAATCCAATACACCGAATTCTTCAGGGCAAGAGATTTGTATTTCTATTGGATTGCACGTTAAATTAACTTAAAATTAAAAGACTACTTTTAAAGCTGCAAGAATAAAACTTATGTGAACATTTCAGCTGTGTACATAATTTTACCACACAAATTTTTCTGTATCTACAATGGGTGGTTTTAAAGTTATTAAGCTGTAAATTACAATGAAAAGTAATGGGAATACACAACTGTAGCCCTGAATGACTGAATTGGCCTCTACAGGAATGAAGTGGAAGCTTGTGTTCTTGCTCTCTCCTATTAGTACCTGCCGCCATTTCAGGTATAACTCTTCCTTGCCAAGTTTTTAACGGGTCAACAGTTTTCGCTTTGGGTGCATTGAGCGTGCCGCAGACAGCTGTTGACGTAGACCATGTCTTACAGTCCCTGCAACTGTAGCCATGAATTTAAAGGTCGCTTTATAAAGAATACAAATCTGGTGTCTTCATGTTAATTCAGGCCACATCGATTTTTGTGGAAATTGGTGATAAAAGAGTTAAACGAGTACCTATCATCCACACTTGTTCTAGTTCGTACGGAAAAGGGTCACTGGCTGTTGCTTTTTTTCCTGTGACCCCATCTACGTCATAAACCATTGATAAAATGAACACACGACCATGTTTTATATGGCAATTTTTTGGCAAATGAGTTACCCACTGTCGTCACAGCCCATAAACTCCTATGCAACTTTACGTACGTCTGTTGTATTAAGATAAGAAAAAATATGTTCTGACAGTACATATGACAGAAAAAAAATCTGAATAAAATACTGTTCTATGCTATATTACCTTATGTAACGTCATAAGTTATCAGCACAATACATTCAATAGACTTGGACAATGTGTCGTGTTGATCTTTTTCCCCGTAAATATATATTTGTTCATGCAAAGCAGCAAGCGTGCAAAAGTGTTAGCCACAGTCAAAGTTATTTTCGTTTCATTTTCAATGAAGCTAGTTTTTGAGTTCCACGAAGTAACGTACACGCCAACACAGTTGGTTGGCTGCGATATATCAACATTGCACACTTCAAACCGTTCAACTTAAGTGGTAAGTCACAAGTGAAGGGTAATTATAAATTCCTTCGATATTCGATTTATCACCCTCGTTTCCCTTCATCCATTGAAAAAGAGGAGATATATAACCGATTGATTTATCCCATAAATACCGGTCATAAATGAACTGGTAATATAAGACATATTCGCACATACATGCACGTCTATCATTGATGCAATACGAGACATGCATATATTAGTTTCCCGCCACAAAGCACGGGGTTCACGCCTGTTTATCACGGAGGACACACGGCCATATCAATGTCACAGCAAGGGCTTGACACCCCTTTCTCACAAAAATTGTGTCTTTTCGACAAATTTAAGAATATAAATGCAAAATTCATATTCATTTAGAGTTTCTGAAATTGGATATGAGAATAAATTTCTATCTGCCTGTACTCAGTATTCTTTATGTCCAAAATATTTGTAATACCCTGCTTGCACGCACAGGCAGCAACCCTTATCTCGCCAGGCAAGACTGGTTACCATAAAGACAACCAGGTACGCAGTTGTGGCGGGAAATGAATTTACATGCCTCGTATGACGCATGGCAAGGTAAGTGATCTGTGAACTACATCTAAAACAGTGCAACATTGTACCATTTTCAGTAATGGATTTCAATTCTGGCAACATTTTCGAACCAAAAAAAAATCCCAGTCCTAGCATATGTTGTTATAAGCTTGACCTTTGGAGGCCGAAGACCTGCTGCAAGACACCTGCTGGAAAGAAAGCGACAAGCGTGAACAGAAGCAAGGGCTATATGTGCCGTTTTTATGCAGGTGATGTGGACAGCCAGCGGTAACAACAGCTCAGAAACGACCTGAACTATGTTGGAAAAAGGAAAATTGCCTCCAGTGCACCTGAGTCCACTCTTCACACAACGAACAGATCACACACACTGAGAACTTGGTACTTTTCAATACCTGTCTCCACCTGGACTCTGAATGCAGGTTGCAAAAGAGGTTTGTCCTTTTATCCAACTTCAAAACTATGAGCGCCGAGGGAAAATATTACTGGAGGTGTCGAAGATATTTTCCAAATTTTAAAATTACAATTTAGAAGAAAAAATTGACTGAATAAAAATACAAGGGCTTATCATTTCACATAAAAAAAATGTCTGAACGAAACAATAATTGTACTCGTCACAAATGTTTTGTTTTGTGTTTAGTGTCCACTCGGCTTCTATAACGTTCTTTATCTATTTTTCCCTTCATTTGTGTGTGTGTGTGTGTGTGTGTGTGTGTGTGTGTGTGTGTGTGTGTGTGTGTAACTGTGTTGCATACACTTGAAGCAATGTTTCAGCAAATTAAGACATAATCATGCATTGAAAATTGTAAAAAGTGAAGTACTATTTGCGCAGCTTCTTGACATGTTGTACGATGTTTCTGGCGGCGTGTGGAACCTGTCTGACGACGTGTCTCACATGTCGCACGACGCGTCGAAACCATGAGCGCTTTTTTCTGCTCTTCCTGCATTCAAACAAAAGATAGATCCCGTGATTGCACTTGCTGCCACTAGGACTTAAATCACATTAATTGTATGCAACATTCAGTATTCTAGAACACCAAGCCTTGCCATCCTCAATGCCTGAATGCAACATAATCTCCAAGCTGCTGACACCATTCACGTCACTTTGGCTCTCTGGAAATCTGCGGTACTGACAGTGTTGGGCATAGTGACAATAGTTTATGCTACAGTCGACACCTACAAATGTACCATACCAGTAAGTGCCATGCTTGCAAGCAGATCCGCGTTGCCCCAAATTGGGGATTCGGACCAGTGACTGCGCAGGGGCTATTTTTTAGGCGTTACTTCCGTTTGGTGGTTATCTGAGTCTGCTTCTGTATTGCCCCGATCTCTTGCAAGTAAAAACCATCTGGCGGGGGTTTTTTGGTTTTGTTTTGTTTGTTTTTTTGGGGGGGGGTCGTTTTTTTGTTTGGTTGGGTTTTTTTTTTTTTTTTTGGTTTTTTTTTTTTTTTTTTTTTTTTTGGTTTTTTGTTTTTTTTGTTTGGTCTTTTTGTTTTTTTGTTTTTTTGTTTTTGTTTTTTTTTTTGGGGTGGTGGTGGTTTTTTTTGCATGAGTCTGATTGGTTGAGAAAGGTGGATGACAGGACTCTTTCATGAGCACTAATCCACATACCACATGGGCGCACTATATCGGAATTTGCATATGGCGCTGCGCTTTGTGGGACTATTCAGACATGGCGCAGATTCCCACATGGCGCGGAATAGATCAATTAGGCTGTGTGCATAATATAAACTGTCAACGAACAATACGAACAAATTCTATCATTTCATATTCATCATCATCATCATCATCATCATACACAGTTTTTTGGGCTATGTAACACGATGGGCAGGCTGTCCAATCTTCATCGCGCAGTTATTACTGGGCATGTTATCACATTTTTCATTCTGCTTCTTGATGATTATTCCACAGAAGGAACCGTTCTTCTCTTGTAATGCCGAAAAATGATAATCTCTGTCATATCTAGTGCAAACTTGCTCCTTTTTTTCATTTTAAACATGTTACCAACGTCCTTAAAAAGGCGCTCGCACGGAACGCTGGTCGCTGCCGTTACCAAATACATACTAACAAGAGAAGAAAGTGACAGGTCCTGGTCTTGTTTCTTGCACCACTCCAGAGGGCTTTCATTAATACTTCTCGCGGGGTCTGCGGGATAACGGGATTATTCTTTCCCGGAACCCACTGATTCAGTGGGTTCTTTGGCAGCTGATACTGGTCTAAATAGAATCCATTGAAGATTGATCTCTGTGATCTGGTTTGGTGAATGTCTGCGCTGATGGTGAAGGATAGTCCTTCCCTAATTTTCTTTTACGCAAGGCAGATTGTCTGCCTTCTCTCTTGCCAGGGCATACGCATCTTAGCTGACTTGGCATTCAAGAAAAATACTTTTTAGGATATTTGGTCCTTGAATCCAGGAAACGGTCACCCGGATCCAAAAAAATCATTACCTAGGTACCCGACTGGTTCCACGGGTAACCGACAATGTTCTAATTGGAACATTTTATTTCAATTCATTTTCGCTTGAAAGACACTTCCCCAATAAAATAATTGGTACTGTCCACGCGTAAAAATAGAGCGATAAATATCATGTTTTTAATCAAAATGTCTTTAATATATTTGGAATTTGTCTGTAAAATTCTTCCAATTCGGCCAGCGCATTTTTATCTGTAAATGATATGTACTTGGGTTGGCCATCTTTCTTTGCCGTCAGATAAAAAGCTGACTTGAGTAGGGGAATGAGAAGACCCAGTTTTCATGTTGTGGCACTGTCCGATTTCCAAGTCAGTTTAGACCTGCCACAGGCCGGATTTCATTTGGGGGGGGTTACTAATTTTTTATCTACTTTTTCAATTCATTTTTACATTGTAAAATTTTATTGTTGACAGAATGTGCTTATTTCTTTGAGAGTCTAATTTTGATTGACTGGAAAGCTACGTGCAGTCTGACCATGCACTGCCCAGTTGAGCAATCCCCAAATGGATGGCTCCCATTTTAGATCCGCTGGCAAATTTAGAAAATTCTATGACCAAGCCAGGTCTGTGGTCCTGTTTTACTAGTAATGTTTATTTATATGCGTATAAATGTTTGTACATTGTATTATTTTAACCTGTGGCCGGATATAAAAGCTGCGTGAGGTTGTGTTTCCCGGTGTAAGCAAGTGCATCGGTGCTACTTGAAAGTACCCGCAAGGTTACATGATCACGACAAAAATCAGGTAGGACAGACAACACGTAGCTAACAGTCATGATATTGCCACTCACATATGGAGCACCTGCATTCTCTGCCACTCCACTTGCTTAAAGGTTCTTTAAAAAATAACTAAACCGAGATATTAAGGCAGCTCTGTCGTGATCGGGCAAATCATTCTAGGGTGTTGCACTTGAATATCTGAAACTGTTTTCACCATCCGTGCAAAAACCGGAAGTGTTACATTCAACAAATATAAGATGAGATAAGATCATTTTGGAGCTAAAGGAAGAGCAGTACTATAATAAGCATACCTCCCCCCTCCCCCCTCCCCCCCAAAAAAAATCTTATGCTAAAGGGGTATACTCTCGTTTGCCAATTTTGTGCGAAAGCATGATGCTGAAACGAGCACTTCCGTGCGTTAAATTCGAAAAAAATGGTGGTCAAACCTGTGATTTTATGTGCATGTGCTCCATCGTTCTACCGTATGGCGTCCACCATAAGTTAAACTTTATTGGAGCAAACCATGCTATAATCTACACATACCTACATACACACACACACACACACACACACACACACACGTACACACACACACATACATACACACATACATACATACACAAACACACATACATTATACATACCAACACACACACATATATATATCTATATATATATATATATATATATATATATATATATATATATATATATATTATATATATAAACACTTGCACAAATGAATTTATATGTATATGTATATTTGTGATAAAACAAAGGAAGACTAATATTCACCTTTTGTATCCAGCACTTAAAAAAAACGTGTAGAAAAGTATGCTTTTATGGAGCGTCACAGCAAAAATACCGTTGTAGTAAAAAAAAAAAAAAAAGCAGAAATTTTGGTGTCTTTGCAAAATAAATGTTGCTGGTTCCTGGGTGAGCATTTGTTTGATTTTGGCATTGAGATTGACGACATTTTTGACCATTCACACGCATTTGTAGCTGAATCTTGGCAACATGAGAGGCAGCCAATGACTGACCCCCAATCTGAACTCTTCATATAGACTGTGAGCTGTTTTAGTGCCAAGTGCCAATGAGCGTGCAAGGCGCTGTACATTTCCTACAGGATTTCGTTCATGGAACTTTGGTGCTTTTAGCTGTTATACACTACTGTGTACACAAGGGTGATGCACCACAGACTGTGCCCGCTCCCTCATATATATGTGTGTGTGTGTGAGTGTGTGTGTGTGTGTGTGTGTGTGTGCGTGTGTGTGTGTGTGTGTGTGTGTGTGTGTGTGCGTACTTACAAAAGCAAATTGGCGTCGTACTTCCAGTCTGCATCTGTCTTTATGCTGGCGCCTATCAGTTGTAGCATCAGAGCTCCATTCTTTGTATAAATATGCAACTTCGGTACAACGAAACTGGTTATTCGCAAACTGAAAACGAGAGGAATACACTGATAAAACCAGCCTTGACAAGAATATAAATATTCCACAAATTGGCTTAAAGAGGCATGTTTGGCTGCTCGTCTCCATCTACTGCCTCTGTGGCTTTTCTTCTATTGTACTTGGTCCAGTATGAAACAACTCAAATATTTAAACTGTCAAAAAAAGAGAAGTTAATTTTACTTTTTCACTGTGTGTCCATTTATTTATCCGTTCTCTCTCTCTCTCTCTCTCTCTCTCTCTCTCTCTCTCTCTCTCTCTCTCTCTCTCTCTCTCTCTCTCTCTCTCTCTCCTTTCATTTTATGAGTGTATTTAATTGACATAGATCTGTACAATGTACTTACTTCTGGATAGTGTAGTCGACTTTCCCGATACCTATATCTGATGAGTCACGTTTTGCAGGGAACCTGTGTTTCGTCAGACCATCTCCAAGGTGTTTCAGGAATAGCTGGCCAGCTGCAGTAAATAGCTGAATTAAGCTATATGTGGACATAACAAGTTTTAACTAGAAGATACTATACATGTATTTTTCGTAATGCAGTGTACATATATACTGGCCATAGTTCTTTAACCTACAAAGTTAAAAACCAATGGCAAAACATGATATTATTACGAGGAGCATCTCGTATATCTTGGAACCTGGGTCGCCATTCAAATAATTTTGGGTAGATGATATCGAGAAATAAATCAATTCGGTCTGCGTGGACACACACTGGCCTTACGTTCATATTTCAATCTTAAGAATTGAAGGTGCGTGTTTGTTATCATTATCATTCCACAGCTGTCAGGCCTTCGAGGGATGGTATGTGGGGAAAATGACATGATTTGCGTCATTTTTTCCTTAGGCAGACCATGTACAACTATGCACCAATGTCGCATTGGACTTGTTTTCGTGTGAGACCTCGATAACCGAATCATGTCAACTTGAGAACGTGTAATACATGCCAGCTGGTCTATCCTATGGCAAAATAAAGAGAGCCGAAAAAAAATGTGTCTCATGTACATCATTGGCTAAAGCACTCTGCCGGTCAGAAACGCTTACCTTCATCTGTTTGCCGCTGAGCTCCAGTGGTTTCAGCGGCAACCAGCGTTAGGAAGCGTTACGCAGTAGCGGTACCACTGAAATTGTGCATATTATTTGGAATTGTCAAGATATTCAAAATTATGCAAATTAGGGGCAATCAAAATTCTAAGAGCTCCATATCATCCGAACTATTGCTGAGAGAGAGAGACAAAATTTCAAAGTACATGTATAGGTTTGTGTCACCTACCAATATAATGGACACTAAATGAAAGTTGTAGAATTTATGCCAATAAGGGGCATTGAAAAATTTAAAGGTTGAATATCTGCAAAAGTATTATAGATAGAGATGCCATCCAACTTTTATTTGTAGGTTTGGGAGATATCCAGTGAACTATGAACCAAAGTTGTAGAATTTTAATTTATGCAAATAAGCTGAACACACACAATTAAAATCTTGAATAAGTTCCAAATTATTTTACATGCGGGTGCCATTCAATCTTTAATTTGTAGGTTTGCAAGTGAGCTCTCAGCATTGAACTGGGATTTTGCCAGACTATGCGCAGTCTGGCATTGTTTTGGTTTGAGGGATTACGACCTCCGCACTCAATGATACTCTTACAATTTCATATTTCTTTGTCAAAGATAAAGTGTCAAAAATTCCACTTAGCCAATTCACATATTTTGGTACTCCATTGCATATATCTTCCATATATTATCAATAAAAATGCATCGTTTTTTTACACATATCTTTCTTAGATTTGTGGTAATTTCAGCCAATCACCACACGAAAGCTATGTACGGCAGCCAAATAGGTTTGACCATGCGCAGCACATACACATGTGATCCCTCACATGTCCGATGACTTCATAATCACATGGACCTGCACACTTTAACTCTGCTGCTCGTTAACCAGACTCTCAAAGCATGCCATCCCAGGCAAGTACTTTTCAGAAATTTCAATCATATAATGCTGAATAAGTTACAAGGTTTCAATATGGTGCTACATATTACAAGTAAGCAACGGTGCTAAACTGTGTTTCATGTCTTATGACCTATCTGCCAACAATGTACTCCATGAAACTAGTCTCAATCATCAACTGCACATTGTTCAATAAAGTGTTTTCGAACAAATGCTCAGTTATTGTCCTTCACTATGCCTCAACTAAGATTTCATATATTTGCAAGGTACCAATTGTATGCAAACTTGTTCCAACCGATTCCTCCGCTTTTATTCCAATCAGATCTGGTTCCTTTGTCACAGGAAACTTTTTTCAGTTTAGTTTATCGTTGTATATCATACGACTGTATTGTGGCGAATGCTTAGGGAAGTCGGGTTCCTAGAGATATAAGTCTAATATAACTATGGAACCTTGGAGACGGATTCCCAAAAGCTTCACAGGTTGTTTCCCAATGCACAGTTTATACGAAATAAACTATGTTTAAACCAACTGTTAGGTTCAGTGTTTACAGCACTGCGAAATGCTATTAAAGGACGTCGGTAATCATCTATCGACCCCTGTGAGGACTGCAGCCTGGTTGATTGGTTCCAGATTGGCGAATTTTAGCGATCCCTCTGAAGACTGCAGCCTAACTGTTAGTTTCAGATTGACGGGTTTGGTGATCACTCTGGGAACCGCAAACTTGTTGGCTGGTTTCAGATTGACGGGTTTTAGCCATCTCTCTGAAGACTACTGCCTCATCAGTTGGTTTCAGATTGACGTGCTTTAAGGATCCCTCAGAAGACTGCAGCTTCATTGGCTATGGGGGATTTTAACATTGACTATAAATCTCATGCTAGTGCTGCAACCAGCTTAAAACGTAGCCTTGAGACTTTTAGGCACTATAAGCAGTACATCACTGAACCTACTAGGACTACTGATAATTCATCCACTCTTATAGATCCTATTTTTAGTAATTCATCTAAGGTAGCGAACTCTGGTGTCATAGACTTGGGTCTAAGTAACCATAGCCTCACCTACTTGATACGCAAAGGACTGCGTCCCAGAGGTAAAACTAAAATCATTAAGGCTAGAACTTATAGACACTTTAATGCCAAAAGTTTTAATGTGGATTTACAAAAGTGGATTGGGCAACTGTTTACAATGAGCCAAACCCTACAAAAGCATGGAAAACATTTACTGAGACTTTGTTACCTATTTGTGACAACCATGCACCCTATGTAAACATAAAAGAGTTTGTAAATCAGTCAATTGAAAATAACAAAAATAACCATAAAGAACTTTGGAAAACTATCAAGAAATTCCTTCCTTGCAATGTCACACGAAGCCCTCCCAAGCTCATCATTGATGATGTTGAAATTGAAGATTCATCAGACATGGCTGAAGCCTTCAATTCCTTCTTTGCTGGAATTGGAGACTCCCTAGCTAACAAAATACCACAATGTGTTGCATCTCATGACACTAAGAACACTGACGCTATTTTCCACGTCACTCCCATCACAAATGAATTTGTTGCTGACCAGCTCATACACTTACCCAATGGGAAGACCACTGGCCTGGACAGAATAAGCACACGTCTTCTTAAAGATGGCTCTTCTGTTCTATCAGCCCCCCTCACTCATATATTCAATAAAACCCTGGTGACAGGGCAGGTCCCCCAAGAGTGGAAAAGGGCAAAGGTGACCCCTGTGTTTAAAGAAGGTCAGCAGAGTAATGTAAATAACTACCGTCCTATCTCAGTACTCCCAGTTACAGTGAAAGTACTGGAACGGGCTGTACATGACCAACTATACACCTTTTTGACACAACATGGATGTCTTACTCCTTTTCAGTCTGGTTTCAGGAAGAGTCACTCCACAGTGACTGCTCTGGCACAGTTTGTTGATTCTATCCAAAAAGACATGGACCAGGGACGTTGCTGTGGAGTCCTCTTTCTGGACCTAAAGAAGGCATTTGATACGGTGAACCACCCTATCATGCTTCAAAAACTTATGAATTATGGTATAGCTGGTATCGAATATGATTGGTTTAACTAATATTTATCTGGTCGGTCACAGCAGACTGTGATCAATGGAATGTGTTCTGAACCAAAGAATATAACATGCCGTGTCCCTCAGGGATCCATTTTGGGCCCGCTTCTATTCATCCTTTACATTAATGACCTACCATCAGTTGTCAGAACATGTCAGATCTCTCTATATGCAGATGACACCGCCATATATTGCTCTGGGCTGGACCATGCTGAGATAGTGAGAACCCTTAATGAAGAGTTGCTCACTGTCTCAGGTTGGTTCCAGTCAAACAAACTTACTTGAAATGTCAAGAAGACTAAATATATGCTTTTTGGCACCCCAAGTAAAATTAAAAAGCTTGAACCAGCACAAATACTGGTCGGCTATGAAGAAATTGAACATGTTTCTGCTTTCAAGTACTTGGGTGTCATACTGGATAGCACACTCTCATTCAAACAACATGTCGACTACCTTACCAAAAAGGTTAATGGAAGGATTGCAGTTCTTGGTAGGACCAGTAGATATCTTCCTCAGCATATTCTTTTAACACTCTATAAATCCCTTGTCACCCCTTACTATGACTACTGTGACATTATCTGGGATGTCGTCCCGGTACAGTTTAAAAAAATACTTCAAATTCTTCAACGCATTACGTATAATAACTAAGACTGACAAATACACTCCTGTCCAAGAACTGCACAACCTCTGTAATCTTCCCATGCCAGACAACAGAAGAAAATATCACCTGGAAATTTTTATGTATAAAGCTGCGAACAGTCTCCTACCAGTATCAGTGACACGCAACTTCACTTACTCCCATACCATCCATTCACATGCAACCAGAGCAGCCCAAGGTAACAATTATCATGTGCCTTCGGTCAACCTGAATTATGGTAGAAATACAATTGCCTACCGAGGGACATTAAACTGGAACTCCCTTCCGCTCGAAATAAGGCAGCTTCCCTCCCTTTCCCTGTTTAAATCAGCAACTAAATCCCTCCATCAGTAATCCATTACCCTCCCAGATAAGACACTGTTCACATTTTATATATTTATTGTTTTACCTTAGTTAATATGTTTTTAATCTATATACCTGTTTTTACTTTATTTATATGTAAATGTATATTTTATGATTCTGTTATTCTTCTTATGTGTATTTTATTTATCAACTGGATCATCTCGTCATACTGCCATTGTATTCCCATTGCACCATCCAGGGCCTGGCGGAAGACCAGTGAATCCTCACTGAGCCAGTAACCCTGGTTAAAGAATAAAGAATCAATCAATCAATCAATCAATGGCTGGTTTCAGATTGATGTGTTTTAGCGACTGACGGTATGTAAGTCAGGTTTCCTGTTCTCATGTCTATGTGCCAACATAGACATTCTGTTTATGTTTGGTTTCTTGCTTTCTTTATTTGTTCCATCTCTTTCCTCTTCTGATTCTTCCGAATCTTCTTCAGCAGCAATTGTGTTCCATAATTTTCTCGCACACTACTACATTTAGAAACTCCAAACTTGGTATGATTATGGATCAGTACGCGAAGTCGTGCCTTTTTACGATACCATTCTTCTTCTTCTTCTTCTTCTTCTTCTTCTTCTTCTTCTTCTTCTTCTTCTTCTTCTTCTTCTTCTTCTTCTTCTTCTTCTTCTTCTTCTTTGCTCCTTCTTCTTCTTCTTCTTCTCTTCTTCTTCTCCTTCTTCTTCATCTTGTTATCATTATCATCATCATCATCATCATCATCATCATCATCATTATGTAAGCTTTCCAATTTTGTGGTTTGTATTAGTTAAATGTTAACTTTTATGTTTGGTTATTTGTGCACATTTCCTGTTCTGTATTTTTTTTTTCAATTCATGCTCACGTATTTTTTGGAATGAAAAGCATATTATTGTATAAAGTACAACAGGTTTGTGTGAACAGCCAGTGCTCAGCTGGCTTAAGCTAGTTCACCAAATCAAAGTTGCAACTGAATAGGCCTGCGTTGAGCTGTCAAGTTAGCTGAGTGCATATGACATTCAGACGTATTTCTAAGATTTGTCTGCAGTACAATTCAATGATATTACAAATTTACTGGAGCATGCGAAATTAAAGAATATTTAAAGAGAACTTTACAAGGAACATTGCCACTTGGTTGAGAAAATACATGATATTGAGCATTACAATGCCCATTATTTCCATAGTAATCAATATAAAAGGTGCATTTACCTATAAGTTACTGATCTTAAAAAAATCGTTAAAAATCAGGAATTCCCAGCAATACCAACTAATGACCAACTCTGTCTTACCCTTTCACAAGGACCATATCCACCAAGTTTCAGCATAATCTGAGAGACGGTTCTGGGGTAGAAGTCGAATGTATACAACAAATCATAAAAAAATAGAAAAAAATGCAGCGTCAGCTGGTCAACAAATTACGAAGTAAGAGGCCATAGGAGTGTTCCTTTGTGATATCAACACAGTTGCGTGAGTGGTTTTGGAGAAGATTTTATCAGATTTACCACCAAAAAAGCACAAAAAATTATAGAAAGTCCAAAAATCAGTGAAGTGTGGCCATTTGAATAAACTTGGTAGAAACGTACCCCAGGTAGATTCTCACCAAGTTTGAAGAGAATCCTGTCACCGGTTTTGCAGAAGAAGTCGAAAATGTGAATCATGGACGGATGACGGAGCCCCCTAAAAGCTCAGCTGACTGAGAAGTCGGCTGAACTAAAAATAAGCTGATTTCGCCTCTCGACTGACAGTTCGGTTTTTTTGAGGGATGTGTTATTTTCTTTCTTTTTGTGTCTGTGTGCCAACACAGAAATATTGTTTTTCTAGGAATTCTTTCTTTCCTCTTCTTTCTTCCCTTCTTTCTTTCTTCCTTTCTTTCTTTCCTTCTTTCTTTACCGGTAAATTTGTTATTTCAGTTGGAAACTATTATTCGTAGAAACTCCACACTTGGCATGATTATACTTTCATACAGGAGGTCTTGAATTTTTGTAAGATGTTAAACAATTTTGAAAGTTATGTAAATTAAAGCCATTTGAAAATTTAAATCTTGAATATCTCCAAAACTACTATAGGTACAGCCAACCAATATAACTTCAATTCATATGTTTGAAACACTGTACATTTTAATCTACATGTGGCCTCTAAAGGTCAACGGTCAAGGGCATTTTGCCATTTGATATTTTCTTGTAGCCATAACTCAGTCAATTTTATCCATTTTTTATGATGTTGGGCTCAAATTGTAGATATTGTAACACTACGCATTTTTGTAATTTACATGTGACCTCTAAAGGTCAACGGCCAAGGTCATTTGGACTTTTAAAATTTTTATCCAGCTACAACTCTGCCAGTTTCCATCGAATTTTAACCATTTTGGACCAAAATTGTGTGTATTGCAACACTGCATATTTTTGTAATTTTCATGTTTGCTTCGAAGTCCAAGCTCATTTGGCCGTTTGAAATTTTCATCCAGCCATCATTTGGTCACTTTTCATCCAAATCTAGTAATGTTGGACTCCAATTGTAGGTATTGGAACATTGCACATTTTTGTAATTTACATGTGACCTCTAAAGGTCAACAGTTAATGTCATTTTGCCATTTCAATTTTTCCTTTTTATCTGGCCATACCTTGGTCATTTTAATTCGATTTTTATCATGTTGGGCTCAATTGTAGATATTGCAACACTGTACATTTTTGTAATTTACATATGACCTCCAAAGTCAAACGTCAAGGTTGTCTGGCCGCTTGAAATTTTCATCTGGTCACAACTTGGTTAATTTTCATGTGATTTGGTTCATGTTGGGGTTAAAAAGGGGATATTTGGAACAGTAGATTTTTTGTCATTAACATGGCACTGCTAAAGTCAAAGTTAAGGTCATTCAGACCTTTGAAATTTTCATCCCAGCAATAACTCGGCCAATTCCCATGCGATTCTAATCATATTGGACTCCAATTGTAGGTATTGCAGTGCTGCATATTTTTGTAATTAACACGTGACCTAAACATCAAAGGTCAGGGTCATTTGGCCCTTTGAATTTTTAACCTAGCCGTCACCTGGTCAATTTTCATCTAATTTGGTTCATGATGGGCTTGGATTGTAGATATTGTTGTTGCTCATTTTGATATTCTGAATAACAATCTTACTCGGTCAATTGGGCCTTTGAATTTTCATGTACCCATGACTTGGTCAATTTTCATGCAATTTCAGTCATGTCGGGCTCAAATTGTAGGTATTGCAACACTGCACATTTTGTAATTTACATTTAACCTCTAAAGGTCAATGGTCAAGTTAATTTGGACTTTGAAATTTTCATCTAACCATAAGCTTTATGGAATTTGAAGTACCAAAGGATGAAAGTTGTATCAATTGATATACACAATTTTGAAGGCAGACAGATTTGCTTTGAAGCAAATCTTCTTTTCTAGTTTGTTGTTGTCTTTTTTAGGGGAGGGGGGTCGCTATTTTTCCTTTCCGTTTTTTGTTGTTTTTATATCTTGACGGTTCTCATACCTATATATTGCTTTGCAACCTGTTTTAACATTAAGGATGCAATCAATAGTCCGGTGTCGTAAATGTTCTGCTTCGTGTTTCATTAAGAATGATGATTTATAGTCAACAGCTTTCCTCGTCAGAAAAACAAATGTTAACCTACTTTCACCCACAAAAAACATACAAACGGGCAATGCTTTACATAAAATTGAACGTTGGTTGTTGTTTTTCGCCAGGGAGTCGGACGCATCTGGAGTTAGATACTTGATGAAGAACACTACTTCGCTGGGCCCCAGTCCTAATAGAAATTTTGTTCATTCTGATATTCTGAATAACAACCTTGCTCCGTCTTTTTCACCTTTTTCTACTTTACAATGTAACGTTTGACGCTTTGCGCCAAAGTAGTAATTTATAATAACACACGGAAGATATTTGATGCATACTGAGCCAAAATATCAAGGGTTAAGTAAATGCCCTTATGGGTATTTAGGCTAACCATAATGACATTTTCATCGCGGTATTTCTACCAGTATCATTAATAAATGACGCTTCACATGTAATTCAGTCGCAGCTGTCAGATCAAGGTTGCTGACATTGAGTGGTAAAAAGTAGATTTTACGACGAAAGGAAAGATAAACTTATATGGAGGTATAGCCTGATTCTACCACTCACACATCTTTGTGTAACATCTGAGACAACATATGATCATGAGAAGGTACATATGTATGCGTTGTAGTCATATGCTGCATTTGACCTGGACTATTATATTCTCTGTAACTTCGGGCATGTTGGTACTTGGGACAAAGGTCTTTTTACAAGGCACACGAATCTAACGCCCTTATTATAATTCAGAGCACTTCGTATTAAGAAGTTCGCAGTTCGCACTGAAAGGGGTATGATTGAGTCAACAGCTTTCATCTTTTCTTGGTATGTGGCGCTGAAAGAATTGTTTCACGGGAGATAGGTCCTACAACGAATAGTGTTACCTTTGTTGGATCCATGCCAAACTGACATAGAAACAAATCAGAAGACAACCACTTGAACCAAAAATTTCTTTTTTCCCAATTGCTTCGGAAATAAAATGTGTATGAATCGAAAGAAGAAAAACGGCAGTGTTCAAGAGACCAGAATCAATTACTGCTTACATTATAAGAATTGTTCTTCTGTGTTTCTGAAGGAAAAAGTAGGGCTATAATTTTTTAGTCGCCTGCTAACAGGAAAGCTCGCCATGGTATAGATAAATGTCACATGATAAGGTTAGTCCCAGTGATATGACATTCGTACAACTTTTAGTGAACTTTGACTTCCTGTTGAGCAAATGTATTGTTCAGAATGTTAGACTAGCTGAAATTGTGGCTAAATTGGATATGTTATCAAGCCTGCGTCACGCTCTTAATGAACCGTTTACACATGAAACGGACTTCCTGTTTCGTCGGTGAAGATAGAAATTGAAAATCCATTTTAAGTCTACTGAGAACAAATTGAAAACGTTGATTTTGCTCACTCTCACGTACTGAATTTGTAATTACCAGTAACTATAAGTATTTCAATAACGTGTGATAAGTATTATGGAAAAATATATTTATGTGCATGACATACTTGACATTGACAACGTTATTTGTGTATTTCCGAGTAAATATAAGTAAATAAACATATCAGCGACATGTCAATGTGCTTCTATTCATTTACTTGTAAGCAAATGTAACTGCGTACATAAGCTTGTAATTGGCAAGTAATGCACTTACTTGCATTACATGAAAAAAAATAAATATGCTAAAAACCAGTCGTGGAAATATGAGTTCACAGAAATATGGGAGGCAGAGAAAGCAGCGGGGTCCGAAAAAGCCTCTGTTTTGTACTTGTGCAAATTCTACAAGGATTGCTAATAACAACGGTTAATTCGGTTAGTTCTATATGCAGAGCTAGCCCTTTAAAACACACATATATGTGTACATATTATACATGGATAAGCAGGATACAGACAGTGTTGTGCGACAGTAAGGCTACATATGTCCACGGGGAAAGAAAGAGAGAGAGAGAGAGATACAATGCTTCCAAGCTGTTCTCGTCCAGTGTGTATTGTATATATTCCTGTGCGTCCTTTTATGTACTGGAGAGCCTCCAGATTAGTCCCTGTATACTATTAGGCAATCCAGAAAAAATAAATATGTTTATAATAATAAACACAACTGCAATATTACATGCAACAAGACATGACCTGTTAACCATCTCCATACAACATCGATCGTGTGTGTAAAACATTTTAAACGTGTAAATTGAAACCACTAAACTAGAAATAAACCCACTAGTACTCCTCTGCAGTCATTAACAAAAATAGTATATGTCATTTCGTATGAACTCATCAACGCTTAAAATCCCTCTGTTAACAAACTGTTATCTGATGTTACAATTCCGAGGCAGGTTAAAGGAGATAAATAGTGAATCACACTGCTGGGGAAGAAGAGAGATGCCACCCCCTGTCCCCCTTTTTCAACATTATGCACGTGCTATGAGGATGTGTGTGGGGAGTTTTTTTTTTTCTTATTCTACCATTGCTTTTCACATCTTTTGGGGGAGGAAATGGTGGTCCTTAAAAGGGGTCTTTTTCGTTATATTTGTTGTTGGGAGGCTTTATACATCAATAGCGTCTGCAGTCACCATGTTTCTTTAACTAAGCTTGGGTCCGCCTTGGCATGCTGCTTGTCAACTTGGTGATCTCAACCTGGAGAATTTGATTCCACCGGTCCGTAGGCCTATGTGCCATTTGGTCCAGGGTCGCTACGGTTTCTTCAGACTCATCCCTGATTCGCATTCCCATAGGCACCCCAATAACAGACACACTTTTTGCTTCTCTCTGGCTGTTGTCTTGTTTTCAGGACATTTTGTGTGTGTGTGTGTGTGTGTGTGTGTGTGTGTGTGTGTGTGTGTGTGTGTGTGTGTGTGTGTGCACGCTTGCGTGTTTGACTGCTCACACATACCCTCAGCTATACCGTTGATGTTGCATAATATTAAATGCGATACCCATACTTTCCATATAAAGGCATATTTAGAGCGGCCCATGTTAAACCAATGGGGTGGCGTCTTCTTACCTCAGCAGTATATTATATGCAACTTTGAAATTGTTCTTCTGTACAGATTTTACTCTTGTCCACAAGTGACTCAATATGAATTTCCAAGGTGTGTCCTAAAGAAGCTGTTTTAGTCTCCCCATCACAATTACCAAAGTTTTTTACCAACGTATTAGCTCTACTATACAAATGGCCCTTATCTGTAATTGTGTGTTTTCATCATAAATCAAGTCATTGACCAACATACGTCCTAAATATCTATACTTATGCACATACTCCAGCCCTTGGCTTCCAAGATACAATTCAGGTAGCACTGTCACCCTCCAGGTTAGAGGCTGTTGCAGACCCTTGGTTGAAAGGCCAATCAAATACATGTCATCTGCATAAATTCAATTATTTACTATGAAACCATCTGTGCAACGACCAATTTGTCAAACATTTTACTTATGACATCGACAGAGAAGTTGGACAACCCAGGGGACAGCACCTCCACCTTCATGAACTCCATCTGCAACATAAATGGGTTTGACAGTTGTTTTCCCCATTTTACGCACATAAATGAGGAACTCTACCAGAAAGCCTACAGTCCAGCAAGGTATGATAGAAATTCCCTTTTTACCATCTCCTCAAATAACTGTAAGTTGACATTACATCCATCTAAAATAATCCTCTTCAATACATTGGATGTTTCTGATGCTAATGGCAACAGCCTATAGTTATTCTTGTCTTGTATGTTTCCAATTTAGTTTTGTGTATACGGGACAACAATCTTCATCATACTCTCCCGGAAGGAAACCACGAACTGCCATCGTAGTAAAACTTGATAATAGTAATGAAGTTATTCGGTTGCCAACTCATTTTAAATGTTCTGTCGTTATACCATCTGTTCCACTAGCTTTACCTGTTTTTAACCCGTTTATGACTTCAATAATATCCCAGGGGGTAAAACTTGATATCTCTATACCCACTATTGCAGTGTAACTGGAAGTGTGAACTTTTATGTTTCTACATCGCCCTTCTCATTTAATAACTTATCATAATGTTCACAACATACCTTCACTATAACTTCTCCTCCACATTTGCCATTAACAGCCTCTGACAATTCTTTATTATTAGTCATATAATGTATCTTTTCAAAACCCCTTGAGAGCCCAATCTGTTCACTGAAGGGTGACATATTCCCACATGACATGTAGTGCATGCGGGCGATCTTGCCTCTTTGCGGAAATACCTGGCCCACTGCAAGACTGGGTTGTCTCTCCCTTCTTATTGCAAACAATGGAGCCTAATTATGAACCTACCAATAATGGTCTTTCACAAATGTAATTTTCTTTACCTTTGCTGGCAAACCTTCAGAGATAACCCAACATTTTAGATACATGTACCTTGACATTGTTCTAGACTCTCAAAAGCCACGCCCACTCACCTGGCAGAACACATCAAGCGGGCCATGTGCACAAGCTCACAATTGTATTATAGTGCCATGGGGAATCCATCTCCTAAGATAGCACTCAAAATGACTGTTACATTTTTTAGAGAATGGGTGTGCAGTCTGGATGGGTACAAACGAATTTGATGTCCTTGAAAAAGATCCAGCTGAAACAATAGGATGTATTTATATCTAAATGCAGTCCTACTCTAACACCTATTGAGCAAAAGAGGGAGCCACCTGCATCAGGGCAGATCCATGTATTTAGCACGGTCAAAAGTACCTTCTCAACAAAATGAATAACACAAACACACATTTATCTTAAGAAAATGTATTAACATATATTTGAAACAAAAAGGAATTGATTAGAAATGGGCTCTCTTTTGGTTGAAAATGTGTTATTTATGGATGTTTATGTAGTATATAATACAAATCTGCCCTGATCATGGTGGACGCATCAATCTGTTGCCCCGGCAACACAGGAAGTGAGCAGGATCGCAGTTAAATATGAATGTCTCCTATTGAAGTACATGGAGGGAGTCCGTGTTGAAACGCGAACACTTGGTATATATACTGGCACCGGCCGTTTCCCACTGCATTGACGTCAGGAATTCGGGAAAATCAAGTACTGGTTACATATTCTTGAACTTCCAATGGGCGACTTGGTTATGTGTGCCAAGAGGACCTCACTATATTTGCACAACTACAGCATGTATTGTGGCAAAAAAAAGGACAAAAACTGGTGTACAGTGGTATCTGAACTATTGAGAAGTGTTCATATGCAACACACTTTGGAAAAATTAAACTGTGCTATATGAAATGTGTTTCTTTGACATTTCAAAGATAAATTATACGGTCAGCATGTAAATATACTGGATGCTCAACTTGCTGTGTTAAGTACGAGTTCAAAGCTATTATATAGGTTATTTAAGAATGAATTTTGTGTGCAGCCTTATCTTTTTGTACTACTAAGTGTTACATACATAAAGACTATAGTCAGGTTTAGACTGAGCTGGCATAATTTAAGAATTGAAATAGGTCGTCATACTGGAACGGTCCCCCCGACCGATAAGAGGAAAAATATGCTAGTTTGTCTGGCTCTAATAAAACTGAGAGACATTTCCTTGCAAATTGCATGAATTACGACCATGAGAGACAAGTTCTGTTCGCCGCAGCTAGGGTGAATTATGAGGACATCGATTCTCTGAATTACGATGAAAGATTTCCGTATTTTATGAAGGTGAAACAAATTAAAAGACGTATAGGTCGCTCTTGGTTGATATCTGCACAAATGTTTTACAAAAGCAGGACTTCCCCGAATATCAAGCTTCCGGGTTCAACCCTTTCAATGTAGGCGTTATAGATATAGTATTATTCTCTGACATGACATGACTGTATTTTGCACTATTTTCTTAGTCGTGATGCACCGTGACCTATATATATATATATATGACGAATGTGTATAAGGAGACACTCTTGTGTCAATAATATACTACCACTACTACATACGCCGTACAATAGGAAAACTATTTGAGCAGGTCCTCTTCAAATTTGCCTAAGAACACTGAAAGTCAACAATTATCAACTTGATTTCTTTCTTTTTCAGTTGGAGGGAGCGGGGTGGCTAGTTGTCACATAAGGTAATTTATCAAAGGCCCCTGTCTACAGAAAGAACGTGTTCGATCCTGATGGTGATCCACACAGTTTTATGCACTCGAATAAACATGCACTTTACCTGACACGCAAGCTGCTGCATGATGACTCTTGTGTTTTTTCTACAAGTCACAGAAAAGGTCGTTGGTGCTTATTATGTAGCAATTCAAATTTGATTGCACACGGATATCTTCATCTAAGATCTGGCATCTCTTCATGAAATAAGTTTTTTTTTTGTTTTTTTTTTTTAACAATGAATGGCATTTTGACCATGTTAAGCTGATCACAAATAATGCAGAGCCAGTATCACAAACCGTGACAAAATACTCCTCTCCATGACTGTTATAATATGCCCCTCAACTATGTATGGAGAGAAATGTCCAATTTTATTTTCTAATTCTCAAAGTGTGGCGTCAGAATGAGTAAGGTGTAATTGCTGGAAGTTACAGAAAAGCAATCTGTCGTACACTCCCAGACCATAAGTCGTAACTGGCTTCAGTTGCAAAGGCTTCCAACATTTTATGCAAACGACATATTGCGTTGGACATTCTTTTTGCGGATACATGAAGATAACCCTTCAAAGTATTCCTGGTCAAAGCGCCGGTTATTTCAAGGCCATCTGCTTTATCCAATTTCTTCATTCATTTACTTTTTTCAAAAAATTTTCAAGGAAAATTTCAGAGAACACTTATCAGGACAACATGCTAGTAGTCAACAGGTATCCTCAGCGCACAGGGTGCGCAGACAAAAGCTGTTGACTCAGTCTAATGATACGATCTTTTCAGGGTGAAGCAGTTGTCTTTTTAAAATACTTCACAAGCGCACAATTAAACAACGGCTCTTCCGTGTAAAACTATTTTACCCAACACAACACGCTTGATGCATACTCCTAGGAGTAAGAAAGTTTCAAGCATTTCATGTATCTTTATTATTAAATCATAGCCCAAATCTTTATACTTAGATGTCTTCAAACTTCAATAGATAAAATGCCTCTTGAACCTTTCCGTCTAAGTTATGACCACTGTGCATCTAATGAATATTAGATACAATATACTTTAAAATTATGCATTTCGAATTTTAAATCTTTCATCACATGTACAATTATGATACAAAGATATGTCAGTCCAATTTTTTGTCATATGATATTGGCCATCTCAAATATATGTACTACAGGAGGAATGTCAGAGTGTTTTGCATTATGCTAAATTGTGCCTTTTCAAATTTATAACTTATTTTCAAAAATATAACAGAGATGTCATTCTATCCCCTTTACTTATTACATTTTAACTTATATTGATTGAACATTTCAATTTTAAGTCTAAACATCTTTTATACATATAACATATAGAGATGCCTCTTCAACTTCCATTACCCTAACAAATTTTCAACAAAATTTGTACCAGTTATTGTAAAGCTAACAAATGGAATTTTAGAATTTTAATCTTCCCTATCTTAGAAATTTATCAGATGGATGTGCCGTTCTAACATCTTATGTTCCTGTTAATAAACGTTGCTCATCTTGCGTTGCATATGGGACGATTGCTGCAGCATTGTTAATTACACTAATTAAGGTAGTTCAATTTAATTATGGAATATCTTAGAGATATAATAGAGCGAAGCCTACTGCTTGCATCTCATGGTTTCCTTGTAGAGAAACACACACAGATTTGCTACTCTTTGCATGTTTTCTCTTGTCTTTTTTCTACTTTTGACGCGTGCCTGTTCCTGGAGAAAGCAAATGGGAAATGACAGTTATTTAACATTTGCTATATTTTTTGCATGAAGATGATGTACTCTTCAATCAAAGCAAGTCTACAATGATCAATTTGGGTCAACATGTTTCATACACACCGAAATTACACATGGAAGGCGAACCGGTATAAAAATGTAAATCGCACAAACATTTAGGTGCTAATTTACTTCTGCATTCGAACACAGAAGACAAGAAGATCATGTTCGAAGGTTCAGTTCAAAAGTGAACTTGATCAATTCTCAAATGAGACATGTGCATTCAACCACAAAATATCGATTGTTTAAAAACAATTACTGCACATCTTCGTATGGTGGCCGGTCATTGAGTTTCTTCAGGACGAATTGTCGAAATGTTCTTACTGCGATTAGATTAACTGCCATACACATGTAACCACGAATTTCTGAAGCTGCACGATCCATGTATCGATTTAGCAGCGTTGAAATAAGCTATCCCGGCCTTGACGCAGATGCCAAAGCTCACGTCTGGAAATAGTTGGTGTTCCTTCTTTCTTATGGTCCAGATTCCAGTTGTTTAAATGTTTCGTCTCTAACACAGCTCAGTTGGTCAAAGGAGCTGTCATTAAAAGTTAAATGGGTTTGAGTAGACGATCCTACCATTGTGCTTTGGACAGAGCCCAGGCCATTCAGTCTCCTGTGAGAGGCCTTTCTATTTTTCAGCATTCTGAGGCTATTACCACAGGGGTTGCGGGTACCCTATAGTTGATAGAATCTTATTTTCTGAGCTGCCTTTTCTTCACCAGTTTTGCGCGCGACTTTTGGTGTCCACAAAGTATCATGATGGTATTGTTGATCCCGTAAATACGCTCTCAGCAAAACAAAAAAGAACTGTAATAAACCGTATAGCAATAGTCATCATTTGGTTCATACAGGTGACTGAAATTTTGCTTACGTTCGTTTTGTCTGTGCATGAGACATGCCTATATGGGCGTCCTCGTGACAGGACGATTTACTCTGGGGATCCGTCTTGCCTTTAAGGTCTACAGATTTCCCTGCCTCAGCTCAAGGCGGCCGTCTCACCTCAAGGCGGCCGTCTCAGTCCCATGCTGTTGTCTGTGCTTGATAAGGGGTAGCTGACTTGTAATATATCCTTTTGCATGATATATTTTTGTATTGTATTTTTGTCTTTTTGCCCAGAACCGCTTCCTAGTAGTCATTACCCTATTCCGCATGCCTAACTCTTTACTCTCCATAAGCTAACCTGTCCCTGTCTATGTACATATGGTATCACTACTGTCCATATTGCACACGTTCCTCTGTAAAAATTTGACATAGGCTGTATCAGCCCAAATAAATTAGAGGGTCTTCAGCGGGTAACTACTCAACATGTTTCGGAACCTATTACCCGGTTCAGCGGGTAACTACTCAACATGCTTCGGAGCCTATTATCCGTATGTATTTTATAGGTATACCTGCGTTAACCAGTAATAGGGGTTAAAGCAATTACTATTATTATTTCACAATAGAAACAATATTGTAAGCATTTAATTCACATTATCAGTTTCGTAATCATTATTATCATTGGAAAATGCACCAGTAGTACAAGGGACCATTTGTTCAAACGGTATCCAGGTACGCATTAAACGTCATGATACACATTGACAAAATTCTACAAGTCACCGCACTTACATTTCTGTTACTGAAGCAGACTCTGTCGCCCAACATTTCCCAGTATACCAGCTCGGAAACATAATTGTATTTTTATGGTGTTAACAATTAATGTAGGTCGTTTTCCGTGTGATGATATTTTCGAAACATTGTATATTTATATTATTTATTTGTTTTTTAATTAATAAATTTAATTTGTATAGGGCACACGTAAAAAGAATGGAACAGAACAAAGATGCAATCTGCACTTTGAAGTGCTCAGGATAATACTGATCCAATGTTTAAGCATGTTGAAATCATCATTTCAAATATTTCTTTCACACGCTGGAAGCAACACTTCTCTGGTTCAAAAAAAATACACAAATATATTTATAAGTTAACCGTTCCAACGTAAATCATTTAACAAAATATAGGATGTTGACATGGTGTTTGCTCGTTTTGCCTGCGAAACGACCCAGCGATAAAGCCGCTGCCATGAATATGACGTCAGCCAGGAGGGCAAATCGAAACGAAGGAATATCACGTAAAACTTTAAATCGGAATCTGAAAGGAGTGTACTTGATTTCGCTACGCGGCGGTGAATGCAAAGTTTGTTTGGTAGGCAACATTCATACAGATAAACTCCTTGTTTCTTTCGCTTGTCTCTTATACCTTCCAAACTACTGTAGTTCTAGAAATTTTCGCGCGTGTTTAATTTCGCGCAAACTAATTTTTTATGAAATTACAGAATTTTCGCGCAATCCAATGCCAAACAATGTAGTGAAATACAATGCAACTTATTTTCGCGCATTTTAATTTCGCGCTTTAGGTGCTAGCGCGAAAAGCGCGAAATTAAATCGAGCGCGAAAATTTCTAGAACTACAGTGCTCATATTCTCATCGAAGTTTCCTATATATCAGTGTAGTATCAATTGACTGCAACAGAGTTCCTCATTGCGGCTGTTCCAACTATGCGAGACCTATAACCTAATGTTCTCTATTGAACCTTTGATCACATGTCGGCTTAGATAAATACGTTTATTTAGCAAACACACAAAGCAACGTCGCTAAATAATGGAACATGAAAAATACATCCTGATAGGTATCCCCATAATTGAAAAGTAGGGCCTAGATGTGCGTTGCTCCGAAGGTCACACAGAATTATATGCCCTTTTATAAATCTATAGGTCGCTCATGATGGCCCTCAATTACCTATGATTAAAATCATAACATCTGGATGGAAATGTTATCTGAAAAACATCCTTTTTGAAACGGAAATGCTTCAAATTAGATTAACTTTTGCCCTAAGTGAATATATCATGCTTCAATTAACTCTAATTTTCATAATTTTTCAAGTAAATACCTAAGCAAATAATTTGACAAATCGTTGATTGATAGAACATAACAACCCATGCCAAGCATATACGTGTTTTTGTTTATGGTTGAATAATTGTTGTCTTGTTTTGACAAAAGTTGCTGTTGCAGCCTGAAAGATAACCGGTCTGCAGCGGCCAAAAATATCAGAACATATTTCCAGTGGAAGCCTGAGTAGAGCCCTAGTGAAGCAAGCAGTTCTTTGTTAATTAAGTCAATCGCAGACTTAAACATTGCTTTCATTTTTCCATTGTTGGTAGTGTAACTGAACCAGGGTCTCCATAAAAGGGCAATGCGGTCAAGTGACCGTTGACCCAGGATCTCTATAAAAGGGCAATGCGCTCAAGTGACCGTTTTTTCCACTTGGCTCATGTGTCCGCAACAAATTACCATGAGAAAAAAAACTATATTATGACTTGAATGGTCAAGTACAAAGTCTGTGCCATCAATGTAAACACATGACTTTGTACAATTAGAGAAGGGAGAGAGAGAGAGAGAGAGAGAGAGAGAGAGAGAGAGAGAGAGAGAGAGAGAGAGAGAGAGAGAGAGAGAGAGAGAGAGAGAGAGAGGTCCATAGCCATCTTAAACCCCCATTGCTGGAGAAGTAAAAGGCGCATCACCATATACAGTAAATAAGTCAAAGTACATACAGGCCCCCTGAATCAGCAGTAGTTTAACTAAATAGACACATAAACCAAATTTTGAATCTATATAATGATTAGTTGTGTTTTGCACACAATGTGGAGGTATACATGTACTCTGTCGTTTATGTACTTGTATCTCCATTTTCACTGCTGTATATTTGTACGTGTGAGCCTAAATAGAATATTTCACCCCATCAAAGCAAGCATGCCAAAACATTATAATAAATACAAAAAATTGCGTTTGATCACCTTCACCAAGAATATTAGGTAATCATTAATACCGGCGATCCATATAGTATTTTTCTGTAAAAATAGCCTTTTCTTGTAAGAAACCTCTTTTTCCGGTTTTTAGAATTCCAAAAAAAAAAAAAATTCCTAAAAATTATGTTAACAGATATATTTTTAAGGGGGATTTGGGGGGGGTGTTTTTGTTTTTGTTTTTGTTTTTGTTTTTCAGAAGCTACGCTGTTTAGACAAGCATATGATGTGATATGGCACGATGGTTTGTTGTACAAGTTATTGAAATATGATATCAGTGGAAAGATGTATGATATAATAAGAGATATGTACTGTGGGGCAATGACACAATTGAAACTGAAAGATGGACTGTCAGATTATATCATTCTAAACAATGGCCTAAGACAAGGGTGTAACCTCAGCCCTACCCTATTAAATATCTTCATAAATGATCTCCCTAGTATTTTTGATTCCCAGTGCCAACCTGTCAAACTATATGATAAAAACATTAATTGCCTTTTATATGCTGATGATTTAATCTTATTATCTGAAAACGAATGTGGACTACAAAATTGTTTAGATAAATTACAACAATATTGTGTAGATTGGAATATGACGATTGATATGCAATAATCTAAGGTGGTGATTTTCAATAAATCCGGTCGAAAGCTAAAACGATGTTTTACGTTAGAAAACGAAATTCTCGAAGTAACACATACGTATTGTTATTTGGGCATAGAACTAAAAACTGACGGTTCCTTCAGTAATGTAATCAAAATTCTCTCAAATAAAGCAATGAAAGCTGTTGGTAGACTTAAAAGATTACTTTTCAATACTCAAATAACTATACCAATACTATTACGTTTATTTCATAGCCTAATATCACCAATATTATCATACGCAAATGAAATTTGGGGACCATATATATTATCGGCAGCCAAATGTTTTTCAAAGGGAGAAATCAGCGAATATCTTTGTTTTCCTTTTGAAAAAGTTCACCTTAGTTTTTTGCGGTTTTGTCTGGGTGTGCATAAAAAATCAACCAATATTGCTGTATTGAGTGAATTTGGTGAATATCCACTAGCTTCAAAAATATTTTCTCTAATGTGTAAAAACTGAATACGAATAGTCCACATGGAACCAAAATGATTACTTTATGACGGTTTTCTTTGCAATGCAGAAAATTTCAATGGATAACAGTAATACGAGACACTTTCTGCAATTTGGGTTTTACACAAATATGGGAAAATATCGGCCTATTGACAGACAATTTTCCGACCTTAAAATTTCGATCAAAGATTAGAAAATATTTCTTGGAACAGTGGAAAGAAGATATGAGAGTTAATTCAGGAGCTGATAAAAAGTTACGAACCTGGACTAATTTTTAAAAAGAATTCAAAAGATAACTATATTTACTAGCAATAAAAGATCGATATATTAGAAAAAATATAACACGTTTTAGAATCAGCGCACATAAATTAAAAATCGAAACAGGTAGACATAGAAGACCACAAAAAACACCTATGGAAGAAAGAATTTGTAGCAAATGAAAAATATTGGAAGATGAAACACATGTCATCATTTTTTGCCAAAAAAATATGAAAAAAAGAGAAAAAAACTATTCTTGGAAATGGCCGATATTTTTCCTTTATTCTCATCACTAGACAATAATGACAAATTTACCTTTTTGATGAAGTTAGACGATATAGAAAAAATGAAATATATTGAAATTTTCTTTGCAGCTATCATTGAGCAGAGGGGACCCTTCTAATTTTTTAACATGAACTGCCAACAACATCAATGACGCATCAGGAACAGTGATTTTTTTTCTTCTTTTTTTCCCCATGTCAGGGGTATTTATGTATATACTTCTTATTATTCTTGCCAGTGATTATGTATTTTGCATTACCGTGTATATGTTTGATTTTGTCAAAATGTGATGTTAATGTACCTTGTGTGCATATGTGTGGATAGTTGTATGTATGGCATAATATCACGTTTGTATGTTTGATGCAGCAATAAAGTTTCAAGTTTCAAGTTTCATACCAGCTATAGCGAGAATAAAAGGCTTTTCTTCTTCAAATTTGAAAACCAATTTCGTTTGCGTCTTTTAATTCTTCAAATTGCCCATAGAAATTTTCATGAGGAAGTTAGTATTGGTTAATGTCTTGTGAGATCCCTCCGCAGCCTTATGGAGCACGCCACCGTGCGCCCCATACTTCCTGGTTTAGGTCTATTTTGAATATGTTAAAGAAAGCTTCTCACCGTAGTCAAGTCCTTTGGTGGACACCCGCATTCTGAGCCCGGGATTCCGTGTCTGTCCTGGGATTATAAGTAATGCAACCCAGACTACTAGTCCTCCTAATTTGATTTTCTCCATTTCGTACGCCGTACTTTGAGACAGACTGTCCACTTTATAGCTCCACAACGAACTGCCTTCACATTCAGAAAATAGCCATGTTATATCCTGACCATCTCATGCACGACAAATCACAGTACTTCCTTATCTGGTCGCTTCTATGTAGACGATACTATATGCGTGGTCAGGTCACCAAATTGAATCCTGTCCCTGTGTTAAATCAGCCACAACCAGGTAGCCGAACATATGTCATATCAGCGTCTTTCATGACGGTGGTTTTGGGGGGGACACCCCGACTGAGCGACTAAAATTTGATCCATAAAGAGTGTATTCAAGGGGTGTGTTCCGCTGGAACAGAGAACTGGGCATCAATGGCACTGGCGACCTGCAAGTGTTGACAACTAGTAGTACATTACCCGCGGCCATGTCCAGTATCTTGTGGCGTGCCCTCAGGCGTATCAGAAAGGCGCATTGGTAAAAAAATGCGTTATGGTTAATGTATTTCCTTATGTGATTAAAAAATATGGATGTTATTCTGCGATGAAACTAACTGTTTTCCGTGGCAGAAATATTGTGGTCATTCTTTTCGATATTTTTTAGAATAATCTTCGACAGATATGGACTTGTTTGTTTGTTCGTTTGTTTGTTTGTTTGTTTGTTCCAAATAATTTACCAGGTTTTTTGTCACACGATCACAGCAGTTTATTTCGTTGGGATTACAATTGACATTTCTGGTCAGAGTGCGCACAAAATCCAGAGAAGGAAAGGCTCAGTGTATATGGCATATATAATGACTTGGCTCATTAAAAATTACGCAACGTTTGGAGAATCTAAAAAAGAAGTTCTGTAGCAAATACTCGGGAAATATATTTGATGGATTAAAAGAGGATTTCATTACTTATGATAGCATTACATTGTTATGTGGACAAGAGACACGATGTTTGACTGTTGGCGACCACACAAGTAGCACCATGCCTGTTGGTAGCCACAGACGTAGCACCATGCCTGTTGGTAGCCACAGAAGTGATGGCTACTCGTTGGTTGGCACACAGGCGCCACGATGCCTGTTGGTGGCCACACAAAATATACGGATACTCGCTGGTGGACACAAAAGTAACACAGTGCCTGTTGGTGGACACACAAGTGACACGATGCCTGTCGGTGGACACAGAAGTGAGAAAATGAAAGCATACGCGTTGGTGGAGACAAAAGTGATAGGATACTTGTATTTTGATACACAGATGACACGATATCTGTTGGTGGCCACATGAGTGATAGGATACTCGTTGGTGGACGGACGCAAAGGTGACACAATGCCTGTTAGTGGACACAACTGACAGATACTCGTTGGTAGACACATAACTGACACGATCCCTGCTGGTGGACACGTAAGATCCGTACGATAAAATCGCTCATAAAAATATAGATGATCCTCGGTCTGTCCTCGCAGGCAACAGTTCCACCTACCACCAACATCACGTCTGGGCACAATTCAGTTCCACAGGGTGCCACTGGCGACTTCTCTGACAGTTCACCTTGTCATTGTTATTGTCCAAAACAAGGGTATTCCAATGTTTTGAAAAATAACTGTGTTAAGGCGGATAGGCGCATCAATTAACCTTGATATCTACCAATCAATACCATGTAGTATATTTGGTTAGTTCAGCAGCGTATCGTTTAAAGTAGAAATACAGAAATCTTGAAATTTGGTCGTCATTCAATGTGAATATATACCTTTGACGAATACAGATTATCAAGTTTAAAACAGACCTTCCACAGCAGCACGTGTGTTTTCGCGCAGACGTAGGTAGTGAATATATGGGAATATGACACCGTGAGGTATATATATATATATATATATATATATATATATATATATATATATGTCCGAAACTAGAAAACAAAGATATGTTTGTAAGCAAAGCTGTCTTTCTATGAAAAGTTTGCATGTACGTGTTAATAGTAATAGGGTCCCTTTTAATTTACTCCTAATATGCTATTTTGGGCTTTTCCACAGTGGTAGGTATTATACATAATTAAACGAGATAAAATCATATATCTTTCCCCAACCTTATGTCAAATATGAAACAGGTTAACTTTCAGATGCTAATGATTTCCATATATCTGTTTCTGTTTGTTGATTCTGTGTGCACATTTTGCCAGCGAGAATAGTTTGAAATGTGATTTGTCTAACATCCAGGATCCTCATGGCACTAGAAATTGTACCCTATCTACACACTTAAGCCAGTTTAGGAAACTAACACAAGCATGGCTTGGCCCCCAGTGCTCCTGTTCTGTCTGTGTTTTGAGCCGAACCATGGGTTAATCTATCTCCTGATCAGCGCAAGACCTGATCTGTTGTCATCTCACGATTTACTGGCTGTAAATATGTTTTCATAATGTGAGTTCATTGTACATAACATCCCCATCGTTTATCTTTCTATTTCACTGTTGAATAATAGTCCTTCAGCGCTAATGTTTTATACTATTGTACCATTCGACTTGAAATAAAGATTATTATTATTGTTATTATTATTATTATCATCATCATCATCATCATCATCATCATTATTATTATTATTATTATTATTGTTATTGTTATTGTTATTGTTATTGTTATTGTTATTATTATTATTATTATTATTATTATTATTATTATTATTATTATTATTATTATTATTATCATTATTATTATTATTATTATTATTATTATTATAACCTGCAGTGAAAGGCCGCTTTGTGTATGTGAAATACTGCAGGTACTACTATATGCAGTATTCCTTTGAATGACTTACCCTAAAACAATCCCAAAGTGATCACATACAGCAGGTGCTTTCTCAATGTAGAGTCATATAAAATGAAAAACATGACACTATGAACCTTATAAGCATGCAGTCTTGATAGACAGGTAGTCTGCAATAACACCCCCATCCAAAAAAACATTCTGAGGAGGGACTATTTTACATGAGACCTTTATGTTTTTATCTGTAAAAGATGTGATGATACGCATGATTTAAATGCGATTAGTGCCGCTGACTGGCGTCAAAGAAAAGAACAGGCACCATGCATGGATGTTGTATAATGTGTGGATGATCTGGAGCTTTGATAAGCAGTGCTAACTACCAGCAATCATTGTGTCCCAGTCAGGAGTGGAGACACTCGACAACCGTAAATGCAAAGGTGTCCACTGTAGGCAGGTGCCCATTCCAGAGAGAGTCGACCCTTTTGGAGAGTATGGCCGAGTATGCATATTGGTATGTACAGCATTATTCAAACAAAAATATACAACATATGCACAGCGTTTCAATCCATAGGGAAATTATATGGAGTACAGACCCGTCTTTGTTTCTTTATTATATGAACAAGTGCCTCCGGCTGTGCCCAGGTAAAAATTAAACTGAAGTCAAAAGAGGTAATACATAAGAGGGAAAAGAACATCCATTTTAAATATGTTTCAACAAATGTCCAAGTTACCTAAGGTATATGTGTGATTCCGGTAACCTGACAGACCCTACCACAAAGGTCCAACCCTAAATTTAATGGACCAACAAAAGCACTTTCAAGCCGCCCCTCCCTTATAAAAATTGATTGACCCTGACTGAAAGATTTTATCGAGAGAATGGCCATCGTGGGCCATTATTTTGCACTAAAGTCAACTCAAAAGCAGCATTTTGCTTAAATTGGGCAGAGGAAACAGAATAGCTGCATAGCCACAGTTGTTCGGTGAAACAACACAGCCTGGGTTGTTTGGTGATCGTTATCATAATATTTTGCAAGGTTCCAGCTGTCGATTCTCTCAGTTACCAACACAAACAGTTGTTAAAGTACTTTTTAAGATATGACTTACCATCTAAACTTTAATCTGTCTGCTTGGTTCTGTCTGAAGCAGTTATCATCGTCAGTTACGAATCTAAATGCGACGCGATACCTTGAGCTGGCACATGGCGAACGCTATTTTGAACATTGCCCAATGCATTGACTGCAGAGCAGTCGCACAAAAATACATTTGATTTGAATATGAAAATGAATTGCGACCACAGCATATTTCATATCAGTATTGATGCTCTGAAACATTTACAAAATGTATACTTTTGGTTTCCTATATTATAACCCTCCCTCCTCCATAATCGTCCCAATACTATCCTCATTTACAAACCATTAGGCCCAGGAATTCAGAGTTTTCAAAATGGCAGTCAAGGCTGTTGGTGAGTCGGGCTTGGATTTTGTGAGGAGGTAGTATCCAAAATATATGTGCGATTAGTGTTAAGGGAAGGCAAATTTGTCGAATGAATGTAATATAGAATATATAATGGGACTTTTACAGAGTGAGCATTACATGAAAATGTAAATACGACGATGTGCAGTTTCCAGTTGTAGGCCCCAGAATAGGGATCTTGTATCAGACACTGCAGTTGCCCCAGGCTATGAATATAGTAGCAGCTCAAGGCCCACAAGGCCAGACACCCTGCTGAGTCAAAGATGGAGCATAGTGAAGAAGGTTGTTCCGATAGTGGATACAGGTCCGAAAGTACCAGCAGGTTTTTATATAAGTAGTAAACATATATCTACATAAACTGATCAGTTGCTGTCACCACAGAATAATGGTGCTAATATGGCATGAAATATTATGTGTCTTAAACTCCACATCAGATCAAATTAAAGAAAAAGTACATACCCACAGTTATTTCGGTTTTTCTAATGATGCTAAAGTATTGTACTTAAATAAATATGAATCCACATGTACAATCCGTAGCTGCTATGTCTGTCATTCCAACTAAACCGATATTCTGATTTCAAACACACTCTTTATTTGTCCTGGTTGTACCTTTATAATGTATTTATCTGTTAACTTTTAGGGGGGGCGAATATGATAGCGATCTTGTGAAGATCTTAATATGCGTCTCCCAGACCAATATGTATTTGCATTTTGACTTACATCTGTATTACCATCTTATATTGCTACATTGTTACTTGTAACGAGATAATTGTAATGCTTTGGTCGAATAAAAAAAATTCCTGATTCCTGATTCCTGCTAGATTTGTGATAGGGGATTACATCTGCTGACTTCCAGCCAGAGGCCCAGTGGTCTCCTGTGATTAAGGGCAGCTCAGCTCCAGGCAGTGAGGCACAATGCCTAGAACTGCACTGACACAGGACATATAAAATAGAATGCAAAACCTAGTTTAATTTGTTTTATCGGGCCAGCTGGATGCGTTGTTTTAATTGGTGGTGTTTAGTGTAAGAAGGGGCCAATAAGCAAGACATATTGCTCTGCGAAGGGGGTAATGATGCATGACTTGAATGGACAAATTAGGATCATGCACTCCAGTCTGCCCAGTTGATTCGTTCTGGGCAACAGGGATTCTCAAAGTGCTTGAAAAAGTGCAAAGACTTGTCCCACAGTGTATGCTTCATTCTCAGTGGATCTTAGTTTTTAAAAGTTAGTTTGCAACATTCATTTTTCTTCAGTGTAAGATTGCATAATACTGCAAATCGTCGCAATAACTACATTACTGTTTTTAATGTAACAATTGGTGGTTGCAGTTTACACCATTTTCAAGTTGATGGCGATCTGATTGGCGTGAAGAACCACAAATGAAAAAAGGTGAGTACAGATTTATTCTCCCCTTTCATTGATCATAATCCCATGTCAACCAACAAAATGCAGAAGGGACCGTAACTCTGGACACTGACATGGCTCCCATTCTGTCGCCCAGCCATCAATTCCCGGAACAACCTGAAGGGGGCACAGATGTGCAGCCTGGCCCATAGACACAATCTGATGTTGGTGGCAGGGTATTGCCCAGGCCCCCAACATTAATACCACACCCAGGACTAGTGCACAATGGACATCCACAAAACGTTGGTAAAGGCAAAAGGTAGGCTACCCACCAAATTTACTAGTGTGGATGATTTGGACATGGCTAACAGGCTGAGGCTTATAGATTCAGATCAATAATATTAGTCTAAGTATTACCTGATAAATATGAAGACATTTGGGACACTGTTGGCGGTAATAGTGGTAGGCCGTTTTTAGTGCAAGACAGGAATGATTCAATAGGCACGGCCATCTGGTGTATTCAGCAGACAAGACTGGTGTAAGGGCACCCCGATAAAGAAATGCATTTGTTACCCACCATGAGTCATCGATCTTTTCATCCGGGAATGCCGCTAAGGCAGGGGTTGCTCATACTCCATTGGGTGCAGAAGTTGTTGGTATGGCTTTTCCTTGCATGACTGCCAGTCAGAATGGTATAGCTGATAGAAGGGCTCTCGAAGCAACAGTTGCACCTGGAATGGCCTCTATGGCAGGGGCTGCCACTATGCCATTCTGTCTTGAAACACTAGAGTTGTCTGCAGATGAGGATCTGAAAAACAAAATTGTGTCAAAGGACTATATTGACTTGAGTCTAATTTGCAAAGTGATACATAGGGATGGGGAATTTCAAGTGGAAATCACCAACTCTGTATGTAATGTGTCAATCAAGGTGCCACCTCAAATTGCCAAAAAGTATGAAGTTTGTTCCTTCAATAACTAGCTTTAGGCCTTCTTAATTCATGCTTCAGTTTATTGCAAAGCATATGAAATGTCAATTTCCAAGTATATTGACATAATCAGAGATATGTCACAATAAACCCTAATTGGTGTGGCCATGATAAAAAATTCAGACAAGTCCAGGCAGCTTGCTAATACCCCTGGCACCTCATGAACTAGAGCATATATATATATATATATATATATATATGCAGTCCGTGTTTTTTTTTGTCCTAAAAAGTAGCCAATTTAGTCAAGGTGTCAGAAACACTGAGTTGTTTGGAGTTGTTGAGAGGTTCCCAAAACAATGTGCAAAATGAGTGTCCTGCCAAGTTATTGCTACAGGTTTCATTGGGGACAGTTTTGAGAAGAGATCCAGTGTTGCTTTTCACATGACTATTCCAAATGTGACAATGGACACAGGACCATGTCTTGTAGTGTTGCAGGACATAGCCGTAGGTTCAACCAAAAAGAGGGTTCTAACCCCGGTCAAGGTAGAGGGGCTCAACAGAGCACTTAAGGGGTATGACGATGAGCTGCATGAATTTTTTAATGGTATGATGTTTCAAATATGGCTTCAAAATTGCTCACTCTGGTGACAGAGCAACCAAAGTGCAAATAATTTGAAGTCAGCATTGGAACAGGCACTCAAAGAAATGCAAAGATAGATGTGGAATTGGAAGTGAAAAGGCTAGCAGGCCCTTTTGATGAAATGCTGCTGAGCATTTTGTGTGTTCACCAATTGGTATTGTTCCAAAAAAGGAATAGGAAATATAGACTTTTCTACCATCTTTTATATCCACCTGGTTTATCAATCAATGTTGGCATCCCAAACAAAGTGTGTCATATCAAAGAGTAGATGATGTAGTACATATGGTTCAGAATTTAGGGCCAGCATTTTTTTGGCTGAGACAGCCATTGCCCATGCATTTAAGATATGTCCAGTGCACCCTAGTGACCATATACTTCTAGGTTTTAACTGGAAAGATAAGTTTATTATGACCAAACACTCACAATGAGTTGCTCAGTTTCATGTAGGATTTTTTAATGTTTAAACACTGCACTCCAAAGGATTGCTACCAAGAAATGAAACATAAGCTCAATCATTATACACTTGATGGGTGCATGGTTGGCCGAGCTGCAACACGCACGCCTTCCACCTCTGCAGCCCGGGTTCGATTCACGGCCGGGGAAGCATGTGGAAAGAGTTCCTACCACTCTGACTGTGCACGGTGGTTTTCTCCAAGTCCTTCGGTTTCCTCCACCAAACATGTAGGTAGGAAGTAAACGCTACGATATGTGCCATGGAGAGTGATTAATATAGGCTTGGCCTGCTTCTCAATTCATGTAAAAGATATCGGTCTATACCTTTTTTTTTATACACTTGATAACTTTCTGTTAGGAGGAGCAAAGTGGCAGCAGTGTCAACTTAACTGTGGTAACTTTATCAGTATGTGCATTTCCCTTGGCGTTCCTATAGCAGAGGAGGAAACGTTTGAACCTCACACAACAGTGCTTTTGTTGGCATTAAAATTGACTCGGTGCAATCAGAGTTGAGGTCCCTGGCAGATAAATTGCTTAAATATCAACAATTGATACAAATTAACTATAATATAAGGAGATAACACTTCGAAGTTTGCAATCACTTATTAGTACCTTAAACTTTGCATGCTATGTGGTTGTGCCTGGGGAGGCATTCCTACAAAGAGTCCTTGAACTACCAAAACTGGCCATATTAGCTTGGTAAGGAATATGTCTTACTAGTAAAGCAAAGGCTGATTTGCTTGCCTGGAAAACATTTTTGGACAGCTTTAATGGGTTGAGATTTTTTCTAGGTGAAGAATGGTTTTCAGATTCAGTCCTGAAGAATGTTCACTGATGCCTCTGGCAGTGTTGGCAATGCAGCTGTCTTTGGTGCAAACTGGTTTAGAGGAGATTAGCCAGAGACTTGCAAGTTCAAAATATCACCATTCTAGAGCTTTAACCTGTTGTCTTTGCCTTGAACATTTGGGGTCTGCAGCTCTGCCACAAAAAAAATTAAACATTAATACTGATAACATAAGGTTTATGCATTGTATTAATAAAATAACTTGTAGAGACTAAAACAGATGGTGTTGGTAAGGGCCCGTGTACTGGCATTTCTGAACTACAACATTTTGTGCAAGGCTCAGCATAACCCACGCAAGTTAAACACTGTCACTGACTCTTTATCAAGATCCTCTGATTTTCAGAGACTGTGCAGCAGAAGGTTCCAGGACTGGACATCACAATGACACCAATTCCTCTATCCTGGTTACCAAGCAGCTGGAATTTGAGCTGAATAAATTGCTATCAAACTCCCTGACAAAGTCAAGGAAGTGTACATATTCTTGTGCTATGGGGTTACTGAATCAATTTGTAGAACGTACAGGTATTTCATTTCAATTCTTGCCTGCTGACATGGCTTTATTTGTGAAGTTTCTAAGTTTAAAAAAAAAGTATAAGCATGGGACAGTAAAGACTTACTCGGCAGCTATTAGTTTCTTTCACAAGATAACTTGCTTTCAAGATCAAGGGACAGCTTATTCGGTATTGAAGACAATTGAAGGTGTTAAGAAGGCAGATACAACAGTGGATCTCAGGCTGCCAATTACAATCACTTTCTTGCACAATGTGATAATCAAGGCACTTCCACATCTTTGTGGGGTAAGTTATGATTATTTGCTCTATCGAGCTATGTTTATGGCAGCATTCATATGGGCTATTGCATATAGGGGAACTAACATATGCATCCAATGATCAACAGCATACTCTTGTGGTTTCACGGTTCTGCCATTGGTTTGTTGACCATCGTTTTTCCACATTGACCATTGTTTTTCCACAATCTTCCAGTTGTTATATGGGAATAAAGGGGGCACTGGGTGCTTTGGTGTCGGACTTTTACCCCCAACAAAATGTCTGGAACAAATTCTATCAAATTTGCCTGGTTCATAATCTTCTGATCTTCTCACCATTTTCAACCACTCGCGTCTTTTATGTTGGTCTTTCTTTGGAGAGAAACTGTGAAAAGTTACTCCTTGCATCCAGGGGTATTTTCTCCATTTGTCAAGTAAATACTCCCGTCATACGTTTGAAAATACCGATAAACTTTGGCGATGTCTTTTGCCCTATACTTATACTATGGCGCAATTTGGCTGATATATTGAAGTGACCTAACCTGCCGCAAGGTGCACCGGGAAATGACCGTAGCACCATAGCGGCTACCAGCGGTACTAGCTAATTTGGATCATGGGGATTGGAAAATATAATGCATGATGCTCAAAACAAAGGTTATATTCTGCCATTGAATTCATTTGAATTTTCAGAGAAAGGAAAGCCTGCAGCAGTCCTTCTCCAATGTTACAAGAACACAGAAGCTGGTGCTGTCTATTGGTTAAGAACAGAACTTTTAGCTAGAGGTATGAAAAAAGGACTCTTGTTTTGTAAAATTGGTGGGCTCCCTGTACTCACACAAACATTCTAAGCATATCTGAAGAAGATGCTTCGCTTCCTAGGCCTAGATGAAGGTCAATATAAATTTCATAGTTTTAGAATAGGGGGTGCAACATGTGCAGCTCAATTGGGTTAATCAGATGCGGAAGTACGTCAGTTGGGTCGGTGGAAGTCAATGCATTTAAGAATTTTAGTCCGTACTAACTGGCCTCGGGTGGAGTGACCATACTTGCATGATCTCTTGCACAATACCCCACCTCTATGGGCTTTTCTCTGTAGAAGTACACATTTCATATGTGTACACATGAAATCAAAAAAGTGTTTTAGTATGGTAATCTGAAATCTGCAAACTGTTAAAATGTATGAATAAAATATGCAGTTCATGGACTTCATCACCCACAATTTGTTGAGTTTTGTTTATTGACCCATGAACGAGATTAGCCAGATAGAACTCATAAAATAAAAATTAAACCTACTTTAATTAATTTTATGAGGCCAGCTGGATGCTTAGTTTAAATTGGTAGCATTAGTGTAACAAGGGGCCAATGAGCTAGATGTATTGTTGTGCAAAGAGGTTAATGACACATGACCTGAACGAACCTATCAGGAGTAGGCATTCCAGTTAGCTCAGTTTATTCATTTTGGGGAACAGACGTTCTCAAAGTTTTTGAACATGTAAAGAGACGTGTCTCACAATGTAAGTGTCAGTCTCAACAGTTCTTATTCTGTTTAAACAATCCTGCCTCCTCCCTCAGCCAGCTACAGTTGAAAGGGACACTGAAGTCCCATTATATATTATATTTTGGGAGGGTCTAAGTTAGTAACATACATGTGTGAAATGATTAAATCGAATGTGAAAGCAGGCCCAAAAAATTCCCATTTCAATATTAGGATATACTTTGAAATCTGCCTAATTACGCTCAGTGGCATCCCATGGGAGAACAAAGTGGTGGCTTTAGAAAGGATCATGGGAATGCCAATTGTATGTGACAGTATATATACATTTCTTTATTCATCATAGCTGTAGGTTATTTTTTACATTTGCCATACAAAGCTTTCTTCATGGCTTGCTACCCTATGAAATTGTCTAAGTAAAAATGCATGGTTACGGTTTCCATATTCCATATTAAGGTGAATATATATACCCAGGAATCTCTGGGACTTTTTCTTTCTGTCCTTGGCTTGGGTGATTTGCAGACTCACACCTGGGACTTGGCATTCAGTACAGGTCCCTCCTCACACTTACTGCCTCACTGCGCTTGACTGGTCATCAGCAAGAATAATGAACTAGCCATTGTCAGCATGAGCTCTTTTTGAATTTGAGAAAACATTTACCACAGTTTTGGATTACATAGCCCGGTCCACAGGAATGGGCCTCATTGCAATAAGCGTAATAGCCACATGTATGATTGTATGACTCCCCCCTAAAGTCTGTTGTCATGTTGTCGTTGGATTCATTTTATAAGACAATAGGTGATTGTTCGGCTGAATACAGCATTCTGATTGGGAGGTTGCATTAGATGGCTTCAGGCTATGGAGGCGTCTCACACATTTTCAGCATACATTGCCTCATTAAATAACTTTCTGAAATTTCGAAATACAAAGGAGATATATTCAGATATATATTCTTAATTACATAGGCTTCAAAACAATATATAATATAATGGGACTTCTGTGTTCCTTTAATAAGACCTGTTTTTGCAATATTGCTTGTTGTATTGTGTTGATTTGACTTTATATTGAATTATTTGCATCAATTGGCAATACCCCACCTTCATTGGCTTTTCTTTAGGAAAACACAGTATTTCATATGTGTACACTTGAAGTTAAAAAATGTGTATTGGTAGGTTATCTGAAATCTACAAATTGCTAAAAGGTATGAATAAAATATGGACTCCATCTCCCACAAAATAACAATGTGTTGGGTTTTGTTTATTGGCCCGTGAACGAGCTTAGCCAGATAGAGCCTCATAAATTTATAAACGCATCCAGTGGTCAAAAGCTTGTAAAACCCGTCTCACTATAGGAAACCTCCCTTTCTGAGAACCAAGTGTGACATTCTTTTCATACTGTCCCCTCTACAGAGACCACCCATATTAAAAGGCAACTTTTGGGCTGCCTTGCAGTGGCTTTACAAAAGGCCTTTTAAAGCAGACATACTATGGAGTAAGTTCCTTAGGGAACAGGTTCTGACAGCCTGAGCTAATTTATCATGCATGCAAGACAGCATGGAGGTAGACGGCAGTAACGAGCTCGTACATATTGTGGTGTAAGTAGGGATGCGTACTGTACGGAAGTTCAGTGAATTTAGTAAAAATTGATATTCTTCAAATTTTGTTTGTTTGCCACGGGAGCTGCCTATATTACAAACCCAGGTATTAAAGTGAAAATTTATTTGAAGATAGTCAACTTTACAATTTTAATGTGACCCTGATTAGCATAAATTTAAATTGCACAACTTTAGCTTGTTGTTCATTCGATGTACATGCAGCACAAACATCTGCAATGACACCTCTATCTATAATAGTTTTGAAGATATTCAACTTCAAAATTCCCATGTGTCCCCAATTTGCAAAAATATAATTTTTTGCAACAGTTGTTTGTGGTTCATTACATGTGCACACAGCACAAATGATAGTTTTGAAAATACTCAACTGCAAAATTTTGAAGTGTCCATAATTAGCATATATTTTAATTCTACAACAGTTGTAATGTGTCCAATATATGCACAGCCCCAACAAATATGCCAAAATAACCAACGTATGGGCCCTATGTTGAATATTTTAGAAGCCAGAGGGGATTGCAATTTTCAGATGCAATAATTTGCAGTTTTCAACAAGTTGACTCTTCGGAGCGATATGGAAAAGAAAGAAAGAAAGAAAGAAAGAAAGAAAGAAAGAAAGAAAGAAAGAAAGAAAGAAAGAAAGAAAGAAAGAAAGGAAGGAAGGAAGGAAGGAAGGAAGGAAGGAAGGAAGGAAGGAAGGAAGGAAGGAAGGAAAGAAAGAAAGAAAGAAAGAAAGAAAGAAAGAAAGAAAGAAAGAAAGAAAGAAAGAAAGAAAGAAAGAAAGAAAGAAAGAAAGAAAGAAAGAAAGAAAGAATATTGGGGAAAACGATATGTCCATGCTCGCGCACAGATATAATTTTCTGCTTTTCAACAACGCTCCAACGTTGGCATGGCTGTGTAAGGGGCCAGGCTCCTCTGCCCATACACTAATTTCAAACGTTTAGAGAAATATCAAAGGGTATTGAGGAACTTTCCACACCTTCCCACAGATATTGAACTACGCAAAGTAGGTCAAGGTAGATTGAGCTAACCTGGCAACAAAGGCGCACTATTACTATGAAATCAGTCGTGTGTGATCGTCGCACGGAGGGGCCTAGATTTGGTAACTGGATATCGAAAGGTCCGCATTGCTGAAGTCTGCACGTGTGTCCATCCCATGAGACACTTCCACAATGTACGCCTTCCAAGTACCCATTAGTTTGTGACAGCCAGAGTTTGAAAATTGCACGGGATATTTAATCTTTCATAATAAACAAACAAAATAAATTCCTTTTTCACTAAAAAAAAGGTGAGTTGCAGATGCAGACGAAGTTCCATCTATTACCTGTACATATACATATTTGTTTATGGACAATCACAGGCGATGTATAACACAGACACTGTGGACCAGACCGAGAGCTTTATCCGGCCTTAACAGAGCGCTCAGTTTCACCCACCCATTCATTCCCTTTCTCTGCCCGAGCGGAAAGCTGGTAATCTACATGATTATGCGTTGGTAGATTGCACTTTTTATTAAAGTTTTGTCCGGTTTCCAGAGTCTACTGGGAATTTTATCAGTAGGTCCGACAACGAGACTTCCAACTGGCCATTTTCAGCGAATAAGGGAACTTCCTGAATAAATCGTGGGATCTACGTTAGAAATTAGGTCTATGTATGTCCGGCTTGAAACATATAATGTATAATAAGGAGTACCTTATGGCGATGTTAGGCAAACAGGTCCACGGCCAAAGGGACAAAAACTGCTGCCAAGTATCACCAGCTCTTGTTGTTTGTATCGTATCGCTGAGATGGAATGTCGCCTTAACAAAACACAACTGGATAACCTGGCAGTCACAACAAACGTAACTGAAAAGTTTGTGTAAACGCTTCACACACGCGCCCCCTGATGCTAAATTGTCCAGTGCTCTCTTGTGATGGGGTACATCTCGGTATTTTCTATAGACCTGTTGCTAACTTTGATATCTATAATTTTATCAATCATCAGTTATGTGTCACCTCTTTAGTAACGAAACATGTTAATTTTGATGTAAATTGTTGCACATTTGTATATGCAAACTTATTTTTCTTTCTTCCCGGAGGTGAATATTATTGTGTTTTTCCTACTTCTAGCAATAGAGAGTTACCAGACTATTTGGCACTAGGGGGCCATCTGTGTTTGACATTCGAGCAAAAACATCAACAGCTTTTCCCAAGCGGATAGCCTAAGAATGTCAAACAAAAGCGAAATTTTACAACAATTTAGTTCATATATATTTTATTCCTTAACAGTGTACAAAGTACAGAATGTCATGTGAAACACAAGTGTAATTTGTTGTGGAAAGCCATTAGGAGGAGGCTAAGCCCAACTTTAGAGAATAGACAAAAAGACAGGACAGAAAAAACACCACATGGCGCGACACTTTCCATCATAACGTAAGTTTTATATCCTTAACGAATCCATAACGTATTAATCCCTATAAGAGGGGTGGGGTAGATTTTAATTTGGTTAAAATTACAATATGACACCCAGTGGTCCAAATTGTCCTCCTCTTAAACAAATGAGTGGACAAATGTATATGCAAAGGTTGATTGAAACCTGACCAAATAAAGGGGACCAAATTACATTTCAAATGTATTTATTTTTATTTTGCTTATAACTTAATTCGATAAAGAGACATGCGTCGGGAAAAGCAAAAGAACCACACCACCAAGAAAGCAAGCCCCAAAGGAGATTTAAGAGAAAGAGGAAAAGTGGACATCTTTCTGCTTTTTGGGGGGGAGGGGGCAAAAATTATTAAGGAAATTTTTGAAAAATGCACGCTAATTTCCATATTTTTTGGAATACTGGGGTGATAAGAAGATGTTTTTTTTCTAATTTTTGACCTTGGCCTTTTACCAGGGTCACTGACGCTATTACTGCGGTTAACATACTTACAAGTCAAATGGCACTTGCTGGTTTTGCTAGTTTTGTATAAAGGGTTGAGCACATCGTGGTCCGTGTCATTTTAGCAGATTTTGCCTGTCAAGAATACCCACACACCCTAAGGCTAGGAGAGAAATTAAAAAGTCGATGAAATCTGATTTGTGTTGATTTGTTTTTTGATCATCAGAATCAATTTTATGACCCCCCCCCGCTTCCCCCCCCCACCCCACCCACCCACCCCCCCCCCCCCCAAAAAACGCGTTTTATTTTTCACCAATATAAGTCACAAGAATGAATCATTGCGCAGGACCAATAAGTTAACTCTTTCAGCGCCACGATTTTGACTGAGTCCACAGCTTTCCTCGACGCTTAGGCGCGCCGAAGACAGCTGTGGACGTGGACGATTATATTCCCTGGAACTACAGTTATGTTGGTACTTGAATGAAAAGTCTTTTCACAAGGAATATGAATCGAGTATCTTTATTTCAATTGAGAATAGTACAGCATACGTAGTTCAAATTGAGTTGTAGTTGGCTTTGAAAGAATACGTGGAAGACTCCAGTTTCGACAAGACAGACAGAAGGGCTGATTGTAAACATCGTCGCACGACCCTATCCACCTGCTGAAACGCGTAGACCACGCGGCGATGGGCGGGGTCCATCAATAAGGAATGTAACTAAAGATCATACAGAATCTAAGTGGCACTTGCCCTATAAACATAACTCATATTACAGCGCCACGCTGGAAGCGTCCAGCTTGCAAGATAATCTTGAACTGATGGAAACATTGTTTTGTTATCCACGAATGTACAATTTGGTGAACCGAATAAAACTGTTTACAAAATAAAAGGGACGAGATGAGAAACAGATGCATGCATGCTTTCTCTTTAGATTGTATAGAATGGACAAACAAAAAAGTAACGCCGAGCATCTGTACCATGCCCACAGCGACAGGTTCTGGGATTGGCATAAACCAGCGGTATGCAGATGGATATTCAGCTGGCTGCTGTTTTTCTTGGATGGCACCTGAATATCTTTGGCCAACATAGTATAACTGAATCTGTTGAACAGAGTGGGGGAGGAATTCCGAATGTTGGCTGGGAGCTCGTGTAAAAGTCTCGTTGTTTGACTAGAAAGTATCATTGATACCAAAGTGTTACCCACATATAAAAAAGGTACATCCGACCTGTAAAATGTGTAACTTACACAAAACAGGTAAACTCATATGTACAAAGGTCTTACCTATATATTAAAAGGTGTTACCTGTATTTTGAAAAGTGTTATCTATACAATGTATATAGAAAGGTGTAAAGAACAGGGACAACCTATTGGATACCCATATTGTTATTTTCCCTTCTTCCTCTCCTTTGTTTTTGACAATATCTATCATCAATTCCATGATTTCTTTATGGTGGACAGCATGTTTTCCTGCAATAACATTGAATTGAGCGCATAGTAAGGGGTATGGTTTCTGTGTCCATTCAGCAATGCCCACCTCAGTCAGGAGAGTTACAGTTGTTTATTCTGGTCACTGTGCGTTGTTACTTACTACCTAATAACTTAAAATCCACTGCATCTAGAAACACAGGATTTTACACGCTGTGCCTTGGTCTTTATGATTCTGAAAATTTTATTTCATTGGCTTCAAAAGTTTATTGAATGTATATTTTAATATACAATCCAATGGGATAGGACAACTTGAGCCCTCAAGAATTTTGTGTATTGCAATGTGTATTCAGCTGAATACACATGGGGTTGCTGACTGTAATCTTTCCTATTCATTGTCAAGAATTTTTTAAATTATTGACTCTGACTTGAAACTAATATGGGCAGCGTGTGAAGTGAACCCTTTGGTGTACACCGAAATCTCCTTGTCATAATGAAAATACAAAGAAATATGAAATCCATCTTCAATGGTAGATTCAACCTTCTTTAAAATTTTCCCTCCTTTTCATATTCCTGCTCGACCCCGAATATAAAAGACAAATTTGCCACGCACTCATACCCTGTCTCTCTAGCTATATCAGCAAGTCTCTCATGCAAATACAATGGAATCTGCAATGTACTTAGGCCTGCACTTATGCCTTTCTTGAACTCATTTGGTGCCACATATTTGACTGAATCCACAGCTTTCCTTGGCGCGCTTTCAATCCAATGTGCTAAAGCGCGCAAAGGAAAGGTGTAGACCCTGGACAATTGTAGTCCATGTACCTACAGGCACGCTGAGACTTGGATGAACTGGGGGGGGGGGGGGGGGGGGGTTCACAAGGAACACGAATCCAGTACCCTTATTATAATTCAGAGCAGTTCGCTCTGAGTAGTTTGACTTTAGACACACTTGGCACTGAAAGAGTTAAATTCATGACACGCCAGTTTGTATTGGTATTCTTTGGTTTACTTTTCTCTTTCAAAAATTATCCAAGGTAGTGCCCAAACATCGGATTATGACTGGATAGCTTGGGGTCGCCATCTGCTTTAAATACTGATTTAAATGTACGCAGAGGTATATGTTCAAGGTACTTGTATATATTATACAACGTGGTATCACCGATTTTATGTTTTATCTTATTTGTAATTTTGTTATGGACAATACATGTGAATCAGTTCCGCGCAACTCCAAAGAACTTCAGATTCCAGAAATGTTTTTCTGTCGTTTTAAACAATCGATCCTGTCATTTTAGAGAAGACGCTTTTAAGATTTTTCCCATGATGATGGTGATGATTTATTGCTGAATCTCTATCCCTTAACACTGGCGGCTTCAAAAGCAGGGCAGAAACTGAAGGTACGTCGCACACATATCAGATAAAAAGCTCTATATACGTTGACACTCGAAGGCCACAAAAATTATAATATATCAGGATGATTGACATATGTAATCCTGATGAGTCTACCAAAAATAAGTTAATAAACTCATATTTACAACTTTGTCTCGTAATTACGAGTTTTAAAGTCTAAATTTCGACATTTTGTTCGTAATTATGATTTTTTTCTTCCAATTACATTTTTTTTCTCTCCAATCACAATGCACCCTGGCAAGTTTAAAGAGGATCCAGTGAATGGTTCTGGAGAAAACCAAATAGACATGCATTGATATTTGTATCCCCATAGTAACTGCACCCACATAAAATACACTTGTTGAGGAATGATCATTGTATAATTTCAAACATTTTTAGGTCAGGAAATGCGAGCAGCGCCACCTAGTGGATAAACTGGCCACAGTCAAGCTCAAGGAACACTGCCGGTAAGTCTGAAGAGAGTAAAGTGAGTGGTTTCTCAAAAGTTGAAAGTTACGAAAACGCGTAGAAAATTGGTAAAAAAATTTTAAAAAATCGCACTGGCACTTGCTCAGCAATTAAAGGTCTGGTGTTGCCAAGTGTTTTCCAATGCAATTTCGAAGCGCTTGGCAAGTTGTTTTCAAGTGATGTTTGTAAACATTTTCCTCATAAGTAATCCAGCAACAAATAATTTAAAATTATAGTAATCATTGCTGCGTAACATTTTTTTAAAACGTGACAGAGTCCAGCCAAGGTACAGGTACCTCTCCAGTGACGTTTCAGTGTAGCCAAAATTCACTGGAGCCTGATTGAATGACCAACTCACAGTTGCGTGTCCCTGCTGTGCTGGGTGTTAAAATCGAGTGTATTCCAGCTAATTGATCTGAAGTCTTCGAACTACGACCCCCCCCCCCCTTATTGTGGTAACGGCAGACCACAGTCAACAGTTTTGCAATAGCTGTCCACAATATTTTGATAATAAGTTACAAGTTGGTAACAAAATTCTCTAGGAGAGCAATCCCTACAATCTGCAATTCCGCCCGACCCTTGATACAATGAACGTGATTTATGGATAAAATTGGAGAACTTAAGCTTACCATCTCAAGAATGAATTTATAATAATAATAATAATAATAATAATAATAATAATAATAATAATAATAATAATAATAATAATAATAATAATAATAATAATAATAATAATAATAATAATAATAATAATAACTTTATTAGGCCTCCGTAAAACAAAGAAATCATATACAATACCAAGTAAAATGATAAGTCCAATATGTTAACATCATCCACCGAACTGCATCGCGATTGAGTAAAAGCTCTATCAACAGGCAGAGTGCTAATTCAGACACTGGAACTGCACGCTGCAAAATTATGAATGTGTGTTACTTGAACAGGAGTGAAATTTAAATGAATAAATGTGGACTGATCTCAATGACAATTTCGATAAGCATTGACGAAGTTACCATTAACTGAATCGAGTGGGCATTGCCACAAGTGTAAAGTGACTCCACCATCTGCTGACGTGGTTGACACTTGACACTCATTTCAGTGACTGATTTAGACAACAGATTCATCAGGTCTAAAGGTAATTTCATTATTTTCATCATTTTAGCTTAGCTGACAAGTCATTCAGATGGAATTTTTGAGAGATGCCCGTCATCATTCCACAGTTTACATTGTGTACTTTTCCGATACCGTTTTCTGGATTCCCTTCAAACTTCTTAGGACATAGTTAGATAGTCGTAGGTTTTTATTGGCACATGGTCGAAAACAGCACAGGGATTGGACAATAGCACTGCAACATGAATATACACAATGGTTAGACAATGAAAAAAATGTCCACATTGTTACACTGCTGGAAATACAAAACTCCGTGAATGAATCCGAATAGGGGACATTCATATTTAACTGCAATCCTGCTTACTTCCAGTGTTGCCGGGGCAACAGACTGATGCCGCCACCATGTTCAGGGCAGATTTGTATTATATACTCCTTAACATCCATAAATAACACCTTTTCAACCAAAAGAGAGCCCATTTCTAATCAATTTAGGCACCCTTTAAGTTTCAAATATATGTTAATACATTTTCTCAAGATTATTTTGTGTTTGTGTTGTACATTATGCTGAGAAAGTACTTTTGGCCATGCTAAATATATGGATCTGCCCTAATGCAGGTGGCTCCCTCTTTTGCTCAATAAGTTTTAGAGTGGGACCGCATTTAGATATGAATTCATCCTATTGGTCAACATCTGTTGCATCGATTATTCAATTAGAACACAAATTTGCATGATCAGAATAATGCTTGATATCGTCCACGAGAGGGCACCACATCTACATGCTAGAATTCTGGGGGGGGGGGTTGTTTTTGTTTTTTTTTTTTTTTTTTGTTTTTGGGTTTTTTTTGTTTTTGTTTTTTTTTTCCGTGGAATGCGAGCCCATCGCCCACGTTCAATCTTTTATAACCTGTGAGAGGACAGGCAGAGTCCAGTAAATGACACTCTTCAGTGCTCCTGTATGAAACTGCTCATATCAAGTTTTTTGTGTCGGAGAATCATGGATTAACTTCTTTATATGAAGTGAATTTAAAATTTTCTGATCTTGCAATCCTGTCCCTTAAAGTGACCATACCTTCACCTTCACCACCACCACCTGACCCCTCCCCCACCCCCCAAAAAAATCATCTCTATGTAAAAGCCTGTGCATATACACACTACCTTGTACCGGTACGTTGCTCCTCTTCGCGTCATGCGGAGGGCAAATACAAGTGGGTCTTGTAAATCGACCTGCAATTATCTTGTATAAAAAGTCTTTCTGCTTAGACATAACAAACTCCTTCCAAGCAGGAAAACCAGCTTCTACAATGCGTAAATCATTATTTGTGCCAGTTCGTACCCCTAATGGAGCTTTGATTGCACTGATATACACCAATTCTAATTCCTTTGAATCAACATTTACCCAACAAATGGCATCAATAAAGAAACGCTGACAAAAATGCAGCATCTACTACTTTTCTCTTAACTACAAAGGATGTGTCTTTGTTTTTGCCCATGAAAGCTAACAGCTTCAAGAGATATCTCTGCATCGCTTGTTCGTGATGTTCGCGAGCAGATATGGTGCTGCCATCTGACGTGAAAATGCCCCTTTAGTAAGTATAAATGTCACAATGTGAAACGATCATCAGTGCCTACATTTACCGGGGCTTTGTCCTCTTGGTTTCCATTAATACCCGCGAACTTTGTTTTCCTTTTGTTCATTGGAATACGTAATACTTTGCATTTTTTTTAAAATCAAAAGAATCTTGACACATTTGTTCCTCGACCTTGCAAGCATCACATTGTCATCAATCGGCATCCGAGCATGAAGCCACTTTAGGAAACTATCAAAGCTCTTTAAAGCTGCGTATTAGGTCGTTAACAAAAACAGTACATAAAAAAACATAACACTGGCGAGCCTTGGAAGCCAATGATGCCTGAGATAATGGCTATACCTAGAATAACTTTTGAAACATTGAACCAAGAGCGGCGAATATAACGCCCCGCCAAGCTAATCTTTTGAGTTTTCTCAGTAGACCATGCTAAGGAACACGGTTATATACTTTACAAATAATGCCGCGTTATTTCTGGGGGTTCTTTTTCATCTTACTTATCTATATATCCTTGTGATTTATATGTTCTACACTAGTAATGTATAGCTTCCCCATATAATACACAACGGTACCTTTTATTGGATAAATAAATAAAAATATATAAGCCGACTAAACAGAAATATAAAGAACAACGCGCGCGCGCGCGTGTGTGTGTGTGTGTGTGTGTGTGTGTGTGTGTGTGTGTGTGTGTTTGATATTTTACCATTTCCTAGAGTCCGCTTTCTTAGGATTTTAAGCACTTTAACTTGACACAGAGGATTGGGGAAAATAAATGAGACCTTTTAGTTCGGATTGCTGAGTTCACTGTTCCCTCTGCTGCATGTTCACAGCAGTTTGACGTTTGGCAAGGAGGATGTTCAACTTGGCTCCCGAATAAAGGAACTGACCAACATGAGTACTGCTTCATATCATTGGCTGTTAAAACATGCGAGTGCCAGGATATCATTGTTATACAGTGGAACCTCATTAATCAGTATGTCTCATTAATCTGAACACTTCTACTGGAACAGATTTGTTCATTTCAAGTAATAGGGATTCAGTAATCCAGATGCTTCATTAATCTGAACAGTCCATTGGGGTACAGAGGTGTTCGGATTAACGAGGTTACACTGCTTTTCAGCTTCTTACATATATCATAATTCATCCCAAGCATGTTCTTTTTTCTTTATCACTGGGCATGCTCAGCTGAGGTGTCTACTTGGCTTTGTAAAATTATCTCAATGGTAAAATCACTAAATTATACAAGATGGGTATTTGTAAATGAACAAACGCAATCCCAACGTTCAGAGGAACAAAACGTTGCACATTAGGATCATGTGGTGAGTCTGTACATTCGCAGCCTATAACTTGGCTTCCCGCTGATTTGACAGTTTCGTAATACGTTGTTATTATATTTTTGAAGGCCAGTTAAAGAGATTATACATTTGCGTCAGTTAAACCGGAATTACATTTTTTATTTCATGCAGATTATTATAATTTTAGGCCCATGGTTTCAGATGTATATTTACTTGTTCCAAGGCCATGCCTTTTGTCGAGATTCAAACGGATCGCTATACAAGGATTGCGACTCTTATATGGTAATGGCATTACAATATCTCTTACTTAGGTGTAATAAGCGTTTTGGTTTGGTAATAACTTGTACTTAAATTACTGTGTGGATGTATCTGAACTAAGTATACATTTCAAATAGTCTATTCAGGCAAGAATATAGTTCATTTTTTAAAAACAAACACGAAGAGCACTTTGATCCAGGAAGTGTCGCCATCTATCGGACCGAACAATGGTACAGCATGACTCGGGAAACGGGGCCATCTGACGGATAAAATACAAGTGCATGTATCACCGTTTCTGGCCACAAACCACAGTTTAAAATCCTTCTATTTTCATTTTAGTATTTTTCGGTCTTAAAAAATCAGCAGTTAGGTATTTTGGTATTTTGGTATTTTTGGTATACAGGTACTGTCCCGCTATAACCAAATGTGAGTGTTCATCAGAATTGAAATGGTTGCACAAAAATGTATTTAATTTTTTATTGTTGTTTTGTGTCCACCGGATCTGTTTTTAACTGATTGAGTACTTATTCCCACACACTGTGATTTACGTTTGATGCAGGATGTCAAATAAGAGATATTAGAAGACCCACAGGATAAAACCAAATTTTCCGAGCGGGGGTTTCTCAATTTCAATTCTTGTTGGTAACGTTACGGTGAAAAACTTTGTTCTTGATGAAATATGATTTAAAGAATAGACAGTAACAATTTTGATCAAAATGTATTCAAAAATCAGAGCTCGGGGCTAACGCTCAACCGTCTTCATTTCTGTTTTCTCTGCTTGTGATTTGGTTTTGGATTTAGAAGCAATTTTGAATGTCCATCTTGCCATTTTTCTATATTCCTGTCCCTAACCATTGTCCTGATTCGTCATCAATAAGTCCACCGAATAACAAAAATAACAACCTTTACCATAATAATAACAATAACAATAACAATAACAATAACAATAACAAGTCCAAAATAGGAGCTGGACTGAAGACATTTCCTGGCATTACAGTATACTTCGAAAATCAAAGATCGCATCTGTTATGATGCCCACCTTCAGAATATTCTAGACCGTAGCGGAACTCCACAAGGAATGACAAAGATGAGATAACTTTAACACATAACAATACATTAACAGTCAGCAATCAATAAAAAGTAGGTGAATGAAATTGTAAACTTTGCTATGTTGATACTACAATAACTAACAGACCACAGGTAAATCCTAATCCCTGGTGAGACATTCTCCACAGGTACTGTCCCACAGTTCTAACTCCCATGGTAGGTACCAAATAGTCTGGTCCAGATCCCAAAGAGGTACAGTTCCGTTCCAATGTGGTACACCTCCAAATATACCAGTCCACACAAAGGCACTGTTCACAGGTAAATGAGTATCTGCTGCAGCAATAGCTCACAGTCCCACTGGCTTGATGAAGCAAAGCTTCTGTCAGTTCTCAGAATTCTCCTTTTTTTCATTCCTGAAGGAAGCTGCTTTATATACCTATGCTGAGAACTCTAACCAGTATTCCAGAGTTTTCCAATAAGTCACACATCTCAATTCTCTGAGACCTTTCTAGACCACATCAGGGCTTTCCTTTGTTTACAATAATATGAGTCATACCCATTTGAATATAGGTCAACATTCTAGATTATTCTATTGTTTACCAGTAATATGTGAGTCATCCCAACAAATTTGGCCAACTCAGCGACTCTGTAAAACATTCAGTGCCTTCAGTGACCTTTCCAAATCAGAGGTGAACAATTATTTTCACATCCATAACATTGACCTGCCTGGGCAGACCTATACACCAAGCATCGATGGCTCAAAGGTAACAGACTTATACTTGAGTCTTATCATCTTGAACCACTTCCTAGTCATTATTACCCTATTCTGTAGTTCAATCTGTATACCCTCCACAAGCTAACCTGTCACTGTCCAACCTATATAAGTATGCAAATACTTTTGTACATATTGTCCACGTTCCTCTGTAGAGTTTTGATATATAGGCTGCATTAGCCCAAATATGGTAAAGGGTCTTAGCGGGTAACTACTCAGAACATTTTTTGGAGCCTGTAACTTTACATGTCTCTCTGAGTAGCGGCTACTTGTCCATGCTAAATATTCAGCAAAGACAACCCACATAATAATGAATAATATGAACTTGCGAATGATGAATTAGCTAAATAAGTGAAGCTTTGCTTATAACTGCAGAGCTTCAATATGACTAAAGAATACCTATCAAACCAAACAAAATTACAAAATTTGTAAAGTATAAATAAATAAATAAATAAATAAATGAATAAAATAAATAAATAAATAAATAAATAAATAACTAAATAAATAAATAAATAAATAAATAAATAAATAAATAAATAAATAAATAAATAAATAAAAAATAAATAAATAAATAAATAAATAAACAAAGAATAAAATATTTGAGAAAAGCCAGGAGTCTGTGTTCACACACAGCCTTAAATATATAACGATAAGATGCACTGTCTATAGTTTTGTTATTAACTGTGTTTGTAGCTATTATGTTTGTGTGCCAACACACACATTCTTTTTTCTGGAGTTCTTTATTTCTTTCTTTGCTTCTTTTTTTTCTTCTTTACTACCAAATTTTGTTCGCCAGCTTTCTCGAACACTATTACACTCAGAAATTTCAAACTTGACATGCAAGATTATGCAAATTAGGGCCATTTGAAATTTTATATCTGGAATATCTTCAAAACTATTGAAGGTGCCGGTAACCAGTCCAATTTCAATTAATATGTTTGTAACAAAGGTCAAAGTCATTTGAAGCTTTGAAATTTTAATACAGCCATAACGCGGCTAATTTTTATCCAATTTTTACCATGTTGTAACTAAATGGTAGCTGTTGCAACGCTGCATATTTTTGTAATGAACATGTAACCTCTAAAAATCAAAGGTCAAGGCCATTTGGACCTTTAAAATTTTCATCTGATTTGGCTCATGTGGAGATTGAATTGTTGGTATTGTAACACTGTATATTTTTGTTATTTACATGTGACCTATAAGGTCAAAGATCTATGCCATTTGGACCGTTTAAAGATTCATCTAGCCATAACACGGTCAATTTTCTTCCAGTTTTAGCCCTTCGAATTTTTCATCTAGCCGTAACTTGGTCAATTCTCGTCTGGTTTAGTTCATGTTGTGCCTAAATTGTAAATATTGCAAAACGGTACATTTTTTCGATTTACATGTGACCTTCAAATGTCAGGTCATTTGAACCTTTGAAAATTTCATAGCCATAACTTGGTCAATTTTCATCCAATTTCAATCATGTTGGGCTCATATTGTACGTATTGTAACACCGCACATTTGAAATTTACATGTCACCTCTAGAGGTCAAAGATCAAGGTCATTTGGACCTTTGAAATTTTCATCTAGCCATTTTTACAACTTTTGAAGGCACACAGACAGATTTGTTTTTAAGTAAATCTTCTTTTCTAGTTTCATATTCCACTTGGAATCTGTAGAGACGGCTGTTGATATATGCTGTAAAATTTTATATTTAACTTTTTATATATTCTCCACCAATGGTTGAATTGATACTCGTTCTGCTATTAGAAATTCATGACTAGCTGTGTGACCTATTGAGCAGTGATAAAGGTTACTTAACGCTATGTGGACTTATCGCATATCGTCATGCAGTCTGTATTTTTGTCAACAGGTGCTATTCACTTTGACCAAATCATGAACATGAACTACAGATGCTCATAGGTGTCAACCTAATCTCTCTCTTTCTCTCTCTCTTTCTCTCTCTCTCTCTCTCTCTCTCTCTCTCTCTCCCTCTCTCTCTCTCTCTCTCTTGTTATAACCACATTTTTTTCTTGCTATAACAAGTAAATATCTTGTTATTTAAACTTCTTTCTTGTTATGGTACAATGCCCACCTTTTGAATATCAGCAGAACTCAGCGACGAATGACAACAATGATATAACGTTAACAATCACAATATATAAACAATCAAAATCAGTACAAAGTAGCTAAACTTATCTATGTGGTATTTCAATAGTTAAACAGTCTTAGGTAAATCCCAATCCCTGGTGAGATTATCCACAGGTACTGTCCCACAGTTCCAAGTCCTATGACAGCTGCCAAATGATCTGGTACATATCCTGCAGAGGTACGGTTGAGTTTTAATGTGGTACTGAAGGTGTGGTGCTGATCCAATCCCACAGAGGTGCAGTTTTGTTCCAATGTTGCACAATTAACACCAAATATACTAGTTTACTCAAAGACACTGTCCACACTCCACAGGTAATAACAATAGCTCATAGTCCCACTGGCTTGTAGTCACACAGCTTCTGTCAGATCTTCAGAATTCTCTCTCCTGTCAGGAAAATATCTGCTTTATATATATATATATATATATATATATATATATATATATATATATATATATATATATATATATATATATATATATATATATATATATATATAATATGTACAGACAGATTTCACCATTATTCCAGAGTTTTCCAATTAGTCGACTACACATCCCAGTGCACTGTCTCTGATCTTTCTAGATCATCTCCAAAATGTGTACAGACAGTACAATGAAAGGAGTCATATGAATGCAGGTCAGTACTTTGTTTACAAGCTGCCTCAGAGTCACTCCAACAAAGCAGGCTAACTCTGTGACCTGGTACACACTAAATGAGCACAGTGACCTCTAAAATCAAAACAAATCGGCATACCTACATTCATAACACTATAAAAAGAAAAAAATCTTGTTACTACAACTTTTTTCTTGTCACTGAATGAACAATGTTTGGTAGGTCCTCAGGGACATTTTGTAATACACAATGTTCATATTCATATGCAAATTAATGTGTTCTGCACTTTTCCTCTGTGCCTCGATCGGCCAGACTATCTTCTTCAAACTTAATTAGCATGTGCCGCGGGTGAGTCTGGCACCCTCAAATAATTTGTTATGAACTGTTATTAGTCATTTTGGGGGAAAAATCCTCCAAAACCGTTTAGGTTACGAAACCAATTGCTTCGAAATTCAGCCCTAGAAACTCTTAGGGTTAGGGTTTGGGGCTGGGGGTTGAGGGTGGGGGTGGTTGGGGGGGGGGTGGCCTAAAAATGTATTTCAAGCCAGCTTTGGAATGTTGTCAATTGTTTAATCTGAAAAAATGTGGGCCACCAGTCATCAAAATGAGGTGGCCCAGCTTTTTTGTTGGTGGCATTTGGCCACCGGCCCATTGGCTATTTTTAGCGCTGAAATTGCATAGGCGTTTTATGCTCTCACCACTTTGGTGGGGGGGGGGGGATTTAGATTTACCCCTGTCCGTAGGTCCGTCTTGCGTCCAACATGAAAATTGTGTCCTGCATATGCCTACCTCCAAAACTATTTGGCCTGCATTCACGAATCTTTACAGGATTATTCATAAGTGTATATAAATGTGCACCTGGGGTTTTGCTTGTCTGTGCTTGGAACTGTTTGTGTGTCTGTACAACACCCTAGACTTGCATGACTATTTTCAGTCCCATATTCCACATGAAACTTGTGCATTGTATATCTCCAAAATTATTTGACCTACAGTTACGAAACCTAACACGATCATTAATCAGTATATGAAGATGTGCACCAATATATTAGGTTTTCTGTGCCTCTGTCTGTGTGTCTGTACGACACCTTTGATTTACTGTATAGGCTTATTGTCCATCCCATGTCCAATGTAAAACGTGTGTCGTGCATATCTCCAAAACTATCTGAACTATAGTCATCAAATTTGAGAGGATTATTAATCAGTAGACCGATATGAAGATGTGCACCTTTCTGGGGTTTGTTTGTCTATTTGTCTGTCTGTATGTCTCTACAACATCCTTGATTTTAGTGGAAATGACAATTTTTCGCTCCACGTCGAACATGAAACTTGTGTCATGCATATCTCAAAAATTTTACATGTCTTCAAAACTTTTCTAGATAGAGCTGCCATTCAAAGCTTAAAATGTGGGTTTGTGGCTAAAGCAAAATCCTGTAGCATGCAAACAAAGTTGAGAAGTTTAATTTATGTTAAGATAAGATAAGATAAGATAAAACTTTATTTCCGTCGGGTGTTTTACAAATAACATTAGCCATTATAAGGGCTATTTACCGACAATAAATATGAATATGTTGGTACATAAAAAAGACAGATATGAACTGTGCCTTATATGCAGTAGATACAATGCATGATAAAAATAAAGATAGGTAAATGTTATATAGTCATTAAAACTTTATAATAGCAATAATCATCATCTCATGTATAGAGACCCGGTACACAGACTTAAATAAAAGTATGAACATGAAGCTACATTACAGCTTCATAGTATGAATAATGTTGTGATGTAGGCAGGTGACTGTGACTGTTGTGAGTCACCAGTTCACCTGCAGAAGTTACAGGAGCAATTTGTTTGTGACCATGTATCTATCAGAGATTTAAATTCAGTGAGTGTTAGTGTACCTTTAAAATGATTTGGGAGTTCATTCCATATTTTTGCCCCAACGTGTTTGAATGATTGTGTGCCATACTTCTGTGTATTGTGACGACCAATCTTCAAGTTTTGTTTGTTACCTCTTGTTTCATATCGTGAGTCTTGTAATTCAAAGTACTTTTTTAAATAGACAGGGGAAAGGTTGTTTGTTATTTTGAAAACTTCTATTGCAATTTGTTTTAGGCGGGATATATGAAGGGTTTCACAGTTTGACCTTGTAAGTAGGGACTGGTAGCTAGATTGGTAGTCACAATACACAAACCGTAGGGCACGTTCTTGAATCTTTTCAAGTTTTTGTGCATTTTGCTTGCCACAGAAGTGCCATACTGTAGCACAGTAATTAAAATTTGATAAAATAAATGATTTAAATATTGTTAGTTTGCTTTTTGTGTCCAAGAGTTTTGAGAGCCTCCTCAAAGCATTTAGTTGTTTGCCTGCTTTGCAGCAGATGTCACTGATGTGTTGTTTGAAGTTAAGTTTGTCATCTATGTTTATTCCAAGTAATTTGACTATTTTTTCTGAGGTTATTTCTATGTCATTTATTTTCAGTGTCTGAGGTTCACATTGCTTATTGCCTGGTGCCAAAAAGAGGCATTGAAATTTGTCTATATTAGCATGCATTGAGTTGTTTCTGAACCATATGGAGGCTTCCTGAGCTTGGTTCTGCAAAATATATTTTACTGTCTCTAGTTGTTGATGGGCATAGGATATTGTGTTGTCATCTGCATAATTATGTATGTCGCATTTTGAAAAGATGTAGAAGATGTCATTCAGAAAGATGTTGAAGAGGAGCGGACCCAGGATGGAACCCTGGGGGACTCCTCTTACAACATCTCTCCAAGTGCTAAAAGTTTGTCCTATTTTCACTCTTTGAGATCTGCCGGTTAAGTAGTTTCCGAGTAATGATGTTGCCGAGTCTGAAAGTCCATATGCTTTTAGTTTATTGAGTAGGATGGATGGGGAGAGACAGTCAAATGCTTTTGAGAGGTCCATGAGTACTGCTCCAACATATTTATTTTGGTCCGAAGAACTTTTCCAGCTTTCTACAAGATTGAGTAAGAGAGTGTTGCAGCTATAGCCCTTTCGGTAGGCTGATAAGTAGGGGGAGAAAATTTCTTCAAAGTAATCTACAAGCTGTTCTGTGAGGACGCTCTCAAAAATCTTGGACACACTGGTGAGGATGCTCAGTGGTCTATAGTTCTTGATGTTCAAAAGATCAGGTTTTTTGTCTTTGGGGTAAACTTCAGCCTTTTTTAAATTGGTTGGGAATATTGTAGGGTCTATAGATCTATTTATGCTGTTTGTTAGTGGTCGAGATATGATTTCAGCAATAGGCTTTAAGAGCTTAGATGGTATCTGGTCATGTCCTGTTGCTTTGTTTGTATTTAGTTTCTTGATCTTGCTATAAACTTCAGCTTGCGTTAAATTCACTGAATTTCCTCAGAATACGCGTGCATCTGACATATTCCCTGCCCCCCCCCACACCCCCACACACACACTGCCCACAAGCTGGTAACTGTTTCTACAGACAGGCTGTAATGAAATCAGAGATAACTGAACGATTAGAGTCTGGTCTCTATTCCTATCAGAACAGAGGCAGTGGTGCCCAATCCTGTGGGGTTACCCTTCAATCCCTAGGGAGACTGGCTGTTTTGTTAAAGTAAACTTGTCTGCATTGTGTACCAAGGAGGCTATATGTTATCTGAAGCCTCCTCGATGTGATTCCCCATCACTGTAAGCTGGTGCTGACTGAGATGTGCCATTTCAACTACAATTGATAGGTTAGTGACATAGCAGCGTCCAATGAAATATGAACGAACATTTGACATGTCTTTGTTAAGGCAGATTCAGATCAACTACCAAAAATTACTCAAACACTGATCCAAACTCTCTGTGATGACCAACTGTAATATGGAAGGATTTTGGTCAGGGCAGTGGGTACATTGGGGCCCATGGCATAGCTGTTGTATGTATAGACACAGGAGTGACATTTCCCATCAGTTAAACATCTATAACATTGTTTTGTAACCTTTGTAAACACTGCCCACTTCCAATAAAAAATCATCTTATTTTATCTATGTTCAGCTTGTATAAACTTGTCACTTAAGTTTGTCCACACCTTTAGCAGGTTGTTGGTGAACCTCAATAGTCAAACATGTACATGTACCATGGTATATATAGATTTTTGTTGGGAGCTATATGAAGTTGGATGTTGCCTGTGCAAACATACAACTGCTGACACATTCAGGCTGGTGACACTAAATAGTTAAACACATAGATTTCTGTAAGAGCTGTGTGAAGTTAAATGTTATGCATGACAGTGGATTAGGTGAGCCTAAAAGTTGATATTAGTAGAAATTGGCATGTAAATATTTTAATGTACCTGTAAATAGTGAAAGTCAAATACATGTACTTACAAATACATGTAAATCAATGTATACACATTCGCTGGTTGCAGTCATTTTAAGCCCCAAATTTACAAGCATTGGAATCTGGTGTCGATATTGCAATTTTTACTTCATACTGTAAATGGGTTTAGCATCATGTTTAAATGTAATTATGCAAATTCAAGCAATTCAAATTTTAAATGCTCTGTATCTTCAAACTTATTACAGATAGACACAAAATTTAATGAAGTACATACAGATTTATGACACCTATCAATCTAATGAACAGTAAACAAAAACTGTAGGATTTGAAATTATGCTAATTAGCAGCACTTAAACATTTGAAAGTTGAATATCTCCAAAACTATTTTAACTAGAGGTGCCAATCCAACTTCAATTTATCAGATTGTGACACAGCTGCATCCAATTAATCATGGACCAAAGTTCTAATATTTTTATTTATGCAAATTAGGTGAATACACAAGATTGAAATTTTAAAATAACTTTCAATCTATTACTGATAGCGGTGTCATTCCAACTTCAATTTGTAGGTTTGTAACACAGCTGCATCCAATGAAAAATGAACCAAAGTTGTAGCATTCTAATTTATGCAAATTAGGTGAATACACAAATTGAAATCTTCAATAGTTTCAATACTATTATGGACTGAGGTGTCATTCAAACTTCAGTTGATCGATATGTTGAATAGTTGCATCCAATGAACCATGAATCAAAAGTTGTAGCAGATTGATTTGTGCAAATTAGGCAAATATACAAAACGTGAATCTTTGAATATCTTCAAAACTATAATAGATTGAGGTGCCTTTCCAAACTTCAGTATATAGGTTTTTGACATAGCCACATGAAACAATATTGTTGCAAGAGTTAAAGAAATATTGAATAGGGGATCTTTATGAGAATTTTTCTGGGCACATAGACTGATTTGCCGCCAAGCAAATCAAATATTTTTTTCCGTGTGAATTTTGTGGTCAGTTTTTTCAGACACCATTGTTCCAAGAAATACCAAATTTGGCATGTTGATAGACCTAGTGATGAAGTTGCGCACATTGTTTGGAACAGTCATGATGTTAAAAAGTATGCAAATTAGGGACAATTAAAATTTTAAAAGCTCCATATCTTCGAAACTATTGCAGATAGACACAAAATTTCAAAAAGTACATTCATGTTTCTGACACCTGCGAATCTAATGGACAGTGGAAAAATGTAGCATTTGAAATTATGCTAATTAGGAGCAGTTGAAACATATAAAAGTTGAATATCTCCAAAACTATTATAAATAGAGGTGCCAATGCAACTTCAATTTATCGGATTGTGACATAGCCGCATTAAGTATTTTCATAGAACGAAGTACGATTTGCCAGAAACCTGGCTCTGTCAACAAGAATTTAAAACGTTAACTTCTTACTATCTTGATGGCCATACTGGTCGGAGTCACATCTCGTGTTGAAAAATGTTTTAGATTATGCCTTTGTAAGTGAAAATGAGTTTTGCTGGAACCGTTTATATTAAAATAAGCATTGAAAGCTGAAAAAATGTTGTCTTTTCCAGGACATGGATCCAGAACTTCATGGTATTGGTACAAGTTAATGAAAAGATCTACATTTGAGGGAAGATAACTTATTTAATGTTATCAATCTTTACGCAACACAACTGAAGTTTAAAGCGCGTACAGGTTGCCTGGGAATAGAGGGAAATCTGGAAAGGTGGGGATTATCAGACTCAACTTGTGATTTTTGTAAAAGTTACTAGGAATATTTAGTTTATTTTCTATTTCTTTATCCAGCTCTTGACGATGTAAGAAAAGCGTGATATAACCAATTAGAGGCCGAGCTAAGATACCTGGGTGCAGAAGAATTATGGTTTCGTCTTTGTGGGTCATCCATTTGGGGCAAACTTTGTATATTTGTAGGAGATTTTGGCCGACTGCATACTAGTGACGTTGGTCTCTTCTTGACAAAACCTGCAAAGATTTTTTTACTAAAAGCATAAAGGCTAAGGCACGAGTCTCATACTCACCAACGAGACCCGATCTGAAATATGTTTCTTCTCACGGCTTCTTTAACAATCTTTTTTTTTTCTTCTTCTTCCTTTTTTTTTTTTTTTTTTTTGTATATAAAGCTCTTATACCCTATGCGAGTTTCACGCATCGTGAGTGCTGCCCCGTTCACGGTAGCCCCGTTGGAAAGGGATAGGTTCATCAATAAATTATTAAATTAAATAATATAGTCTGATATGGAAGTGGCTCTTAAGAGTTGCATTGTTGTAATTGAAAAATATGACAAGTAGACAGGGCTTTGCCAGGATACAGCGATTACAATGGCGAAAAAATATCAGTTTTTCATATGAGTATGAAATATAAATGGCCCTGTGTCATAAAGAACAAAAATAAAATGGTTTAAATATGTGGGTTAAAAATGCCCATACAAAAACAAATCCCCCCCCCCCAATCAAATGATCGCTACCTTTTACATTTAAAAGAATCGTGTCTCCTTTGTTTGAACAGCTTAATTCCTTATTACTCCATATCCTATACACCATACCCCACAACCACAGATAAGTTCTGAAGTACGCCAAGTGATCAACCCGTGTGCGCTTTCGACTTCTTTCGACCTGGAGTGCCGGGCCGACCGGTGTTTGAACCACTGACTTCCAGACACTGCTCGGTCTCTGGGATATTTGTCCACCTGATGTTAAAACTGATGTACATACACAACTTGAGTTTCGTCCATACATCCATATATCGGCATATATTAGATTTTCTTGAACCGAAATTAAAAAAAGAAAATGAAAAAACTAGTTTAAAAAAAAAATGTTTGACGGCAGGTATCTCCTTGCGTTTTGAAAATAACTGAAATTCCAAGTGTGTTAATTTTTTTCAAAGATAATCAAATGCATCTTGAACAGGGTACTTTGAATCGAAATTTGAGTGGCCCTTCATCTTGAATATTTTGAAATGGTGAGTGTTAAAAATCTTTCAAGTGTGCCTGAATAGAATAAATTAAAATGTTGCAACTGCCATTATATCACAAACCAATGAATTGACGTTCCTATTGACACCTCTATCTAGAATACGTTTGACGGTATTCGACAGCTAAAGTTCGAGAGTATGCCTAATTAACATAAATTCAAATTTCATAATTTTCACTTTCATTTCATCGGGTGCATCTGCAGCATAAGCCTCGACCAGAAATACTTCTAAAAAAAGCAAATATTAGCTGTTTGCCCAGAAAGGTAAGACATTAGTGTAAAGCATACATTGTCTTCGTTGAATACCGGTGGTATTTCAAACTTGAAATCTTGATTATCTTAAAAACTATAACAGTCAAAAGTGTAATTCAAACTCCTACAGGTACATACATGAATATGGTGGATCTGATAAAGGATATATAAAATTTGTAGCATTTAAAATTATGCTTATCAGAAGCATTTCATATCTTATACTTGAGTATTGATCAATAGATACTTGCAGATATACACCCAATTTCAATGCATATTTGTACAACACAAAATCGACAGCGAGTACCCTTGGAACAGTGAAACAACTGCCCAATGTAGAACTGTGCCCATGGGTAAAGAGGGTCAGCCCATTTGGGTAGTATGGATGAGCCTGTGCATGAGCATGAGCATGTAGAAAGAAACATTATTATTTGTACATCCTTATACAATATACGTAATCCAAGGGGAAAACTACATGCAATACATAATTGTCTTTGTTCGTTTAAAACATGACGAAACAAACCCCCAAAACAATGCTGATTACACACTATCACCAGAGAATCTATGAAGAAAAGGCTTCATCTCACTGGTTAAAAGACGAAAAATCTCCCACTGCATGCTCACGCAAATCACTCAGATGATACTGATCCACACACTAAGTGTTCCACACCCCACATATGTATGTGGTTTGTGAAATGCACAAAGTTGTCCAAACGTCATTATGAACTGAAAGACTGTTGTGCTTTGTGTGGTTTCTAACCCCAAATTACCAATGGTGGGACCCTACTCGGTGTTATATGTGGTTGTATTTACAGTATTTTCCTCCCAGAATGGCCCAAAATGCACCAATTTGCATGCCCACATTCATTTGGGGGGGGGGGGGGGCGGGAGCATGCCCCTGGACCCTCCACCCCACCCCCTAGTCCTTCTCCGCCCCCTGTGGGCCCTCGCGGGGCACTACAAGGGCAGGACACAGCACCACCTTTAAAAAATTCTGGATCGCCCCCTGATCGTACACCCATTTTAAGCATTTTTATGAAATATAAATCGCATTTCTGAAAATTCAATGAAACGAAAGCGACATATTGTCTGCGGACAACATAATTGTCCATCTGTTTGTGCACGCCATAATGCATGACTTGACTGGATAAGATGACTAACTAAAGGGGGAAAGTGGAGTCCGAGTACGCTGGTAGAGGCAAAAATTTTGCCTCCGTGAAGGTACGGAAAATGAGAAGCTTTAAAAGCGGGAATGAAGTACGGAAAGTAAAGGTGTTTCCAGTACGCAAGTGTGGTAAATAAAAATGCAAAGTACGCCAGTGAGGAACCCCCTTCGTCCCCCCGCTAATTGCTGACAATGTCTGGACCAGAGCGTCTGTGCCAAGCTGTCGTACAGCGCATGTTTGTTTTAACATGTTGTACAAATTGCTGGGCGTGTGCGTGCATATATACAGGTACTATTACTATGCAAATTTGAAATTTCATCATGAGTTGATGGCATTATTACCATGTGGCATTATATCTTAATTGCCTGAATTAATACAGTACTTAATTGTTAGCCATACGGTATCCCAGTATCACCAAACGACATGTGCTATGTAAAACTGGTGTACTGTGTTTTGATTTTTGTAGTGGTACTTCTTCCCAAAATGCCAAGTTTGAACAAAAAATACTTGCTTGACTTTATACTGGTGATGTGGTCGGCAGTAAGCAACTGAAAAAAATCCACGACAACATGGTAAAAGTCAATGAGAATATGTTATTATTAATTCATATGTCATAAAATGGAAAAATTACGTACAATTTCGTTCATAAATATTCATGTACTCAAATATTGTTTGAGTGATGATCGATATACTAGAAGAGTGTTTGCTTCATCCATCGTATACATCACAAAGCAAGAAAAAGGAAAACAAACAAAACACACATACTCCCAAAAAAGAGTAAAAAATCGCACATGTATAAATTAATATTTTGCAAGCAATCTTTACCAAAAATTCATACCTCAAAGTGTTCGCAATGGCTCACAATTTCTGTGAAAAATATATACTGCACAAACTCCTAATTGTTAATTGAACCATCGTCTTCGACGATCCATGATTGGGCCGATGCTTTTTGGCCCGTCATGCTAAAATAGCAGTTGTATCTTACAAAACACGCTCTGCACTTTGTAGATCGGTGTACTTATGTAGTTATGTCGGTATATATGATTACGTTCCATTTCCTTTGATTATTTCACAAGGTTAACCAATCATGTTAAAGTTATCCAATTATGTATCTTATAAGTATCTTGGGCAGCCTTATACGACGGACTGAAAATCGTAATCGATTAATTAGTATGCATTTTTTGCTCCTATGACCATGACTTTCTGTTGCTGCAACTTGACTTATTTCATTTCACTTATTTTCATTTACAGGACAAAATATAATGAAAATGTTCCCCGTATACACACACACACACACACACATATATATATATATATATATATATATATATATATATATATATATATATATATATATATATATATATATATATATATATTGCATTCTTCATGTTGCAGAACGACAAAATACGACCCGACATGTAAATACGAGTCGCATCGTGTATGTTACATCGTGTATAACTGGATGTCCTAGTCGTTGTCGGTTGGAGATGCCCTGAATTAATTCCAGATCTCGTTTTAATATATTAATAGTGTGATGTGATCACTCGCTGAGCCTTTAGCTCGGCATGACCACATTGCTGGTCTGACAAACCGGCACAAACAGCAGGCTCGATGACATCGACTGTCTCGCGAGTCATTCATGTGAATTTCCCTCTGTGCTAGACACATGGATGGGGTCAGGGGTTTTTTTGGTAAAAATATATGGAACAAATTGAAAATGTAGGACAAACAGATGACTCGTGCGACCCTGAGACCGACGGTTCCTCAGTGAGAAGTTGAGTAACCTGGGCAACGCCGACGTAGATCGCCATACATCCTACGACCTGTATTATGAACGGCTCCCTGGCGAAGACCTCAAACCTCGTTTCATGCGTAAAAAGAGCTGGTTTCTCAGTCGGACGAGGATAGAATGGTTGAGTCACTTAACAAGGAATACCAGCCACGCATCTGCTACGGCAGCACAGCGACTGACACGCGGAGCGAGTAGGGAGGGCATGCCGCCGGGAGAAGGTAAGTAACTAGCAGCTTCTATTTCCATCTGAGAGCTGACATGAAGAGGAGGTTGCCTAAACCAGTGTCATGAATGGGGACGATTATGGGATCCAAATTACAGACTAAAAAACAATCCGGACTCCAGTGTTCATATCTGAGCCACCATACTGATATAAATTGGTTGTGGGACATTTATCATTCACAAATTAGCATGAACAGGGAAGCCTGGCATGGCCTGAAAATTAGAAGCGGGGGTGACCTAATACGCATGCGCCAACTGTCTTTTTTTTTTTTTTTTTTGTCGTAATGGTAAGAAGCACGAACTCATCAGCTGGTCTCTTCGAATTGAACAAAATGCGGGATTGTTTTTGTTTTTTTTTTTTTTTTTTTTTTTTAAACTTGTACAGGTAATGTCTTTTTCAGCTGATGTGAAATGAGAGAAGGCCCACCTGGTTTATATATGACATGGTTTGCGTCATCTAAACCATGCCAATCATGCACCAGTGAACAAATATGAGGAGGAGGAGGATCTGGAAACAGCAGATCAGTCATATTAAAACATTTTTCTTATGTACTGTGACGAAAACTCATTTTTTTCTCCACCAAACATGTCCTATTTAGGTGCCATGGCCTGTTTCAAAATTACAAAGTGTTATGCGGCAGTATTAACTGTATAATTTCGTTTTCTTCCCTTAAGGCCAGGCGTGTTTTCAATTAATCTTCGGTTTTGCTAGAATAATAAACTTATTCCATGCCTATCATTCTCTGACTTAATTTGATGTAAATTGCGCAATATTATTATTACCTCCATGCTACATCCAGATCAGGGTATCATATCCGGAAAGCTGGTCCGGAATGCTGGTGCGCCCAATAAGTTTGTACGTTGTCCCCAGATAGCCTTTGTTACATCCAATCATGGTGGAGACGCTGCAGATCAGCTGTTTTACCTCAACAAACCGCGTTCATATCGCCACTAAATCTGCGCTAGACAGCTGATATTCTCCACCCCGTTAACCCATTCTCGCTGACAAATCCGACATGTAACACATAAGGAGGTGATCTCCTTCGCATTTGGGGGGGGGGGGGGGGAGGGCTTTCACAATACTCTGGAATTTATCAAAGAGTATCGGGGAAGAAAGAAACTTGGCCCTTTGAAAGAATTATAGGCCACTACACCAAGGAGCAGGGTTGAAATTTGGGGTATGAAAATGCGTCTTTTTCAAACAAGAATGAGTTAAAGAGTGCGGTATGTCACTGGAGGTCAGTGTGACCGCAGATGTCAGATGAGTCTTCAGTCTTCGACTGTGGGGCATACTACAAAATATATCACTCTGATCTGGACTTGGCCTTTTTCAATAACAAACGCAAAAACATTTCGATCGTTTTAGCCAGCACTTAAAACTTAAGAGAGAGGTGGTATGACATTCAAAGAAGTAATGATACGAATGTTCAGTTGTTGCCCCACAAGCACACACAGGGGAACATACAAGATCAATTTTAGACGTATCTTGGTTCAACTGACTGCAGACCTTTCTTATTCTTGAATGTAAAATATACAGGTTTCAGTTTCCTAAATAGACGAATCATTAACCTTCTGTTAGTCTTTGTCTAATTTACGCTGAAAGATTTGCATATCTTCAGAATTACAACCTGATAGCAGTGGCATATTCCACAGTCGTAAAGTGGCCGGTACAAAAGAATTGCTGTACATACTATTTCTTGCATACACCTGAATGATGTTATTTTGATCTCACATTGTAGATATTTCTGGATGATACATTACTTGGAATTCAGTTATGTAGATATTCTGGTGTTAACCCAGTAAGTATTTCATACAATAATTTCAGTCTGCGCTTTTCTCTTTGTTCAGCTGAAGTTTTCCATCCATTCCTATTACAGAGATCATGACTAGTGCTACAGATTGCTCCAGTTACTTATTGACTGGGCCGCAACCAGTTGCGCGTTCTCAAGCCGGGCTGCATCAGCCTGTGTTCATCCACTGCAGACTATACGTCACCATATTCCAATACCGGTCTAATATATATAAAATAAATCAGTTCTAACGGTCGTCTGTTAAGTTTATGTTATAGTACCTCCAGCATTCCAGTTAATTTTCTAGCCTTCCATACATTGGAATTTATGTGGTTAGATCACGACAGGTCTGAGCTAATTACCACACCAGGGTGTTTTTGTTGAGAAACATTTTAAAGTTGATTACCCATGAGACCATTTCTGTATTAAGACCAGTAATATAGTCCTGTTCCTGTTTTATCAATTAAATTGTATACCTTACAAAAAAGACCACTTCCTATTAAAACCATATTTTAGTCCCTTGGGTGGTCTTAATTGGGAGATTCCACTTATAATGATGATTATCATCATCATCATTGTCGTCATCATCACCAATTAGTTAGTGGCTGTGTCCACTATAATGCGTTCATGCTCCCTGCATGCTGATAGCTGCAAGCTTTAGGCTTTCAAATATGGCATGGATGCCACATGGTGAGATTCAGTTCGCCTGAAGTCGCCTAATGAAACCAGGTGCAAACATACACTAGATTCTCCACGCTCTCTCTCTCTCTCTCTCTCTCTCTCTCTCTCTCTCTCTCTCTCTCTCTCTCTCTCTCTCTCTCTCTCTCTCTCTCTCTCTCTCTCTCTCTCTCTCTCTCTCCCTTGCCATATAGGTAACTCCTTTATATTATAAACTGCCAAGTTCGCCTCATAACACAGCAGCCTAATTTCAAAGGAAACATGCTATAATACAAAAAAGCATACTTTGTTAATTCTGTCGTATTGCATTAGAACTATGGCGTGTAGGTTTCCGCCAATCGACTCCAAATGTTTATCATTATATTATCTCTGACCGAAGCCGAACCCTTTACTCCTAGATTTTCATTTTCACCCACATGTGTTGATCACATGAATTGTGTTAACAAAAGTAACACATTCCATTCGGAACCGATTTCCTTTCAACCAGTTTACGCTGTTTCCTTCTTTTTTTATTGGTTGGGGAATTCTTTCAATGGAACCAGACACTGAAACCTAATATTACGCTTCACCTTCCAGCATGCGGATAATGCAAGCCACAGCTCACCTGCTGGCAACAGACAAACGTCTCCATCAAACCCGTCTTCACAACGCATATGGGCCAGCGCTAAAATCGTATGTTGTTGATTGGAGCCTCTGACAGGGGGCGTCCTTGATCGCAGGGCCTTGCTTTCCTGAAAATCAGTTCCCCTGCCCTCCAACCCCCATAGTTTCCGGGTATTTTGGTCCCCCCTGCCCCCAAATATGATTTACTCTCCTCCTTCCTTGTGTTTTCAAGTCATGCTGTCAGTTCCTTTGTACTTTTGTGTTCATCTCTTCCGCTCCCCATGACCCCTAGGTCTATAGAAGCCTCGAAGGTGGCTATATGACCTGACGCATTTTGCGATTTGTATTTGGAGTGAACGCGTCAAGCGAAGAACAGCTCATGGGCCTACTTGTAAACAAACAGCAGCCTGATGTAGATGTTGTTGCTTTTATCGATGTGTTGACACATGGGCCCACATTCTGGTTTTGCCAAGAATTCTTTCATTTCAGCAGATTTTTACTTGAGTTTTTTAGGGACACTTTAATTTTGAAAAATTCCAAACTGAATTTTTAGCGATTTTAGCCAAATTTCACGAAATTTGCACGTGTGTGGATTCCATTAATGCACGAATCTCAGGAAGGCACGGAAAGCCTACTCCGATGCCTACCTTATCGAAAATAATTGCTTATCTACCTGAACCAGGGCATTTGGGGTTTGTGCCACGTCCCGCTGCACTTCCCTCCCTGCTTGTCTGGGCCATATTTTCTATATAGCAGCCTAGTACTTACAGATACTAAAGTTAGTGTGTGGATAGTCCTCTTCTTGGTTCAGCGACGGCTGGGGGTGTTTATGACATGTACTGTAGGAGCACACTGTCAATTTCTGTTATACTAAATGTAAATGGTCACAAACTTATTTTCATTAAAACTTTCAAAGATGACGTTCTTGTGGTAAAGTCTGGTTGTATCTCTCTCTCTCTCTCCCTCTCTTTCCTTCTCTCTCTGTTTGCCTCTCTCTCTCTGTCTCTCTCTGTGTCTCTCTGTCTGTCTGTCTGTCTGTCTCTCTCTCCTCTCTCTCTCTCTCTCTCTCTCTCTCTCTCTCTCTCTCTCTCTCTCTCTCTCTCCCCCCCCAGTATTAACTCCGGGCATACTAGTCAAGTTTTCGCCAATGGGCACACAGACACACCATATCACATTGTGATATGGTGTTGAGGCATCAATACTGTTTAAGCATTTTATGATGTGAACACGAACGAATGATCATGATGTCGGTACCAAAACATCAAGTGGCTTACACATGGTATGTTTTACACTGTTCTGATTTAAAATCTATCCGAGTTGGTGCATGCTTAACCTTGTGGCTTAAGCTCTTCCAAGTCTTGGCACCTGTAAACTTTAATATTCTTTGACCTGACTTCCTCCAGTATCAGGGGCTGTCAGGTCAGTCATACTTTGTCTTGTGAAATGTTTATGGACTTGAATTACCGGTTCAAAAGCATCAATCCAGTAACTAGAACTTGTGCCGTTAAGAACTTCAAATATGAAAAGAGCTGGATGATATTGATGTCGGGTAATGGCATCATTCCTCTGTAGTTCCTCAAGCTTGTCACTAATATGTGATCTACGCCCTTCAGAAAGTATTATTCAGCCTGCCCGATTATTGAGCTTTTGTAACATGCCAAACTTTTTTGTGGTAAATTTTGATCGTACGACATCACAATAAGAAAAATATAGCAATGTTAAAGAGTTGCACGATGATAACACTAAATCTTTTGATACAAATGGGGAGATTCTCCTAAAAGTACCAAGTCGTTGTGAAATTTTGGTGCATATAGTCTCAACCTATTTGTTCCAGGACATTTACTTGTCAAAATGTAGTCCTAAATATTTAAAGAAATCCACCCGCTCAGTGTTTTCCATCCACCATAATATTTAATTGGTCATTGTTCCGAAGTCTCGCGCAAGTCTCTAGCAGCATACATTTGGTTTTATGAATGCTCAAGGTAAGATGATTGTCGATCATCCGTACAGCAGCATTCGAGATTTCAATATTTAACAGCTCTTTCAATGTCACAAATGGATTTAGCAATGAAAATAACTGTTATCAAGACACAATACTACCTTACTATGTGTGATAGCAGAGGCAAGGTCATTCATGAAAATAACGACAAGTAGGGGACCCAATATCGACCCCTAGAGGACACCACATGCTATTTCCATATGGTCGGACAATTTTCCCTTGAACCAGACGCACCTTTGGTGGCTAGTATCTTCGGTGAAACAAATACGTCGTAGACCTTAACCACCACCAACGTACTCAGCATCACTTGGTGTTTTATGTACCAGAGAAACATTATCGGCCTGTGTGGGGGACAGAGCATAGACTCGGTATATGCTAGGCCTGTCTGTTGCTCTGTTTCTCGGCCCGTGTGAAGAGTAGTCCGAAATTGATAATGGTTATATTTTTTTTCTGCTGAGCAGCTTCTCAGATGATCAGACCTAGACTCATTATTTGTGGCGTCAGGCCGTCATTCAAAAAGCATCACCAGCCAGACAAGCGCATGAGCAGGCAGATAATCCATGTCGTCACACAGGAGATCAGTACTTTATCACAGTTTAGTCATTTCACTTTAGAACAAGCATCTGGCAAGCAATACAACTCAGCTTGTGTGTTAGCTCAAACGTGCACAATTGAAGTACCTTGTTGTGTGTCCGTTGGTTTGACCAATGCCAATTAATATTTTGGCAGGTACCTTTGGTGAAAGAAGATGTTTCACTGCTAAGGCTCACTAGACTTTAAATTGCCAATAATCTGCCTGAGGTCAATTTACTGTACAGTTGGACAGTCAAGACAAAGCTATGTACCCGGCAAATGCACCTATATATACTTTAATTCTTTCAGTTTGAATTTAGGACCAATGAAACGGCTATTGAAAAGAGTTGCTGGTGGCCTGTTTAAAGTCGGGTGAAAAAAATCGGAGATAAAGATTATGTAGTTTGCACCAGAAACACGGGCACAAGAATGATTCGCCGACGTATATGAAATTGAAATGCAGTTTTGTTAATAGGTGACTCTAGAATCACAGCAGCTGCTTTAAGCATAAAGGTCAAATGCATACCGTTTATATACCTCTGGCAGTTCGATATCTTATGAAGGGTGACAGGCTTGAAGGAGGGTGGTCAATACTCGATCAGCTTGTGAATAATATCAGACTATTATGACAGTAAGGGCACACTTACAGTCTTTTGACATAGTCATTCACCGACAAACTAATGGTTAAAATGCGAGTCTTGAAAATTTTGTGGGTCTCGGTTTGTCCTTTGTACTTATTTAAAGTGATCACATTGTAAGGCATCGAAGCTTACCTATCTGTTCATAGGTACGATGTTATAAACACCATGCATGATTTGGAACCACATGTTCGTAGGTCATGTGCAGGTGTAGCGTAATGCTGTATGTCTCCAATAACGATAAAACAGTCCATCATCAGCACACACGTACGGACTACGAAGAATTTGATTGACGGCCTTCTGATATGTGGAGGCACTTATGACCTTCAGTGCATTTCAAATTTTCATCAGACGAGTTAACAGTGAATATAGCATTTAAGCTGGGTTTAACCAATAGATCCCCGTGAGCAGTGCAAAGACATACTATCCCGTGGGCTTTGGCTCTACCCACACTCCTTGACAATATACATTATGGCTTCGTCCATTCAAACTGGCTGCATGATTCACAGCAGGGATTCCTTCATTCTATTGATTTTCGTCGGCTCCCTTCAACTGCAAATATGGAGTCGTTAAGGCATCTGCATCGTCTGGGTATTTCAAATTGGTCTTTCTATAACATGTTCGAGGTTGAAGCTTTAAACATGGCTGCTTGCAAGATGTGTTTGTCGCTGGCTGGAAGGGTGAAGAAAATTGAATCAGGTGGGTAGGTGATACTATAGTATTTTCTCGGTACTAGCGATAATGGAGGGCTGCAGTTGTCAGACTTATAGCACGGTCGTTTGTTAAAGGCCCATGCAACAGCGGCTGGAATGTAAAACCAGTGGTATGGGCGATGGATGTATTTACAGATAGATACAGTAACCCATGGTCACTCAGTGTGCGGCCTTGGTGTCGTCTATCATGTCATCTCATCATCATTTGCCGGGTCATCGTTCTGGAAAAATAAATCGCCCAAGTGCACATCTATTCCATTATATATGCTACATTATTTATGACCGTCACATCATGGCGGGTGTGTGCATGAAACACAAATGCTTCACACCTGCTCAGGTGCAATTCATATTACTATAATCCCTATTACACACAAATAACATTTAGTGTATCGACACTGGTCAACAAATTACCCACATGACGAAATTATTATCACTGCTATATTTAGACAGAACCATTGCAGCCTTTTGCTGGAAACGTCCATATCTCTTAACGTATAGAATCATGCGTGTCTATCAGTTAGGGTGATGCGGGGGACCTCGGGTCATGACATTATATCAGTCCCTGGATGGGTTCGGCTATTTGGCATCGCTGGTGACTGAACGACTTGGCCTTTGGTGAGATGATGTCCAAGCATTAGTCAAGGATAATGCAAGATCTTTTACAGCTTTTGGCCACGTGATTATTTACATCCATGACAAATTGAAGTAAATACATACACCCAAATTCCTAACAGCATCAATAGAACTATGACTGTATAACTTATGCTAATTCGTGCTCAAGTCCACTATCGTTTAAAAAGTGTCTCCCCCCCCATATATAGATAGATAGATAGATAGATAGATAGATAGATAGATAGATAGATAGATAGATAGATAGATAGATGGATGGATGGATGGATGGATGGATGGATAGTTGGATGGATGGATAGATAGATAGATAAATAGATAGATAGATAGATAGATAGATAGATAGATAGATAGATAGATAGATAGATAGATAGATAGATAGATAGATAGATAGATAGATAGATAGATAGATAGATAGATAGATAGATAGATAGATAGATAGATAGATAGATAGATAGATAGATAGATAGATAGATAGATAGATAGATAGATAGATAGATAGATAGATAGATAGATAGATAGATAGATAGATAGATAGATAGATAGATAGATAGATAGATAGATAGATAGATAGTTTCGTCGGTTTCCAGTCTATCTCTGCAACCATTAGAAATAGTATCTCCATATTTGGTATGGAAATAGCTCTCCTGTGAAGTTGATCTGATCTTTATAAAGTTATGAAGTTCAACTTATGCAAATTAGGGTCAATAAAATCTGTGAACCTCGGGTGTCTCTGTGCTCATATAGCTGATAATAGAAATGCATTGTCTCGTTTTCACACCAGAAGGCGCTGCCATGATGGGGCTATTCATTATGTCTGTGGGCAAACTCAGGTATTCTATATTGTATTTCTTGCTGTTGCATGTATTTATAAATATTTTGCCTGTATAAAAACAGGACAAATTTGCTGCTGATGAGTGTCTTCCATTCTAGCTGTACAGTTTGAATGTTGTCAACTAAAGGAGACAGTGGCACAGATGTGTAGAAAGCAAATTTGTAGCACATAGGAGCCACAGGTACCGGTAACGCTTGGACAATATGAGTATCAAATTAGAAAAGAAGATTTGCGTCAAAGCAAAGCTGTCTGTGTGGGCACAAAGGAAAGATTTTACCTTGTTATGTCTCCCGGTGGAAGCCGGGAGACATATTGTTTTAGTGCCCGTTCTTCCGCTTCTTCTGCTTCTTTTTCTTCTTGTTCAGGTTCTTGAACACTTGGTTTCCGTGCGATAAGTCTTGAAGAACTTGATGGAATTTGATGTAACTTGGTAGGATTATGTATCTAGGCAAGACCTAGGTCGGTTGTATTTGGATGACCTTGAGTGAATTCTCAAGGTCACGGGGTCACTTATTTGAAATTGGTTTCCGTGCGATAAGTCTTGAAGAACTTGATGGAATTTGATGAAACTTGGTAGGATTGTGTATCTAGGCAAGACCTAGGTTGGGATTGTATTTGGATGACCTTGAGCGAATTCTCAAGGTTACAGGGTCACTTATGTGAAATTGGTTTCCGTTCGATAAATCATGAAGAACAGGATGGAATTTGATGAAACTTGGTAGGATTATGTATCAAGGTAAGACCAAGGTTGGGATTGTACTTGGGTGACCTTGACCTAATTTTCAAGGTAACAGGGTCATTTATGTGAAATTGGTTTATCTGCAATAAGTCTTGAAGAACTTAATGAAAATTGCTAGAGTAATGTATCTAGGTGGGTGAGAGCTAAAATAGGATTGTAATTTTCAAGCAAACTTGGTCATTTGTAATTTGTTTTCACCTTTAGCTTATTCAGAGACGTTAGTGTTCCACCGGGAGACATTTGATTTTCTGTTGGAAAATCAGTCTGTTCTAGTACATTATAATTGGAATTGGAAGCGCTACATAGAACATGAACTTTTAGAAAAAAGAAACTCTAGCAAGTAAGCCTGTTGGCATTTAACAATCTGCTGGTAAAAAGGAAATGTCAGACAGAAAGAAAAATATCGAGAACCCATGGATAAAACAGAATATCAAGCGTCAGCAGACGAACAAGATTTGTTCATGCCGTGAGAAATTAGCTAATTCTTTTACTGCACGCTTTTATTGCAACTTTAACTCATTTATGGATCACTGTTGACACTACGACATGGACTGATAAGATGGTCAACATAATATTATTGTGGCGTGAAAGTGTTATATCTAACATGAGTGTAAACAAATCCTTGTGATGTATACATGTAATTGACTGCTGAGGACATACAATGGCCTGTTGTATGGCTTGTCTATCACAAATATGTACAGGTCTGCTAATATTCCTCGCAATTTGCATTATTTCAACTTGACGGATGGGGTCACACATTGTTAACAGACTCTAGCTTTAGCGGAGTGTGAATACTTAGCTCTGGACGAAATTGATGATGGGCAAACCCAGAATGTGACGTCAGAATAGCACAAAAAATGACATCTGCGTGATCCGACAGGTCTACCTGGGTAACATCAATGTGTGAAAGCAATAATGTCACACGACAGTTTTTACAAACATGGATCGTATTGTTACATATACGTTCATCGTCTGCTCTCACCACCACATGGTCACAAAGTTTGCTATCCCATAGCTTCGTCAAAAATAATCATACCCCATCATTTTCGAGAACTTGTACCATATTAGTAAGATTTACTCTGATAAGATTTGAAACAAATCTGTTCAGCCGTTCTGCGGAACAAGTCAAAACAGTTTTAACACACAAATATTCATATGAAAGAGAGAGAGAGATAGAGAGAGAGAGATGGACGAATACACCAAAAAAAATATCACATGATATAATCTTTCATTACTTTCGATTTCACACAGATGAACTAGGCTAACTTTGCAAGGTCGTGAAGATTACTTTGTGTTAAAATGAATTCCCAAGAAAGCCTGAGTGTTGTATTGGAAATAGCTGGAGGGGACACTTGCTGTGTGTTATAACTACCCTTAGACTATCATGTATTGAATTACTGGCTATGCAAATGCTAGGCACCCGTGCCCTCCGTGCGTTAATACTGGCAGAGCAAATTATGCTTCCATACCAATACCCCGCTTGTAGACGCAACATATTTGAAGACGATGTTCGTGGAAAAAATATAGATCTTCGACGGTAGAACAGGACATTCTCACTGCTCAGAACACTGCCAGTCTAATCTAAAGTTCCAATTTTGAGCCCTGCTGTTCAATTTGAGAACAGCGGTGTTCAAATTTAGAACAGCAGTGACAAAAATATTAAACCTTAAACCTGTAGTTCAGAAATTGCACAGTAGTCTTCCAAATTTGAACACCAGCTGACACGTCTGAAGGTGTTCAGCGTGTGTTCAAGTGTTCAAGTTGTGATAAGCATGGTAACAACACTGCAAAGGCAGTGACCAATTGGTAGAAGAATAACATGTAAAACAAGAACACTGGGGCCCTGAAGGTGGTTTGAACACCTGGACGTGTTCAAAATCTGTCAGGTTTTGGTGTCGAAGCACTGAGCACCTGGTTGCACAGTGTTACCCACGGGTAACCCAGTCATGGCTGCTGTGGAGGCGAAGGGCGACTGTCTAAAGACAAAGGATCAACGCCCGCAGAAAACTAAATCTGTTTTCTTTGCACGTGTGCCACCAGACGGGGACCTCTTATTAACGATAGTCACCATGCTCAGAGGCAAGGGATGCCGCTGTCTTCATGCTGTCAGATGTAAAGTAAAAAAACAAAATGATCCAGCTTCGACGAGAGAGAAGTTCAAGATTTCCTCCTGCCCCCGTGTTGCACGCAACAGGATATTTTAATTTTAATTTTCTTAATTTGTTCATCACACCGGTGTATATAAGGGTATAAGCAGGAAAGATATGTTGAGTTGTCGACCAGGAAGAAGGGCATGCCCGCAGTCAACTCGTCTCAGTGTTTTGTCTGAAAGAAAAGAAAACACAGCCAGTGTGTACTTGAAGTCCTCGTAACAGTCAGTGGTGACAACAGTAATACAAATTATCAACCTATTATCTGTTGCGCTTTACAACTGCATAAAAAATAAAGTTACTTTTGCTGTCCAAAATGAATGACACTTGTATTTCCAGGAAGAGGAGGGACTAAATGACTGGAAAACGGAATGTCATGCACAAAATGTAACGTTTCGGTGTAAAATGTACTTGTTCACGTCTTGCTCGACATGTATCCTCACCGCAGCTTTAATTACTGCGGGATGTGTGCAGGGATATTTGATGGCCAACATGTTGGTTCAGACTTACAGTTAGTTTCCCTCAACCTGTCTATGTCAGCGGGCAAACGTATATATACTGTTACCAGTACCCGTTTTACCTCTTCCCCAGAAGCGTGTCCGATAGCGCCATTTCACATATTGCTGCGATGGTTCCTTTTTAGGCACATGACCTCAGTTCCAAGCATGCAGACAGTGTATTTTATTTACAAAGTTTGGTGCATGTACATACATGATACACCTGTATTGTCATATATGCCATGAATTTTGCCCCATTCGTCATTGCAGTTTCCTTGCGATTTGTAAAGATCACTTTACAATGCTTTTTCTATGGATGTCTTTGTCACGCTCTGCTTTGTAAGTTGGTAGGACAAAACTCATTTTGGTAGACTACAATATACTGCTGAGCAAGGACGTTTACTTTGGTGTTAAAGGAGCGACACGATGGTACTTCAAGTAACGTATGGTCAGTCTGTTTTTATTCTTAGTCTCGGGCGGTATTGCCGTCCCCTGTGTCATTCAATCGTCCGTTCGCCTGTCAACCCTGAAGACGTTAGCGCAATAGAATAGAATAGTCCTTCTACTAATAATGAGAACAGCTTTGCCAATTTTGGTCAGAGATGTACCTAAGGATGGACCAAAGGAACTTTTAAAAACCGATTTCTCTGCGGATCTTTTGATTTTGTTAGCGAATTTTTAAAATGAATTTTTATTTGAATGCCGTCTGAGTGGCGCCATGCAACAGGGCGACGTTGCAGAAATGTCTCAAGAAGAATTCACTGTAACTTCACCATTTTTATCAGGGACGCACCTACACAGATTTCATTTGCATTTAGAACCCTAGTCCATATATATATATATATATATATATATATATATATATATATATGTATTTATTCTTTTTAAAAGAAACTTCCGACGTTTCATTTGGAGGCCACAAGGAGAAAGGCGCAGAAGGGAAAGACCTTGCCGCAATATCTCAAGAAGGATTCTCAGTATATAGCCTCATCAAAATTTCACATGAGATAATACTTGTAATGGAGCAAAAATGTGTTTAAACCAGGAGGTCCCCTCATGACCTTGGTATTTTTGTGATATTTCGATACTTCGTGTGGGGTTTTTGGTTGAGTGACATTCGAAGGGTTGGTGCTTTTGCTATATTTTTTCGAGAACAACTGTGGAGAGCTTCGTCAAATTTTGTCACGGATGCTCGTAACGATGGGCCAGACCTCCATTTAAAATCACTGACTTATTTTTTTCTATTTTGATGATTTTGAAACTTTTTCCTCATATCAGGTAATTGATGCCCAAGTGCATGACGTCAGAATAATTAAAAAATGATTGATAACAGCTTCACAAAATTTGCACCACAGATGCACATTATGAAGCACCAGACCCCGTTTTAAACCACATACTTGTTGTAATGTGTCTAGTTTATGATGTTTTGAAGCATTGTTTGGAGGTTTGGTCAGAGATGCCCAAGGGGATAACATTAATGTGGGATATCAGTGCGCACTTTATTAAGTTACATATTTAGCATTAGTTTATTAGTTTTGCCAATTCAACGTTGCAGTATGCTGTTGTTATTCTTGCAGACAAAATGACCCCCCCCCCCCGCCTCCCCACGGAAGGAAGAAATCTCTTTTAAGGCTGTCAACGGTCATCCTTGTATCGCACGCTATTTTTCCTTTAATGTTTCTTCGAAATCTGTGTGAGGTGTGCTAAGGACTTTCAGTATTGTGTGACGTATGGCGATGTTATATTCTATCTTCTGAGATACGGGATTGGAATGTTGTGTGATGTGTATCTCCTCCTCACTGCAATATCAAGGTAAATATCATAAATATGTTTTACATGTTGTGCTACAGCATTTTTTTTCCCGGAGAGGAAAAGTGGCAAAGTTATGCTGGTATTTTGAGAATTCCGCTGCCAGCGCCTCAGTGATTCCTTGGTGTTGTTTTTATTGCCGGAACTTGCGTTGCTTTCTGTCGACATCACGCAGGATCCTGTGTTGATGTTCCCGTGTTTCGTGTTTTTTCGCTTTTTCCCCCACTGAGTCCAAAATGGAGAGCGGCATCAGGACAGGTCAACTGGATGAACGGGTGGCAACAAAGTAGGAACAGGGACGTGTGATAACACTTCCCTGGTAGGAAGGAAACAATCTGCATGGGCCCACACAGGTCATCTGGTCCACAAGCTTACCGATCACTGCCAACAGGAAGTTGCCACCGAACTTTATTATTGGTCGAATTATTGTTGGCTTCAACGAATAAGGATGCGCATATAGTCCTTCATGATAATCGTACAGACCATTGAAACCTTGCCTGCTGAACTGGATTTTTCTGCGCTGGCAACTTCTGGAGAGAGCGATGACTATGGCTCGGCGCCAAACCAGGTACATCGGAGAACATGATTCAACAAATTGGAGCTATCAGGTGGCAAAATAACCTCCAAAGCAGAACAAGTTCCGCACTGTTTCTACCGTACTTGAGGAGTGGAAAAGATATGAACACGGTGGTCGGTCGGTTTAGCAGGCAAGTGGCAAAAGCGCTTGCGAGAAAAAGCGCCTTGTCGTTCTGGTAGTAAGTATCCCTTGCGCGGATTTTGAACACAGTCGGTCTGACGTCACTTGCACGACCACTGGAAACATGGCTGCTGCAACCACGCTCCACTGACATCAGTCTGATCGTAGTCTAATAAAAAGTGACATCATACATTCAAGAGAGAATGAAAATCGTGAGCATGCACAAGCATGAGTCTGACCAGGCAGGCAGCAAAGCTTCCAGCGAAAGAAAAGGACAGAAAGTAGAAACATGCCTTGCGCATTTTAATTTTGTGCATTTTGATTTCATTTCATTAAACCACATCTCGTTTATTTTATTCTTAAAGTACATGTATTGTAGTTGTGTCAGTATTTGATCTCGTGTGTCATTTTTTTTTCCATTTGGGGTTTATTATCATTATTATTATTATCATCATCATCATCATCATTATCATATCATTTATCATCATTATTATCATTATTATTATTATTATTATTATTATTATTATTATTATTATTATTATCGATTTATTCTAAGTAGAATGAGTATGTCTGACTCACAGAAGTATTTGTATGTTCTGTTGTGTATTCAGTTGAACACGTCATTGCGAATTGTGAAAAACTCGGATGCATACTAATGGTCCTGCCTCATAGCCTATAGCCGGTTGTGAATATAGTCAGTTTTGAACACGCACGTCATTGCAATTGTTTCGTACTTTATTGCTCCTTTGTTATCATTTTTGTAAATGCAAAGCGGTCCTGGTCAAATAAGAGTTCCCAATGTGGTTAATGAATAAAATACCCCAAAAATGCTTGACTTGGGATGCACCAATACTTCTTCAGGGTTCACAAGGAGCTGTACCTTTTAGCCCAGCCTTCCATTCAAGCAGAATACGCCAGTCTTTCCATTTCAAGTATACCTACTTGTACATTTAACCTGTCATCCCCACCACCACCATCATCATCAATTCGAGCCGAGCAATGCTGTGGCTCAAAAACGCACATACCCACACAGTGGAGTTCGTCCATTTGAGCTGAAATGAATGAACGTTTAACCCAAATTCGCATTTAGCCAGCCAACATCCTGTGGGCGAAGCGTTTATATGGAGAGCTTTGTCTCTCAATACCAGGTGATTTCCTGTCAATGTGTTGCACCTTAGATCAGAACAAAAATGCAAAATTTCTGTGGCCAAATTGTGCAAAAGCGGACATTTTTTATTCAGCCGTTGCGAAATGAAACCTGTCTTAAGATCACTGACGAACGACCAGCGCCAGCCCAGCTTACAGATTACGGAATGTCTGAACATTGTACGTTAGTTAAAACATTTTGAAAGAAGCAGATGGAGGAGGAGGAGGAGGAGGAGGAGGAGGAGGAGGAGGAGGAGGAGGAGCAGCAGCAGCAGCAGCAGCAGCAGCAGCAGCAGCAGCAGCAGCAGCAGCAGCAGCAGCAGCAGGAACATTTCCATCAGCTAGCTTATTAATGGCGGTAGGACTTTTACCTGTACGGGCACTTAGATCTTGAAACGATTCTTGGTGCCAAACAGACTCGTACACGTGTTTTATCCAATGCATAGAGAGAGCACTGAGCGTGTACTTGTTTCGTGTACCTCAGTCTTTCGATACAACCTTGATCCATGTACAAAGCTTATGTAAGCAGGGTATGTTCGTGATGAGAGTAATATATGAAATTTTATCGACAAGGCACGACTGCGCACGGCAAGTGATCCGTTGATTTGATCAGGTCCCGGCATATCTTGGTGATGATCACAGCGTGTGAGTTTAGCAAAACGTGCCGCTACACAAGTTATTACGAGATCTGTGCTCCCCAGAGGTTGTCACTCATGACAGGCTATGGAATGGAAAGATCGTACCACCTGCTGTGAAGATTGCAGGGTTCCCCCATTCTTACAGAAACATATGTAAACATGCGCGTGTGCAGTACATCATTATACAGCCATTTACTCAAGAAGACGTAATATGCTCTTTATATCTACTATGCCCTTTTAATTTCGATAACTAAAACTCATTTACGAACTTCTGTAAGTCTATTCGTGTTAACTGGAGAAGGTCGCCGTCATGGTCACACTTAGTTATTCCTATGTCCACCAGGGGCCAGCAGTATTGTGTCTGTCAGCTGTGAACTGTACTTGCAGTCGCCACTTTTCTGTTGTCCTGCAATAGGAGGCATTCATATTTACTGTGGAGCTGGGCCTGTGCCCCATGTTGCTAGGCAACAGAACTATGCCTCCACCATGATGAGGGCACTTTCAGCAATCATGATACTTATAGGTCTTGAAATAGCACTTTTTGTACCAAACAACATAAAATTCTTGAATACTGTAAGTGTCCTGTATGTTTTGAAACCATTTAAGTGAATCCTCTTAAGCTTTTTGCTTTCTCAGATTGCTCTAATTTTATTACAGAAACACATTTTGCCCTGCTAAATTCATGAATCTGTCCTCCTTCAGGAAAAGTTCCTCACCCTGGGACAGAGGGCAAGACAGGGCCACAGATAACATGAATCTCTCCTATTGCTCTTAACATCAAGAAAAGACAATATCAACAGTGCATCTTTTCGATTGCATCATAGAGTTACATTTTGAGTGAAAAATATTTGCCGCCTATTGTGAAATATATGAAAACTGAACGCCACCAATATGTACCATTATCTCTTTGTAGTATTATACATTTCAATCTGCCTAAAATTGTGTAAGGACAGAAAACACTCAGGGCACACCACGGTCATTGGTTTCCAGTTTTTCATTTTCTGCCACACCTGCAATGGTGAGGCCAATTCTTGAATATGGACATATTATTAAGTTTGGGCAAGGTCTGTACTGCCTAATTGAGCCAACCCAGCATGAGGCAGCTAAGATGTGTACAAGAGCTCTAAGACACACGTCACATACTAAACTCTTAAACGAACTTGGTTGGCCAACGCTTGCCGACAGGCGAAAATACTTCAAATTGCTTTTCTGCAAATGTTCTACAATCTAACTCTGACCTGCCTTTTGAACCTTGTACCTCATGCTCCTGCATTTACTAATCGAAAGCTCCGAGAAAGGTCTGCCAGCGGTCTACATGCCGAGCACAACGCCTTGAAAGACTCTTGAAAATTCCTTCCTACCATATGCCATAAAATTATAGAATAATCTCCCCAATGATATCAGAAATTCCATTTCCCTCCAGATCTTCAAGTCCAAGGTCAAAGCCACCTTGCTTGCTGTCGACCTCGATCCGAATTTCGACCCCCCTATGGTCAAAGATTTGCTAGTGTTTGTCATACCCAGTTGCGACTTGGTTTCTGGATGCTACACTCCGATCTTTGCAAAGTTAATATAAACTAGCGACCAACATGTGCCTGCTTCAATCCAAATGAAGATTGAAAAAAAAATCTTTACTGTCTCAACAACGCCCAAGAAAGAAGGAAGCTTCTGTATACCATTATCCGATTGCTAACCCTGGTATTCAACCAAATTTCATCATACACGAAGCGGCTGACATCTGTTATTTGGGCGAGTAGGGAAATTTCAGATGATTGTATCGCAGAAATCTTTGGAGTAATGTAAAACTTTATTGTTCAAACGAGACGATTCATCTTGTAACCGAGTACAGGTATATTCCATATTAATATATTTCAATTACAATTACGCATTTCTGATCTCAGTGTACTTATCAATTCACTGTGCCTTCCTTGCATGGTTACAATGGGACTGCACACACCACACACACACACACACACACACACACACACACACACACACACAGTAGGTATAACAGTAAGTTCTTTCTACGTATGTTTTTCTGGGAATTCTTTCTTTCATTCTCTCTCTCTTTCTTTCTTTCTTTACCGACAAATTTGTCCGACATTTTATTTTAAAACTATTATACGTGGAAACTCCAAACCTGGCATACTTATTTGTTTTTGTAAAGAGGTTTAACGGTTTAAAAAAAACATGCAAATTAGGGCTATTTGAAAATTTAAGTCTTGAATATCTCCAAAACTGTTAAGGGTACAGGTAACCAATCCAACTTCAATTCGTATGTTTGTAACACTGCACATTTTTGTTATTTACATGTGACCTCTAAAGGTCAAAGGTTAAGGTCATTTTACAATTTGCAATTTTCTTCTAGGCAAGAAGCTATATCTCGGTCAAATTTTCTTTACTTTTAACCATGTTGGACGAAAACTGCAAGTATTGCAACCATGTACATTTTTCTAATTTACATGTGACCTCTAAAAGTCAAACGTCAAGGTCATTTGGACCTTGGAAAGTTTTATCTAGCCATAATTTGGTCAATTTTCATCCAATTTTAATCATGTCATGCTCAAATAGTAAGCAGTGTAACAGCACTTTTTCTAAAAAATATTTACATGTGACCACTGAAGGTAAAAGGTAAAGGTCATTTACGCTTTGATATTTTCATCTAGCCATAAGCTTAATGGAATGTGGAGTACCAAAGGACAAAAGTTGTAGCATTTAATATTTACAACCTGTGAAGTCACAGAGAGATTTGCTTTTAAGCAAATCTTCTTTGGTAAGTTCTTTCTTTCTTTCCTTCTTTCGTTCTTTCTTTCTTTCTTTCTTTCTTTCTTTCTTTCTTTCTTTCCTTCTTTCTTCCTTTCTTTACTAGCAAATTCGTCCAACATTTCATTTTAAAACTATTATACGTAGAAACTGCAAACTTGACATGATTATACTTCCATACATAAAGTCTTTAGTTTTTGTAAACAGGTTCAACGGTTTTGAAAATTATGCAAATCAGCGCCATTTGAAAATTTAAATCTTGAATATCTCTAAAGCTATTATAGGTAGAGGTAACCAATCCAACTTCTATTTATAGGTTTGTAACACTGTGCATGTTTGTATTTTACATGTGACCTCTAAAGGTCAAAGGGTAAGGTCATTTGGGCCTTTGAAATTTTTATCCAGCCATAACTCTGTCAATTTTCATCCAATTTTAACCATGTTGGACCTAAATTGTAGGGTTTGAAACACGACATATTTTTTAAATGTACATGCAATTTTTAAAAACCAAAGGTCAAGGTCATTTGGACCTTTTGAAACTTCCATCTAGCCATCACTTTGTCAATTTTCATCCAATTTTAATCATGTTGGACACAAAAATTGTAGGCATTGGAACACTGCACATTTTTGTAATTTACATGTCACGTCTAAAGTTCAAAAGTCAAAGTTATTTGGGCCTTCGAAATTTTCATCTAGCCATAACTTGTTCAATTTTCATTTGATTTGGTTCTGTACGGCTTAAATTGTACATATTGTAACACTGTACATTATGTAATTTACATGTGACCTCTAAAGGTCAAAAGTCAAGGTCATTTGGACCTTGGAAAGTTTCACCAAGCCATGATTTGGTCAATTTTCATCCAGTTTTATTCATGTCCGGCTCAAATTTTAGATATTGCAACACTGCACACTTTTTTTATAAATTACATGTGACCCTTAAAGGTCAAAGGTCAAGGTCGTTTATACATTGAAATTTTCATCTATCCATAAGCTTAATAGAATGTGAAGTACCAATGGACAAAAGTTGTAACATTTAATATTTAAAACTGTTGAAGACACACAGAGAGATTTGCTTTTAAGCAGATCTTCTTTTCTAGTTTCTTTCTATCTTCGTTCTTTCTTTCTTTACCAGCAAATGTGTCCGACATTTCATTTTAAAACTATTATGCGTAGAAACTGCAAACTTGACATGATCGTACTTCCATACGTTAAGTCTTGAGTTTTTGTTAACCGGTTCAACGATTTTTAAAATTATGCCAATGAGGGCCATTTGAATATATAAATATTGAATATCTATAAAACTATTACAGGTACAGGTAACCAATCCAACTTCAGTTTACAGGTTTGTAACACTGCGCATGTTTATAATTTACATGCGTCCTCTGAACTTCAGAGGTCAAGGTCATTTGGACCTTGAAAATTTTCACCCACCAATTTTTATCCAGGTTTGACCATGTTGTACCCAAATTGTAGGTGTTGAAACTGCATATTTTTCAATTTTCAGGTAACCTATAAAAGTCAAAGGTCAAGGTCATTTGGACCTTTGAAATTTTAATTCAGCCATACCTCTTTGAATTTTTATCCAATGTTGACCATGTTGTACCCAAATTGTAGGCATTGCAACACTGCATATTTTTGTAATTAACATGTTACCTCTAAGGGTCAAAGTTCAAGATCAGCTTACAACAGCCACTAAATTTGGTACGTTTGACTTTTTTCCACTTTTAGCTCGTTGAATGCCAAGCTCATTAAACCCTTGCCTGGTCAGTTACTGCATATTTATGAAATTTACATGACGTCTAAAAGTCAAAGGTCTCGGAAGAAAATGCTTTTAATTCGTCTCATTGCCTTACTTCCCCCAAATACCAGATCCGCTCTGTACAGAGTAAAAAATTGGTCACATTTTATCCCGATTTTATCACCAAACCTCCAGTATGGGGTTTTGATATGGTACTTGTTGGGTACGCCGTGTCGTATAAAAACATCAATCGTGGGGGGGGGGGGGGGGGGGGGGGGGGGGGGAAGAGGTGGAGTCAGTCTTCCACCCCCGTTTCGTCCCATCAAAGAAAAGCCACTCAGTGCTGACAGGCCCTCACCGCAGACAATGTCTCATACAAACCAGTGACAACCCTTCTCAGTCAAAAATAGAGATTAAAAAAGAATCTGTCCAAAGTATTTTTGAGGAACCAATAAGAGACAATGAACTGGTTGACCTGTCTTTGGTGTGTTAAGTTGAATAGCGGGGTGCAGTAAGGGGTCTTGTCTGGTACAGTTAGCCCTTTGATGGATGCGCTTAACTTGGCCCCGAAGGTCACCCTCCCCCCCCCAAAAAAATCTGGCAGTTTGAAATGGAAATTCTCCTCAGCCAGTCAGTGCTGTGTGACATGGTCACGGCTGGATGGGAATAAAGCGAGGGCTATTGCCCAATGCGCTGGGCGACAGGTGCGTTGTGTCTATTTATCATGACCAGTTATATCTCCTCGTTCGCCTGCGGCTGAATGAAGAAGACAGCGCAGTCACAGCTGCTTTTTGTGTGAAGCGTATCACAAAGACTGTTGCCACTTATTTGGAGTGCATCAGGAGCTAAAAGGATTTTTTTTTCAAATCCGCAGAAGGCCTCATTTGTGTCTTGGTCTTCTCTTTTTTTAAAAAAACTCCATTACGCACAATTATTCTACGTTCTTTATACGAAGATGTTAGACTTTCCATGGTACGAAGTACACAGATGAGTTGGCCAAGGGACGGATCGACCTACAGGTATCTACCTTCCATGGTAGATACCTATTGAAGTTGTGCGATTCTCATAGAAGAGACTTTTTGCAGTAGCTAGATGTTTGCGTTATAAGGTGGGTTTTGTCTTTCTAAACAAGAGTAGAGTCATTGCAGGCAGACAAAAAGAAGCCATGGGTAATGACTCACGGCTTCCTGTTGCCAATGCCAATTCTTCGTTTATTATCATTTCACGACATATAAATATTGACTTATTTTGTTTTGCCTCAGTAGGAGTACCTCATTAAGTTCTGATGAGTGGTTGTTATAGGTTATTTGTTTTTAGCTGTTGTTATTTGTTTCCTGGTTTTCCCTTGAAGACTGGGACAGCTATGAAACCAGGAAAGCTCTGTGGTATCATTGCAAGCATAATACAGTATCATGATTAATGTGTCTCGGCAATTGATCTTCCAAAATTTTGCATGCGTAACCCGTAGTTCCGTGTTCTCAACCTGTAGAAATGTTGCATTTCTATCTCAGTCAAGCGTAACTTGTGGGTGTTTGGGAGATCTTACAGTGATTGAATGTGTCTTTTACTGAAATGTTATATTAGGGAGGTTCTGGAAACGGTATTTAAACACAGGTAGATTCTGAGTAAGCAGACAGTCCTTCAGCAACATACAACTCTCTGTATCCTTCCAGCACAAAGGATTGACCACTTTGTTGGTAGATTAAATTACGGCTGTTATCTACATTTCCATAAGAGAATAATAAGATGTACATGGCTAAACCTGGTTGGCTCGCCGTTTAAAATAATTTCCTTTCCATAGACACCATATCCGATCTGTCTTTTATTTATTCAGGTGGATTGGTTTCAAATTTCAACATCAAGATATTATCACTATTATAATTGCTAAACTTGCACAGGTATACGCCCACTATAAAAAAAACTGGAAACAAGAGAAATGTCTAAAGTGAAAATTGCCATGAAGATTGTCCAACCATTCTGGGTCACCTGTGTCCCCCTTTTACCATAGAGCTGCACTGTCGATGATTCCCCAGTCATGTGCAGATAATTTGGCGGCATAATCCTCTTGTCAATGCAAGCTTAAAAGATCTAAAAGCATTTGTGTGTCAATCCGTTTTCGGGGAGCGACACAAACAAAAGCAGCTACGACCAAATGCACCGCCCCGGGAAAACAGATGCCATATGTTTTAAATGATTTTTTATTGTTGTGAAAAGGGGGGGGGGGGTTACTTTTACTCACTCTCATATATAATAGAACTTCTCTATTAAGACCAACCAGACAACTTTGAAAATGTGGTCATAATACAAATATGGTCTTAATGTGGAAAAAGAAAATAATACATATGAATAAAAATTTGACTGTGAAAAGGTGGTTGTAATAACAAAATCGTATCGGTATGGAATGGTCTTAATATGAGCTTCTACTGTATAGAGTAGTTTGTAAATAAACTGTTTCAGTTGAACTTGACACCGTGTCACCAGTAACTTTACTTTGCCAAATAATGCAAAACATCGACACACGCCCGAGGGTGGAGGAGGGTACTTGGTCTCGAAAAGGACAGGTATAGTCCCCGGACCGTACATTGTAAATGCACATTTTCCCCAAAATTAGAGGGTCAAAAATCTACATTTTGCCAAATTGGTGTCAAAATTCTACACTTGGATTGAAAAAAAAAATCACATTCCATTCATATCGGGCAAAATCCACTCCAAAAGATTGCATTTTTGGTCTACTAGTAAAATCAAGGTATTTTTTCTCCACTCCTTTTTAAAAGTGGTTCAATATTGGAGGCTTACTACTTGGGATGATGGATGAAATAACAATAATCATTCGTTTCTGCTGTTGATTTACCAATTGTCTTCCAATGCACAGGGTGCGCTGTAATGCTTTCATCATGTTCAGCCCATTCGGACTACGTTTCTGTGGCGGACACTGTCACCCCGCGCGTCATTCAGTTCCTATAGTTTGTTGGCCTCATGAGAAAGCAGCATGCACTTTCAAGAAGACGAACATTTTAGACATACAAAATGAACCTTCAATGTGTCTGGCATTTTCTGATTCCGC